>KB667522.1:737521-827606 GCA_000349065.1 Anopheles quadriannulatus | reverse complement strand
ATCCGATGTAACAGTGGCTGAATATACACAAACATCTCTAATAGTTTTGACAAACTAACATCGCATTAATTAACATAATTTGATCGACGACTATGATACATCTTGCTAATTAATTTAAGATCAAGTTTATTATCAATGATCAAGTTGTTGTGATAATCGTTAATGATTGTGGAAGTAGTATATTGTTTACGCAAGCTACATTCGTTTTTAGCAGAAACACCTGATTTCGGGTGCAGGCAAAATCATCTCTATCATGCATGGCAGGGTGCAGGCAAAATCATCTACTAATTTCAATAGCAGTTAAATAGTGAGACAGTCTCCGCTAAACTTCTGCAATGAACTCAATCGTTGCCTGAAGCGTTTGTGAACGCCTGCGCTTACCACCGAAGAAAGTCATGAATGTTGGTAAAAACGGTCACATAAAAGTGGTAAATCATAGACTGTCATCGAAATTCGATGGCTGATAAAATTGATATTCGAGTTTCAACGTACTGGCCCGGCGCTGCTGATACATTTTCCCTCGAAGCCGAACGTTTCCGACACATTTTTGGTGTGGATAAAATACGTTGCACGTACGCATTGCTACCATATTCGTGTTGCGCTGGACTCGTAAATCCGTTCTAGGAGAGAGTTTTGCTTCCCTTTTTTCCCTTGCCAAAGTTCCCAAGAAATAGCTTCGAGCGCGTTAGAGCATGTACTGGGCACATTGAACTTCGTTCTAGTCAACGGAAGTGACCATCCATGCAAAAGCGCAACACACAGTTTTTCATCGACCGAAAATATTTAAGCGTCACACGAGATAAAATCAAACCAGCGCGTTGATGGGATCGCTTTGTACATCCACACAAGAAAAAAACCGGCCTTCGATCCTTTGAGCACATCGTTCGCCAACTATCGTGTCGAAAATACGCGGTTGCAGGAAGGTAATGCTAAAAAACTTTCATATTTTTCGTTCACCAATAGCTGTAGGACGCTTTAGCCAAAGGAGGAAACAGAACAACACATAAAATTGGCACATTAACCTCCTGTCACAGGATAATCCATAACTTTATTTTTCAACCCCATGTCGTTGCACCTTCTTTCTAGCTCTTGCTTTCGAATTTCATTGTATGGGGAGATCTGTGCTAGCTGATATGCACCGGGTAAGCTACTAGTATGTGGTCCTATGTGTTCTGTACGATCCTTTGCAGTTCATGGATTTATGCCGAAATTCGATAACAAAATCTTGTTTCAACTGTGTACTACCATCACTAAAATTGTCGATTGTCGATACGATAAAGGGCTATAAGGGTAAGTCAACATGTTTTCAATTTTTAGTACAATTTTTAAAATAATAATTTTGGTGTTTTGTTGAACATACATATTCGTTTTTAAATACCTGCCATAATTTATAACTTTTTGTACAATTTTAACATTAGATATTTTACTTAAAAGTTTATAATAGCCCTTCAACTAGACTGATGAGTTGAACTGAATAAAACAATCATTTGATTATCCACACGAGTAAATAGAAATTAATCTGTACACGCAAATAAATATATTTTTATACAAAAAAATTAGTGTAATTAAAAATCTTAATTAAAATTAAATCAATAACAAGTTGGTTGTAGAAAAAAAACTCTTTATACATTGAATGAACCCCATCCTACCAAAATCTTACGAACACCCAGATGTTATTCGGCAAAGGTATGCTGCATAACCAGCAGAAGTGCAGAATTCTGTACTTGGTTCAGAGGAGGGATTTAAAAAAATGAACATTTTAAAATTCTACTACATCGGCTGTCACCTCCTACCCTGCATCCTAGCAACAGATCGTACGATCATGTCCTGCAAGGACTAACGAGAGCTGACAGCTTTAACGATTGCTCTGGTCAAAACCCGTTCATAATAGCAGCTCCTGTAACCGGGTCGGTAAGACGCAGTATGGTGAAGAAAACAAGATGCACAAGAAAAATACGCCGCAGGAAGTAAAGAAATCTCGGTCCCCATTGGAATGCATCTCTTCGCATCAGCATTCGTACGGAAACCATAATATTTCGGGTAACTTGGAGGTATTGGTTTTCGGGGAGAGCAAAGATGACGCTGGTCGGGACCAACAGAAGACGGTCGACCGTTATGAGCAAATCATCAAGGTATCCAGCTGGGTCCTGGACCACACACGCTTACATACACACACAAACAGCGGGAACGGAAGCTGGTGGATGCATACAAGAATTCGATCCAGAATTCGACGGAAACTTTACGATGGAAGAAATTTCGGACAGGGTACGACAACATTCACCGGACGTACCGACGAAGGCAGTAGAAGCAGCAGCGTGTAAAGAAAACTTCTTACCGACGACGAAGACGCCAAAGGACGGCGATCCGATCCCGTTAAAACTGATCACAATAAACGGCACTAGCACCAGCAAGGGATGCATGGTAGAGAGGAGACCAACATTTCTGGAAAAGAGTGTATTTTGCAATGCATCTTCCCAAACGCTCGTGCGCCCTAGGTCTAGGCGGACTGGCAAAATACACGCGGCACCCAAGTACTACTGGCAGCAAAGGTGCCGAGACTTGCAGAAAAGTACAATGATTTATAATGCAGCCAATTATTAGTTTTGGCAAACATCTCGTGTGGAAAACGAGCTATCGGCTGCCTGAGTGACTCGCTGACCGGTTTTTACCTCGTGCCATCTCCCCCCTGGTCTGTTGGAAATCGCATAAAATTTATTTATGGGATGGATGCTTTGGTTCGCTCTCGAATCCTTCCCCACGTTCGCCACACGTGGGGTCTTGCACGTGTGGAATCGATGGGGCGATTTATTGTCCTTTTAGTCGACTGTCCAGGGGAGGGTTTCCGGTTTATTCTTTTTTGTTCATTTTTTTTTGGCCTCGATGTATGGGTCTGTCTGTGGGTCTGTGTAGCCTTTTGTTATCTTGTCTGCTCCTCTTTAATATTTACGCTGCTTATTGGAATTGGAAAACCTAGGGGCGGAACCACCGGTTTATTAGACGGAGGCGTGGAGGCCAAAATCAATTAGCTCCATTCGCAACCAACTTGAGGCTGCATATCTTACTACTTGGGGCAAGTGTACAAGAATACAGCAACAACTACATCAACAACAGACAACCAGTAAAATCACATGTGAAAACTATTTCCCGCTCGCTACTTTGGCAATGACTCATGACAGGCGGTATCCGGGTGTGATAACTTGTCGAAATGAAAGTTTAGTCATTTCTTTTTCATCCCTCCTTGCTTGCTCCTGCTTCCCATTGGAAGGTCTCACTCATCTTCCATTTAGTGCGCGGGTTGGCAGAATTTGCTCGTAAAAGAGCAGCAAACGCACAACCCCTTCGTTCGCGTATGAAACGTTAGTTTATTGCCCCACCAACGACGTAAAATTGCAAAATTTAGCACCGCTTTAGCTGGGCGAAGCTGTTCGGCGTTAATGTTGTGGAAAATCTAATCATTGCCTTGTTTGTGCTCTACCCTTTTGCCATTCCTGGGCAGGGCGCACTGGCGAGGAATTAACATCTGGAGTGGCTTGGGCAGAGTAATATCTAATTATTTTATCATGTCCTTTGCTCATTTCGTTCAATTTTTCTTCTACTCAATAAACCCAAGTACCCGAACGATACGTCATAATCCTTTCCCGTCTATGTGGTGTGAATTATCGTTATTGTACTTATGAAGGCTGAGTGAGTTCTTATTCCCAATTCATGATATAAACTTTTCGAAAGTGCTTCGAGGAGAAGGACTGCATACGAAATCGACTAAAAATGATCGTTAAATTAATTCCAAATACGTTACAAAAAAGTTTTATTGGATATTTATTATTGGTTGGATATTTTACCAACCAATCCAGGCAGTCTTTATAAGTAATAAAAACATGTTTTACTAAAGTAATAAACTTAAACTCATTTATCAAGGAAAACTGATACAGTAGAAGTTTTTTTTTCCGTCTACACTATCGCTAGAAGAAAGCCGATTGATTGTTACTTTATACTAGCATTGTCTGTATGTCATAGTCCGAATCATGCACTTAAACCATGATTCAGTTTATTGGTTTTGTAGATAACATTTTAATTACATTGTGCCAATGTATAATGGGTCCATATTCAAACTTTCCTCATTACTTTTCCTAACTTTTCTATTAAATTTGCCGACATGTATTTTTGAATAACCCCTTGCTTTTTCTTTTATTTAGAGAGACACGTTAGTAAAAAAAACCCTTTAAAACATTTATCATCTTATCTAATTTAATCTTAATAAGTCTATTCTTACGTACAATCTATCTACAGCTTATACTAAATTGATCCTTGATTCTAATTAATTCACGCATTACTTAGTGATTGCTGATGTCGCATATTATTCTATTTTTGAAATTTAGTTTTTCTTTTAAGCTATTTGAAAATTTGGTTTTAATGTAAGAATGAAGAATTAATGTTCTAAACTAACGATAATCATAAAACATCACTTTTAGTTCCTTATTTTGATTACTTCAAGGAACTTTAAATGTTTTTGGTAATCTTATTTAATCATCACTGAAAATGAATCATTCAATTGCTGTTTCGAATTTTTTGATGACTTTGGTACTGGTTTCACTGACTAAAGCAAAAGCTTTAACTGCTTGAGTACATATTATAGAATTATGCTGGTCATCTAATACTTTTATTTATTTTATGTTTAATTCAAAATGATAATTAAATATAATTACAGGTTATTTCCATATTGAAACAAATATTATGTTCCAAATAGTCTGCAATATGCCACCCGCTTTTATAACGATAAATCTAATTTTGCTAAACTATCGATTGAAAGTCACGTTACTCATTTCAGTTTTATTATTCCATCCATACGATTACACGCATTGGCAATGAATCACCTCTGGTTCTCATCGTCACTTTTTGTCGCCATATGGACCATCGTTTGACTATCGGCAACACGTACCATACGTGAGAACACTGTCTACCAACCAAACCTGGTCGATCTTTGCACCCGCGGAAGAAGCACCCCATCACCACTCCACAATAATTGAGTGCGAATCGAGTCACCGGCCAACTTCCTAATGATGCTAATGGGATGTCTTAGCGTATTGCCTTACGTTTTCAATGATCATTGACCCCACTTCATATCATACGATCACTTCGAACTGTGCGAAATCACGCCGCACGCTAGTGTTGGGGAGTTTTGAGGCAGATGGCAAAGTCACTGAAGAAAGAACTGACCACCACGTCTGTATCTTACTGTTCTATATTTATTCCACTCGGGGAAGTTTTTTTTTATCAACCTTCAGAACAACAGGTTAGCGATAACGAGGCGTAAGAAGAGCCACGGTGTAATAATAACCGAGTGTGCTCGATGCCGTCGAACGGTACACAATCACGCCGTGTCACGTTTTCCCGCTGCGCACACGTTTGGTAAACAATCGCGAAACGCATGTTGTTGGGTAGGTGCGTTACAAGAGTCAACAAGAGGCAGATGGTTTAATGCAGCATGATAGAGCATCTCAAAGACGGAATAAGAAAAATAACCTCTTCGCAGCGAGACATTTCAACAAGACTACCCCTTCTGTGATGGTCTGGCTGTGTTTACGGTGCGGATTGATACGCATTAGATTTCTTAAGAATTTTTTTTCTTAAAACCTGTCCGGTTTTCAACATTCAATAACGCTAAGATAAGAAGTTTACTAAAATTACTTTTATACGAAAACTTTGAATAGTATTCGCTGTAAAATGTTTTTTGCTGAAAATAAATCATTTTTCACACTACGCAATAATTTACAAATATACTTAATCAGCTTGAAATAATAAACGTTTCATTTCAAACATCTTTTCTGTTAACTTATCAAGTCACAGATATATTTCTATTTTCTGTTTTATTTTAATGCAACAACAGAAGAAAAAATCACGCATTGAACACACCCCACCTGCAGCACAGCAAACATCAAACCATTGACCGAGTGGGGTTGATTTGCTTGATCGGCCAATATTTACGGCTCATTGTAATGTACACGTTGCCGATGTCTGAGACGAAAGCAACAAGCAGTACAAGCAGAAAAAAACAGGAACCAGACGCACTACTCAGTGTAATCGACAGCGGCAAATGTTCTGGGCTCATCTAGACAAAAAAATAAATAACAGAAGACAACGATACCAATGAGTGACTCATCATCCGGCACTTCGGTCTGTACGCTACGATTGGGAAGGCATCGCTAAATAGCATCCATTTGGACGAGGCAAATATTAATCTTGCATGCACCCTTACCTCTGAAGCATTAAGTTCAGCTTTATTATAGCCAAGTGAAATACTGAAACTAGGGAACGACGGGGGACACTATTTGTTTCATTTCATCATTTGTCATTGTTGTTTGGGGACGTTTTGCTTTACTAGATTGTTGATTGTTTAAGTGCGTTGTTGAAAAATGATCTCCAATAGAGGTGGTAAGTAGTTGTTTTGTATCTTCATTAGGATATTGCTCGGTTCGATGTGTATTGCGTGGTACATGAGTAGCTATTGGATTATTGTAAGTATTTACTTTTAGAACAATTTTTAGTGAATTCATATATTCAGCAAAACTTTCGAGTAATTTGAAAGTATTAAAAAAAACATACGTCAAAATATAATTGAGATTTTGAAAAAAAAAATCAACAAAATATCTTCAAAGTAAAAAACTATTGACAGCAACCATTTTAAATATGATTTACAAAGCGTATGTTTGCTTCATTAAAACAAAAAAAAAACTATCCATTCAATGGCGCCACCAATTGTTTATGGTAATAGAAACGCTCTCAAATCGTTACCTATAAAACAGATTCAAAAATAGTTTTGACTATGATTTCGAGCAGCAAACACATTGCAAGCAATGCGCGCTCCAAGTGTTTAATGTTGATTGCGCAATATTAACACCCCACTCGAGGACGATTAAATCAAGAAGCAAAAGCAACCAACAGCCCCCAATGTGTAACACCAAATGTGACCGAAATGTGCAATAAAGCCGTTTGTTTATTTGATGGATTTGAAGTAAGTAGCCTGCCACTAAACATACCAAACCGCACTGCAACCACCCCGAACGATGTGTCAGTCCATCCCGTGCCTGCAGATGGTAGCTGAGGGTAAACTGATCCGTTTACTCAACATTACAAATCGCCAATGAACGGGTTTTGGTTTTCTTCTTCTGCTCATGTTGTTCCAATAAATAATAAAGCGCGTTTATGTTATCGACCGAAGCAGAGTGATTGGATCGCACGCAGGGTAGCGTACATTCGGATGAATAATTTGTTTATAAACTGTTAAGAAAATGTGTCCCGGTGCCGTTTGTGTCCAAATTGGCAACCCTTTCTGAACACACATTCAAGCTTTTCTTATAAACAATTGCACGGTGCTCACTGGTTGACTGCCGTCTAGAGAGGTTTGCTTATATTAAGTAACCGAACCGGCAGACTAATTGCAATCTTAAACTCCAAACAGCTAGCAGACTTCAAAGTGACGACAAAACACATAAGAGAATGGTAAAGTGGTGACCTTTGATAGGAAGAGAAGATTAAGAAGAAAATCGAACATGATGCAAGTACTGGCTCTCAGATTGCATCATAATCGGAAAACAATTAACCAAAAATTTGCTGACTATCGTCTGCTCGCTTCATCACCCTCAGCCAAGATGTCCCATGGGAATGGCCTACTTTTGGTTTGGGTTTCAATTGACCTCGTTACATATCAAAGCTCTACATCATCGCCATACAGACATCGAACAATTCAAAAACATGCCGGTTCGTTCAGCGCACGTTCTCGATCGCGTCAAGTATGTGCCCAGATTTCAACACACAACTATTATTGAACAGCGTCCAGCATTGCCCTTTACAGCGCCAACTAGCACAAGCTTTGAAGGTGACGAAAACAGTACACAAATTCAACAGTGCAACAAGTGACCTGCCATCAATCAAACGCTTCGCAACACCACCGAGAGGTTTGGGTGAACAAAATGTACCGCATCGCGGGGATTTTAGCAATGTGCATTGGGGTAATTTTCTGCAACTCCTCAGCAAATGGGAAATTTGATCTGGTTTATCAACTTATGTTCTAGTTATGATGTATTATCCCGCACATCGTACTCCATCGCTGCCCCACGCATGCTCGTGCAGAACGTGATTTTCTGCCACTTACGGCCAGCCAAGACGACACTTTATCCGGCCCCCTCCATCCGGTATCGAATTACGCCATCGCAAATCGGGACGCGTCTTTTGCTCATTGTGTACCTTCCCGGATACGTGACCACCGTTTTCAGCGTGCTTAGCGAGCGCGCGGAAAGATTTATGAAGGAAGCAAACCAGCACCCGATCATACAGTACACACGCTCGCTCGCAGAAGCTCTCGCAAGCTTGCAAAACAAAGCGAAAGAACTAGCTCAAGGTACTGTGTGGTTGATGTGGTGGACGTTCTCAGCACGTGGCGATCACAAGCTCGTGTATGATTATGGTGCTCTTCTGGGTGGACACGCGCAACAACAACAAAAAATAAAGATCCGTAACCAAAGGGCAAAATTGTGTCAACCAAACAGCTGAGGTAAAAAGTGAACATAAATTAACTTTTTTTTTAATTCTTTAAGAATGCAATGGAAGAAAGAAGACATTTTGTTGCATCATGCACTATTAAAATACGAATTGGAAAGAAGCAGTTCAGGATAAGATTATCAATAAAAACGGGAACCGTATAATGTCTATTAACACAAACATAAGCGTGTCTTGATCGTAACAAACGATCAATATGGCCAAATCTCATGTACCTCTCTAATGTGCGTCGGATTTATTTTCCTATGGGCTAAAGGCGATAAACATTCTGTTGCTGTTTTTAGTCATTGAGTAGAAAGTAAAATGCTAGAAAGTGAACATAATTCGTCATAAGGATCCAAATGACCTGGCAGTTAAATGGTGAAATCAGTCAGTGATTGCCAACCAATTGCGACTACGACTCTTGCACCACATAAACAAATCCTCCCAATGATACCACAAGAAGCCTTAGTTTGCCATGTTTTTGTATTTATCATTCAATTGTAATTTATTTTGATTTTTATTTATATGCTTATGCAGAAGCGGATTAACACGAGTGAATGCCTTAAACGGTCAGACGTATGTACGCCTTTCTGAAGTGTCAAGCAAGACATTGTATGAGGAATTCTAAACTAGCGAATACGTAGCAAATTAATTTATGAGCAGAGGGTGGTCCGGTTTCTCGGGGCGTCAGGTCCTGAGTTTATGGTATTTATTTAATTCAAATTTCAAATTTCAAACCGTTTCGCTTACATTTTTCTAAAAGGAATAAGCTATTCATATAGTTCAGTTTTTATTTAAGTACATTTAAGTTGTTTTTAATCACCTCAATTACAATGATATCATAAATATTACAAAACAATTGATGATCCAGAAAATTATTTATAATTTATGTAGAATAACATCAAATATTTTTCTAGCTTAAATATTATTGCCGAATAACAAAATTGGAAAAGAAAGTCAATTGGCGAAAACAACTTCTAAGCTGACCCTTGTTTTTTACAATAAAACAAAAATAAAAGTATCAAAATTCTCAAATTTAAAACATGATGAGAGCATAATCCTTTTAGTGTTTGAGCGCTATTTCAGTATTTCTCAATGTAACGTATTATGAAATTTGATCTTTATTTGACGCTAAGCTGAATATTGTAGATTCCTCTGAATCAAGGCTTCACCTACGTTTAGCACGAACGCCAGGCCACTTCGTGGAACATAGCCGAACAAGTAAAATGTGCTCAAAAACAACTATCCGTAGTAAGAACAAGTAGACCAAATACAAATAATTGTCACATCATCCAACATATAGCCAGGGAACTTTGCACAGATGACCTCCACTTACACATTTATGTGACACTTGATTGAAACATTACCTAACGGCTCACCGTGTTACGCCTCCCCACCGGTACGATGCTTTATGACGTTGATTCAATCACTTCGGACTACATTTATCGCACTATCATCTACTCCGTGCACGCCTGAAGCTGCTACAAAGTCGCGACCATCGATCATTCGCATCGTTAGAACTATTTCTTTTTTGATTGGAACACTCCCGGTATCGGGGTGCACTCTACGGAAGTCATCAAACTGACCGTAGCAGTCAGTTTGTTTTGTGCCGCCACCAAAACGCGTGCTATCGCGCTAATGTTGCTACTTCGCTGATACTATTGCTACTCGAGAAATTCAATTTCCGGTACCACCTTGAAACGCCGCACCGTATTGAAAAGCCGCTACCGATATTTCTGGTCGATCGCCGGATGCGACACCATTAGTGGCTGATGCTGTATTGATTCCTCCGTCCTGATTAATGGACCAATAGGGCCAGGGAGGACCTTACTCACTGATCTGAGGACGAACGTGCGGGCAGCGCACTGAAGGAGCAGGGTGGGAGAAGAAATCGGCGAGATAAAGACCTTGATCGTCAAACAAAGAACTGCCACAACCATCACCCCATCGCTGCTCCACCACGAATCACCCAACACCTTGAACACCTTTGACGCCGGCACATTAGGACGAGTGTCAGTACAAGGAGCGACACTAGGTACGGCGAAACACCGTCAGTCGTGATGGATTGGTCGTGGCGTTCGACTCGTTTGCTCATTAATCGAAATCTGCTACCGTGCTGAATTGCAAATAGCTTGCGCCCGCTGCTCGGTGCAGCTGGAAATTGAAACAATTAAAGATAGATACAAAGGCTCCCTGTTCGCGTCGCGCGCTAATGATCGGCTCGTAGCTTCCGTTCACTGCATCTTGCAGATTCACCATCCTTCCAGGGAGGAGATGAGATTTCACTACATGTCAATTGCCTGTAGGGCGATGCTACGACTATGGGTAACACTTCCTAGTACAAAACGCTTGTTAATGTGTAAGTTTTTCTTCGATTAGGTGGAGATTTCACATTTAATAACATTTATATAAAATCACTAACGATTGCTGGACGTTTTTGGTAGGATGCACTTTTTATGCCACACAAATTCAACCTCATTTTATTTATTTTAATGAGTTTTTTTTTTTAAGATATTGAACGACGTATAAAAGTGAATAAACTGACGATAGACTGCGATTATTTATATAATATTTTGAAATACTAGCAGGGGTTAGATCTTCTAGGATTGTCTTTAATTTTGTTTTATTATTCCTAAGATAATGAAGTTTTATTCCTTCCCTTCTCTCGCAAGGAATATTCCTAAGATAATATATTTGATGGAATACTATATAATGAGATAAAATATTTGATGGAATACTAGGTTTATTTAATACACGGTGCCATTTCGATTCTAATTATAATGTTCACAAAATTATAATAAATACACTCATGTGTAAAAATGTATTGTGTTTCTCGTTCTTCCATCCATTCCAATTTTAATGGCAATCTTGAAATAGTTGATGCATAAAATACGATTTCGTTCTCTAAATGCTGTAACGATAATGTTGCCATTGACTAGCTAATGATGTTATGATATTTTTGATAAATTCATCACTTCTCTATCTCAATAACAACACCTTGCAGCAAAACACATCCAATAATTACAGCCCATTTCCTTTTCTTACCAGCGCTAAACTAATGCATCAAATAAAAAAAAATGCATTCACGTTGCGGCTTATGGCTCCAATTTTTTCTCAATTTCATAAATTGCTGTTCGGCACCGTTCGTTATAGTTTGTTTTACCCATTGCCCATGCCGGGGCGTTTGATTCTCGCACCATCACGAGCCATCAAAATAATGGCAGCCTAATCTTTACAGCCATCGCCTGCCATAACCCGCGCATGACCTGCACATCGACATTGCCTGTTTATTTGGCCACCTGTTTTATTGGATAGTGCAGAAAAATTGCACCTCCAGGAGAGCTTGCAGCAAGCTTGCAGACCGAAAGACCGCCAGCCAAGCAGCGAACGGAGAAGACGCCAAGCCAACGGAGAGCCATAACAATAATAATAAACGCGCGTAGCACAGAAGTGTGTATGCGGCACGAGTGCACTGCAGTTTGTCGTAGAACGGTGTGCTGCGTTTTGTTTGTTTGTTGCTTGCCATCTTTTTTTTGCGATTCTACGCAAGACACTTTTAAAACAATCAGCGAACGGAACGGATCGTAAAAGTAACGCATCTCGCAAAACGTACGTGCACAGGGAACTTAAATCCATCAGTATGGATGACACGAACAGCCACGAGGGAGGAGAGAGGGGTGGGGGAATGAAGATCGCAAAATAAGATGTTCTCAGATTGTTTTTATGTAGACGTGCAGTGGAAAACCCTAAGGTTTTCACATATTCAATTAAGATTTTAAATTTCTGATGGAATATTACCTTGCTAGAACATTTTATAATAAACTTGTACTCATTTATATCCAGTTCGTTTACTCGTTTACGCTAGAGGCTATAAGAAGATACAT
Source organism: Anopheles quadriannulatus (assembly GCA_000349065.1). Lineage (NCBI taxonomy): Eukaryota > Metazoa > Arthropoda > Insecta > Diptera > Culicidae > Anopheles > Anopheles quadriannulatus. The sequence goes on along the minus strand of KB667522.1, from coordinate 815,187 downwards.
CTGCCACATGTAGGCTATCTCTGTTCACTGTTCACTATTACCTGCATGTCGAACGCGGTCGTAAGAATGAGCAAAACTGAAAAAAACGCACTGCAACGTTAATGGAACTGAGCAGTATTATTCATCAAACGTGACTCTTCTTCGCGTTCCTTCCGACTTTCCCTCTCCTTTTCCGTTCCATCAGTGTGTGAGCAGCAGTGACGTGGAGTCTATCCGATACGGTAAACTGCCTGTTTATATGATTCATCGTCATTCAACCTGTCGATATCTTTCGTTTGCGACAGCATTGTAGTGGTTTTTTTTTTTACATTTCCCCATTTCCTCCCAACCGTCTCCATCGATACGATCAATTTACAGCACGATTTTCCACCGCAGGAGCTTTTCGCGGAAAACTCCGCCACCGATATCAATATCGCACGAACAAAGCAACAAACGAGAGTTAAACCATTAAAACCATCCACGCTAAAAAGCTAATTAATTAGGCTGCCATAGTGAAAGTGCGATCAATACGATGCACAAAAGCGAACCGGTGCAGAAGGGGAAGAGCGAGAGAGCAACAGGGAAGGGTTGTGATATTAATTTCAAATTGAAATGTCGAGTGATCGAGTGAAAAAAAAAACCGGTGCCACCCTACCGCTGGTCGATGATAGGCTGTTTAACATGATATTTCGCATTATTGGTTTTTAATCAGTCACCTCTTGTGTGTGATTATGCGTTAATGCACTGTGTGCGTCGTGCAATCGGGCCTTTGTTGCTACCGCAGCCGATTTTAACTAGAGGTACGGGTACACACCAACCCACCCACAATCATTTCACCGGCAATCGATTACTTCAATTAAATCTGAAAATATAATAAAATGATTGAGCTGATAGCAACAACCGACAAAAAAACCGATCGATTGGATTTTGTTGTAAGCTCGCTTGCCGACGGTAGCACAAGGATGTGTGGTGAAGTATTACATGAGCATACAAGCCTCTCCTCTGCTTACTACCTCGTCGTGGTGATAGTTAAATGAGGCACCCGATTGGTACTTGATACTGAAACCCGATGGAGGGTTGATTGTGAGGTAGAAATTGAATTTGAATGTCCCACTGATGATGGATAGTTAAACAAGCGGCCATGCTCGACAAATGAGTGCACGAAGCGTTTAATTAACGGGTTAGTTAAACAACCTTTCCGTTTGTTAATTTGCTGATTCGCTAACGTGGAAACACATTTATCAATCGAAATGAACGATTTTGTCACACATTTTACTATGTCCTTTGTTATACATTGTTTCTTGATAAAGCAAATATTTAAAAAAAAAACAGCATACAACCATGCACACAGGAATTATTTATTCGATGGTTAGGTCAAGAAAAAACTAATAAAAACGCTATCAGTGTTTGGAGTGTTTTGTTTTAAAATAAACTTATATTTTACTAAAAATCTTCACTTGTACTGTTGGTAACGGCTGAGCAATTAATTGCTTTCAAATATCACATATGAAGTATTACAGGGTTTTCCAGGAGTTCTCATAGCTGTGGGACACTTTATAAATTCGTTCTTACATGAAATGAACTTATTGTAATGGAAATTGCACTCTATAGCACCCTTGTTGGACAAATTCAACAAGAATTTACAAGGAGGCTGTCCAAAACGGGTGCCATAGAGTCCAATTTCCAACACATGAAGTTTACTTCCAATAGGAAAGAGTCAGAGAAGTATCCCACAACTATGAGAACCCCTGGAAAACCCTGTAAGCTTAAACAATTTACCAAGCATAGGACACGTTTCAAAGCTAAAATAACACGTGAGCAACCTCCGAAACAGCCGGATCATTTTCAACAAAACTTTGCACACAGCTCATGGTGGCATGAGAATAGGTTTTAAGACTTACTACATGTTCAAATGTTACAATAAGCTTAATTTAATTGCAATTTTCTAAATCTCAAACAAGATTTTTTTTTTTGATCGCAGAACTTTGACACTCGGTGTGAAGTGCGATTTACACTGGCGTTAAAAACCCGCAAGCAAATTCGAGCAGTTTCTGAGCTCGCAAGAGGCCTGGTATATGGGTACAGATATTTCCCGATATACGCCACACTTGATATACGCGATTTTGGTATACGGTATGTTCTAAATTTGACAGTTATTTGAGCAAATTATACTAATTTGACTCATCGAATGTCAAGCGCAAAATAACTACCCTTTGGTCGACTTTTAAAAACCATTTCAAAAGGTTGAGGTATTCCTGGTATTCAGGTATTCAAAATAAATTCCCTTTTTGTCGAATTTTAAAACCATTTTAAATGGTACAAACTTGTGATTTACAGTTGAAATAAGATCAAATAACTAATTTAATGACTAAAACCTACCCCAAGCATAATGATATGAAAATTTGCTATAATTTGACCGAAAACATCGAAATTCGACTTACACTAATATTCAAGATACGCTATTACCTCCGGTCCGCATTAATAGCGTATACCGGAGAATAACTGTATAAAATTGGAATCTTCAGTTGAAATAAGATCAAACAACTAATTTAGTGGCTAAAACTTACCATTTCAAGCAAAAATATAAGAAAATTAGCTATAATTGAATAGAAAATCGCGAAATTTGTCTTACGCTCATATTCGAAACACGCCATTGCCTCCAGTCCACATAATAAGCATATATAGGGGAGTACCTCTACATGGTATATGGTATATGGGTCCAATAAACTCCGTGGTAAACCAAAAACTCAGTGTTATCCAAACGGATGATTATGATAGCAAATCTTAATTACCTACGGCTATTACGATAGATAAGAAGAATCGAAGTTTTGGGATAAAATTATAGAAATTATCGTAATCATTGTTTTTGTACTCCTCGGATTGCATATTCTTCTATTTTTGATTAAAACGAGACAACAATTCTATCCCGTGTAAAACCGGGTAAATCAGCTAGTTTATGATAAATTTAATTTTAACGATGTTGTATGATAGTGATTGAAGTAAATTTATTGTGATAGACTATACACATGTCAAACTACTTTTATTAAAACGATCTATATACACCAGAAAACTGTATTTCTCTTCACGAAAAAAAAAAACTACCAGGCACCCGTTACCGGTATCCCAATCTCGACACTCATCTAAAATCGTAATGACGTTAGGCAAACAAATGGCGACATCAAATGTGCCTCCATCTTTGTAGCCGTACCGCTAATAATCACTTTCTTTACAGCTAATGGCTTCGTTTTCAGCTTGATTTATGGCGCGATAGTTTCCACCGGACGGACGGCCGGTAGCGTCCCACCGATGGAATTCCGTGGCCACATCAGCGACTACTGCCTGGGCTTCTGCTGCACTTGCCGTTCGCTGCATTGAAGCGTAACACCGGTGGAACAAACCCCAACAACACTGCACCTCCACAACACAAAGCGAGCAGCCAAGAACGGTAGCGGCCGATCTGCCGATAATGAATGTCCAGTTAGCACGGCACGGCGGCGTTCCATGGGCTCGAAGGACATGGGCCAAGGATAATTAAAAAAAAAGGTCCACTTCCCAGTCGACCACTACACCGGCAGCCTCAACGAGCAATTTCCGCGCTGGTACGCCTATCGCTTCCGCAAATGCATTGCTTCACTTTGGCAACGCTACCGACCACCTGTGTAGTTCCGGACACATGATTGTGTGTGTGTGCTTGTTTTGGATGGAGATGTTCTGCCCGAAAGGAAGCATCGTAACGATCGATCGATCGATCAAGCGCATACAAGCGTAATCTGTGCTCGTCGGTTGAGTGACGTCGGGACGAATGGATCAAACCCAGTGCACAGCGGGGTGATTCTGACGGTATCAAATATGGCCATGAGCGGTGCCAGCTTTGTTCCGATCCACGCGACCACGCTGTATGGGAGCAGCGGTTGGTCGGAGGCCGCCGTCGTCCTCAGAAAAATAATACGCGCGCCGGATAAAGAACGAGAGACGCAAGCGCACCCGGCAGCGACCGTTCCGGTGGACAAAGGAAAAACACCGTTGGCCGTGTACAGTGCACAAACCCGCATTCGTATCGAATTCTGGCGCGGGTGACGTAGCGAAATGCAGCAAACATGCAAAGGAGGTACGGTTTCATTAGCGATTGTACGTCGAAGGGTGGTGGTTTTGCATCGGTTGTGTATGGTTCATTCTGTTGTTGGTTTTTTTTGTTTTCTTCGTTAAGGGGTTAGTTTTTTGTACGCTTTTTCTCAATTTAATCTGACGCTTCTCCTTCTCGACGACGACGACACTGCTATATGCAGTCTTGATTAATGGATTTTTCACGGTACGCATGCATATGCGGATGTGCGGGGGTTTTCCACGGAAATGAAAAGCATGATTACGCATTGCTCACTCTTACTGTAGTATCCATTACGTTGCAAAAAAAAAGATACAATAATGGACAACAATGGTGATACGTTTAACAAAACGTTTATCAATAGTTGAGCGAATGATCTTGGTCGGAGGTGATATGCATTATTTTGCATAGAAAAATTACCATTTGTTTTAGAAATCTTGTGCACTAACGTTACATTATTTGAAACTTACTTCCTTCCAACAATCACTCAACATTAGTAAAGTGCGGCATATTTAATCCACTTAAACATCTGATTCATACGGATTCTTCTCCACTGAGAGAAAAACTGACTTTCCTGCTAAGAGTAATCAATAAGTCACTCAAAGCCAAGCCCACTAATAGTACTTCCAGGCCCTGACCGAGAGCGGTTGTTTGGCCAAAAGAAAAAGAAGATACATCTATTACACAGCTCATTACACAGCAACGATTGAATCAAAGATGTCTTGTTGACAGTTTTACCATGTACCGGTAGAAGAACAATCAGAGCAGCATTTAACAAAAAAAAAAATTACTTAATATGTAGTCTAATTGTACATTGCATTGGCATGGACAAATTAGCGTCGTAGCTTCCAATGACTTCATTGCGTAGATATATTGTTTTGCAGAAAACAATACAGCGTAAGTAGTTCCTCATCCGTACTAGATGGCTCAATACCTTTACCGTTGATAAAGAAGTTGTTAGATGTTGTTACCAACACTATGTGTGTAAATTATCAATGTTCTTCCATACATCCTTTACGTTAAAGCCTGAAGTTCAGCCTTTTAAAAACATTTGAGAACTGATATCGGCTTTCACGTTGAAGTGAGAATTATGATTTTAGTGTTACATTTTCGTAATGAAAGTTATCTTTCAATAGAATAGAAAGCGAATTATTTTCAAGAATATAAAAGCTTAACAAATTTATTTGCCTAAAAAGTGCACTATTTAATTTATTTGCCTCAGAACTAATATTTGTTACAAAGTATTGTCCATTTTATTCATTGTTTGTGTGCTTGATTACAGCTTGAGTACAGATTAACAATAATTTCTTAAAGAGACTTGCCGATCTATTTGATAGTTATGCTTTTACTAGGATGTACGTTTAAATTCCACATCGGATCGTTATCACGTGGCAACATCTATTCGGTTGCGTGTTGCTTTTAATAAGTATAAAATACGCCGATAAGAACGTGTTAAATGGAATTGTTAGTAGTAATAATAGATATGATCCAAGTTTTCTCATTTTTGTAAACTACTGCACACATATTCTGTGCTTCCGTGCATGCTTTTCTTCATCACACCAAAAACAATACGCAAATGACGTGATAGTTATGCAAAAAGTATGCGCATGCAATCAGGTTAGGTTGTTGCACTTATTCTGCTCTAGTAGTCAAAATTTCAAAAATCCAAATGAAAAGAATAATATTATCACAATATCCTCTGAAAATAGTTAACATAAGATATTACTCTAAAAAATGGATTGCCATACCATAACCGATAAGAAGAGCTTTGAATGAAAAGAGCACAACTGTTCTCATTTCTTTTAAATAATCTAGTTATACATGGATGAGTTATCTGTAACCTCTATCCAGCCTTAATGTCTGACCAATCCGTACCCCTAAACAACTAAACAGCTCATTAACATGTAAAATTATACCTCAAAATAAACACGTTTCATACAATCAACTGTTAATCCAAAGCGTTTAAAAAAATCAGTTTGCCTCACTTTAAACCGCCGCCTAAAATGTAACACAAAACATGCAAAGAATAAAACGAGCAGTAAACCGAGAAAAAAACCAAACTCACACACATTTTCATAATTACTCCGGAAGTCACTCCTTCGTGCTGCTGCAAATCAACTATCAACTTATCCCACCATCAAACGCTCATTACCGTCGCGGTGCCATGGTTGAAAAATCGATGTAACTACACAATCAAATTATTCATCCACTCACGGGCACGGGCCACGGAATACCATTAGCATTTTCCAGAACAAATTGTGAGTCTCCCGTCCCCGGGAGCAGTTCGGGAGGATCAACTGCGATGACGACGGTGCTACCTCTGCTCTGCCTGTCTGCCTGCCCCTATGATGATGTTGATGATAAGCGCAACATGAGCGTGAGATTGGAAATTGCTGTCCGTTTCCGTTGATTTCGGGTTTCGGTTCCGTTTCACCTGCCCTCGCGTTACTGCTGTGTCCCGGTGGCCAGTCGAATGCGCTTGAATAATTTTGATAAACCCCGCGCTATCCTCTTCCTGGCTATCTTGCGCTGGTGGTCTGTTGAAGCCAGTTGTGCTCATACCCACCAACCTTGCAGGGCTGCTTCTCTACTGCTTGCCAAAAAAAAAATGTTTTCGTACCCGTAGTGCCAGGTCACCACAATTGGATCCCCGTTAAAATTGTAATTAAAATGTTTACCGTGCTGCAACCAAACACCGACCCGGGAGTGGGTCTTTTGCTTCAGTTTTGTGCGCTTCGCAATGGGCTTCGACAATGCACGCGTGTTTGATTGCATTTTGTGCAAAACTACGAACTACGGCAATGGCATCGGGCATCTAAAATTCCATTGACTCGGGTTGCATTTTTCCACCTACCTGAATGGAAAAGAGCACAGCGCTTTGGATTCGCATTCGCACCGAGGCTAGATGGATGAACGAGGTTGTTTGTGGGGCTTGCCTTTATGGTTGCCACATATGTGCAAACAGCGCTGAGTTTGAGAGCGAGCGAGTCTCACCCCCTCCTGGAGCTTCCCAGAATGTCGAGCGTCCGTCGTCCGGGTGATCCCTGCATCGCCAAACATACTGTTTATCTAATGCACACAACGCATATCGAATTATAATAATTATCGTCATAATCGAAACCTACAAAATGCGCCAACCGGTAGCTATGGAAATTGTGAGCTTTTGCGAAGGTAACATAGTGACCGGAAAGTGGTACTGCCACCGAAATTTCAAACCATCATTCCGGTCTAAGCCGCCTGCAGCTAACCGCCACCTCGTTTTAGGTGAATATTGCTTTGAAAATGCGTGCAAATGAATATTTTAATATGTTTTCCAGTGCTGAGCGCCAATCTACTACTATGATATCGCGTGGCTTATTGCATGGTGGTGGTGGGATTGGGTGACGGCAGCCGTGGAAACGTGCACGACTTCCCGGACTTTACCCGGAAAGGTCATATTTACAGGCGAGTGCAAACATTTTGTTATGCAAACACAGTCATCAGCTGCATGAATGTGTGCTAGTAGTGTTGTTGTTGTTTGACCATTGCACAAAATGGTATCCTTTGATGGGTTTGAGTTGTAAACAGCGTTCCTGCTCGGAAGCTGCGTTGAAATATGTCGCAGTTCTACCTATTATACTATAAAGCGCTCGAAATGTTTGAGCTTACAAATAATGAGAGGAGAATTTATCGTTTGATGGAATTGTATACCGTTTGATGGAAATTTTATTATTTACTAAAGGGATCGTTAGCACATAACGAAGATGTCTGTATAATTATACAATTTGAGTCCCAACTTGAAATGAATTAAAATACGGAACTTGTTTTTGGGAACTTTTTTCCATATTGTGTCATAGAAATATAACAAAATGTTTCAGAACAATTTAAATCATGATTCTAGACTAGCAAAATATTGTTTGAAGGGTTTAAAGCTTTAAAATGTTAGCTTTTAATGGGAGGAATGTGAAGTTGTTTCATTGATGTTGATGTTTGTATTAAATTCGGAGAATTTTCTGTAGACAAGTATGATTATGATGCTCTTTGTTGTGTTTTGGTAGCGGTTTACATATTCATTTTACTTGTAATAGTAAAAACTATAAACTTCAACTTATTGCACAGCTTATTTTTTCCAAATTTTTCCACCAACGGTCATTACAAAAAAAAAGAAAAAAATTAAATGTTGGCAATGCTAGCTAAATCATTCAAAGAATGAGAAAAAAAAGCGATTTGAACCCATTAGAAATCACCACATAAGAATTCCTTGTGCACTGTACAAATCAATACAAAATAGTAAACTACTGCTACTACATATTTCAACTTCAAATCTATCAATATTTGCGCCATCAAGAAAGAAAACTACCACATTTTTTGCAATCATTTTAATGAGGTTTGTCAACAAAGAATTATATATTGAAAATTAATTCATGAACTATCGATTAATATTGATCAACAAAACATCGAGACCTATTCAATAAAGCCCTTTGGTCTCCATTTTTCATAACTTTTTTATAACGAAAACGTACATCCACGATCACTCATCACGGTCACGGTTAACATTTCAATGTACTATCTTATTTAATATTATTTCTAAGGTTTTTTACTTTGTAAATCTAACCTATAGACCAGTTTATAATTTATAGCACATAAAATATGAATTTATTGAATCCAATTCATCTCTGTAAATTTATTTATCTAATGCACGAATGCTTGTCGGTTTAGTATAAATCCTACATTGGTGTTACACTCGATTCAACACTATCTGTGTATCTTCTGCTTCCAAGGATACGATACAACGATAACAAATAAATCTAAGAAATCACACCATATGATTACCCACAAAGCTGAATGACTGGTAAGAATACGGTGAACATTCTTTGCATATCTTCCCACCCTGCCCTGTGCTTCGTACAACCAATTCAGCCTTATTCCGCTCGACTGGATACAGGAAACATCGCTCAAGCAAATCCACTCCTGCTTCGTTCCAGGTGAAGCAGGAATGTTCACGAGCACCAGTCAAAAGATTTCTACGGTCCATAAATGCCCTTCTTACGAAGCTAAGCGACCAACAACTCATTCCTACGTTTTTCTTCGCACTACGAACTAAACATCAAGAACCAGGCACTTCCGACTACCTATTGCGAAGGGTAAACATGACAACAGTCGTTCGTCTTCATCCTAGGATCACGAACGGGGAACAAATTTGCTTAACTTCCAATTACACGGATCGAAACTATTTATCCATCTTTTATCGTCTCGATATGAATCGCCCGTACTTTGCCCGTACTAAGGTATCAATATTTACCAAGCACAGCAGGTGTGGATGATTATTTTATGCTACAACGGAAAATTGCATCCATTACTACGAAATCTAAACTGCTACCCCTGGAACCCCCGCGTAACTGGATGGGCAATATCTTACCAAGTTCCAGTGAAGCACCCAAGCGAAACGTGATACAGTTTGCGCTGGCAAACGTATCAACAAAACCTTGATGCAACTAGAAGTCTTCTAGCCCTCGGGCTGCAACTTGGACGTGATTCATCAGCGATGCGTTTTGCGTGTCTGCTCTAGCTGTTTATAAGCGATGAATCATCACCTATGCCCGTTCGGCTCAAAACAACCTGCGTGAGTAGCTTTGCGACGGTAGTATTACGAGAGACCTGCCTACCAACCAGCCGGTTGATTGGACGTTGAAGGAGGCTCGTCATGGGGACGGTTGCTTGAAGCACCTACAGGAGGCTCCCTCGAAAAATGACCCCTCCGCCTGTTTTGAGTGCTCCCAAGCTTCCGAACCTTACCTTTTACAGATTGCTCCGGACATTCCAGACAAGATGATACGGCACGATAATTGCCCTCCCATTTGTTTTACCTTTTTGCTATAATTTCGCCCAAAAGACCTCGAAAATCAGGGGGTTTGAAAGAAGATGAACAGAAAGTGCAAAACATCAATGCTAAGTGTGGACGGAAGAGAGCAAAACAAAATCCGCAACCAGTAGATGAGTCACTGAACGATGGGCGTCCAGCCAGTCCAGTCCATCAGCCGAGCGGAGTCCAAACCGACTGTCGGCCTTTTTGCTGGTGCGAATATGAACAGTGTGCTGTGAGTCATGTTTTGCAGCATGCAAACATGCTTTGTAGTACCAGCCGAGGCGATAAAACTCTTCTCGGCAAACGAATATCGAACCGTTCGCGCATTGTTTGTCTGGGCGGTGAGTGTGATCGGGTTGTGTTTGGGTGCCAATTATGGCATGATCACGGACGACATGGTTCAACTCCCTTTTGCGCGGTTATGCCGTAACAAACGGTGGCCCGGGCTGTTGTGCGTGTCCCGGGTTCCTTTAGCCCTAACGCGTCCAGGAAGTCGGCCGAACTTCAGGGACCGTTGAGTAATCGTATCGACAGACGTTTTGGTTGGCGTTCTTTTGTTCGATCGGAATCGTTAAGCCACCACGAGCAACAACAAAAACCGGGGAGTTCCTGGGATCGCTGGAAAGTATATAAAAGTAAGCCCTGCTGGGCGTCCGATCTGTGCCACTGTGGGCTCAATGCCCTGTAGGCAGTGGAGTTTAAATGATATCCCATTTTGGGTCTCCCAATTTCCGCAAACGCGTACGGCACGGTTTTGCGCTCCAGTCGCACATTGTAGAAATGCAGTACGTTGATCGATTCTTGCAAATGCCACACCGTGCTGCAACTGCTACCATTGTGGCAGACATTGTGGCAGACCCCGGCAAACCTATTCCAACCCTACCGACATGCGGTCAGGGTGTACGCAAATGACAGTCCGTGACCACAGGGCGATACCACTTGGGCTGTGCCGCTGCTACCACCGCCACACAACACTCACCGCAAAACTGTTAATGTGTTTTTAATTTGAAAAATTTTTCATTTCCATCTCGTACGCTCGAGATTCTGAACGCGCTCGAGCAGGAAGGGGCAAAGTGGGCGAACGTTTTATGAGGTTTTTACTTGGGCAGTTCTTTTTTCTATTCGCAGTGTTGCATTTATGCTGCATTCTGTGTCCAATCGTTCACGTAAGAGTGGCCTGGCTGGGCTTGGCCACTGGACGCTGGCGGGAAGCTCTACGAAGCCGTTCCGATGCCGATGCAGCACGGTGATAAAGACGTCCGTGTGCAAAAGGGCGTTTACCAAATTCAGCCAGTTTGCTACAATTTACGCGCGTTGCAGCTGGTATATCCCCAAGCAAGGGTGGAACAGTGACCACCGTTTGGTACCGTTTGGTGACAGTAATGATGGCTCTCGTTGGGATAAATGTTTTGCTATACTTCCTTTTCTGCTACTTGCAAAAACCCACCCCAAAGGTAGAACGTAACATTTAGCAGTGGAAGTGAAACAAAACAAAATATGGAGCCAAAGTGAACAGTTTTGTATGAATGCATTTCAAGGCGTTGTTGGAACTAGGGCTACTCGCATTTGTCCCGGTTTACTTCACTGTGCTGATTTGTATTGCGTTTCGTACAATACTTTTTACACGTATTGTGTTACGAATTTGCATTCTTCCTGGTATGCAAAATCGAAAGCTTCAGGGGGAAATCGTTTTCAAATTGCTAAATCCATTAGCGATGGAGTAAATGCGTGATCATTTACGAATAAGAGATTCAGATTAGCAATTTTGGGAGCTTACAAATAGTGTGGTAAGCAAGATCTTTTGAATGGATCCAGGTTTGGATGCTAATTTTCATGACCCATTTCCAAAAGATAATTACTCTTGAAGCCATAGCAAGTTTTTTTTTATATCTATTATATTCCGTGTTGTTTCAATTGAGACAAATCTGTAGATCTAAGGCTACCCCCCTATTTAACCACTCAAAACGATTTTCAAAAATGCTTCAAAAGATTCAAAATCCGTAAACCTATTAAATTAATTTCATTGTCCTTGCAATGATTTGTTACGCATATATAATGATCCAATCGTTATCGTTGACTGGTTATACCTTTTCTGTAACAAGATACTTCATTCTTATGAGATTAACGTTCAGCTCCACTCAGTCTACTGATATGCCCAATACTCAAACTCCAATCAACTTTAGATGAACCATAAATTAGAACATCTTTTCGTGTATGTCTTGAAAAATATTTGTGCAGCATTCTTATGAAATAATAAATGCATTAAAATCGGTCATGTTTCTGTCAACATGCTTTTAACTAATGTTGCCGTTATCGTACTTACTTAACAACAATTAATATTTTTTTGAGTGTTTGTTATGGTATTATGATTCTATAACACTATTTTTCAAACCTTTTTATATTTGAAAGCATACATGGTCTAACATGTTAAAATAACGATGAAATAATCCCAATGAAGAGTAAAAACTAATTAAATCAGTAAACTTTGAATTTACAGTTACATTTAAACTGATTGTCCTCCTGCAATTTTCTGACATTTTAGTATGTATATTGTATGTATTGGTCAACAAAACCAATCAACTATGTGGAAGATTTATTCTAATATATGCATCATAAATAAGTTTTGAGAATTCGCCCCATGTTAGGTTCATAATAGAATACGAAAAATATTTTCCAAATACATCACATTATTTAAATCTTAAGTCCATGAAAACCCAAACTCACAACTAAGTCTCAGCACAAATAGTTTAACGCCCACTACAATTAAAACGCATGGTCGGTTGGATCGGTCGGATCGCCTCGAACAAAACAATGAGTTTTCAAAACCGTATTTAATTGTTTCATTAACGCATCACTCGTCCACCGTAGATTGCGTGGTGCAGCGGAGTGCATCAAGCTCCGCCACATGCCCTTGAGTGTCACGGATGTCAACGACATTTGCTACCCATTGCAAGGAGGTGTGTAAACATCCCAGCAGTAATTGGTTTCCTTTCCAAAGTGACAATAAGTGTGTAACGTTCTTTTAAGTTTTGAGCTAAAATTTTTAAAACTTGACGGCAGCAATGTCCCAACAGTTGATGAAACCAAATCGTCAAACATAACACCATTTTTAGATTGGTGGAAACTAGTTAATTACTTCGATTGTTCTTACCATATCAAAGATATATAAAAAGGTTGCTAAAAATTGTTGGGACCTCTTAAACCTTAATGCACAAGATATCTTTTCACATTTGCTTACATGTTTTTGCCCTGGAACACCATTAATAAAAAACACATCATGTCCTACCCGAAACATTTTTGGGTGATGGAATATTTTCGGGGCGTAAAACTGTCTTGTTCTAATGCATTTTTGAGAAAACATGCATTAGGCAGCAGCGAAAATGTTAAAAATAATGCAAAATCTTTTAATCCACTGCCATACAAAATCTGCTTATGTAGTATGAATACTGCTGGAATGCTGAATCTTGTCACATGGTGTGTGACTGTGTTTTCAGTCGGCTTTTTTCACAGATTTTTTTTTTTGAACCCATCTCTGTTAGTTACGGATGAGTTGTCGCAACAAATGTTAATTAGAGTCACTTGACGAGGCTGGTGGCGTTGGGTTCGTTTACCTTCTTGGCATCTTTGAACGTCACTAGAGGAGCATGAGGATATTCGTTTCGAAAACAGAATCGTGGGTTTATAAAAGTAAAAAACTGAAATATTTGATTTATTTCAAATATTTTAATTTGAACTACTTTACTCTTTGGTTTACGCAATGAAAGCACTACTTCCATTTTTTTGTTTGCTAAAACTCGGTTGAAATGATAAAAAAAAACGAAGTCATCGATTTGCAGTCCATTTCTGTGGTACGTTATACATCGATGCACCCGCATCGTCAGCAGTAGCGGTGCAGATTCGGGATCGGGTATTGCCTTTTGCCAGCGGAATTCACCGAACTCAGCTCCAGCTGGTTAGTCGGTTGGTTGGTTGGTTGGTTGGTTGGTTGGTTGGTTTGCGACCCCCTGAAGGTCGTAACGCTGGAAATGGCGACGAACTCGAGCCGGTAAATAAATAAATATGTATTAAATGCAACCCGGTGCAGGCGAGCCCGGGGTCGGAATGGACCAGCGAAAACAGCAAGACGCAACCATACACAAAAAATATAACATCAACACGATACACCGGCAGCCGGCAATAATAAACACCAATCTGTGAGCACGGTAGCACTGACTGAGAGTGTAAGCACATGCACACGGAGGAATTAAAAAAAGGAAAGCAGCACAAAACACGAAACGTTAGCAAATTCTCATCTGGAACTAAGGCAATCATGGTAATATGCCGACGATGGTAAAGCAAATAACATCGGCTCAGCCACACATACTAGATGCATACGGATAATTTTGTTGATCAACTAAGGAGCATATTGGAGGGTGTCTTTTTAGAAAGATAAAAAGATATAAAATAACAATATTAACAAAATATTGCAGTAGACTCATAGATACCAAGCAATTTCGCATTTAAAGAAGGAAAATCGTATTATAAATTTGTTATTGATTTGTTTGATAATATGAATCTTAGCAATCAGTTCGCAGCGCTATCTATTGAGATGTGTTCCGATTTTAATTATTTAGTTATTAATTCACCGATGCTATAGTTTGAATAATCTTGCATTGTATTTCAATTTTTTGTTTCCCACAATTTATTGGTCAGTTCCCAAAATTTATTGGTATCGTCCGATTAGATATCAATACAATTGTACCAAAAATACTGGGAAACGGCCAAAATTCGTGGCAACACACCAAAAAACACGGGAACCAACTGACAAATTATAGGAACCAACCAATAAATCGTTGGTTTAAAGTTAAAGTTACAAAGTCACAATAACAATGGTTAAATGTATTTTTCTGGAAAGAAACACTATTCTTGGTTCAAAATTATTGTTGAATGTGTGTGTTTTTCGTGAAGAAAGAAAGACTCTTCGTTCATTATTAATGCAAGTTTCTTTTTTTCTAAATCATTCTATTTCAAAAACTGCTAGTCAGCCAGATAAAACTTCATTTGATTGAAAACGATAGAAATGAGTCTCGTATTGCGACAGTATGCTTTGCGTAAACGCGTAAACTTCCTCTGGGTTGTTTTCGTCCGGTTGTAACAAACTAGTTAAGCTCATAATAAACAACCTCCAGTTGACCGTACCAAATTAACGCATTTTGTCAATCATCTACCAACACGGTTGGCTGAAATGGAAAAAATCACTTCCGAGATGGTATTTTAGCACTTTAATATAAATCATTAAACAAAATACGATTTTTTTTCTATATAGTTGAATAATGTTATGAAACACTCTCCAAAGATGCATTAAATGGTTCTCGGAAGTTACAGAAACAATGTCGTTGGATAAACCAATAATAATGCGCAATGTCAAAATAAAAGTATTACTAACATTAAGGTACCATTTAGTGAAGAGACGACATCTGATATCAAGACGCTACAAATTTATTAGAACAGCCAATAATTTATTGTTTCAAAATCTTCGAAACCTTCTTCGTATATTAGCGAACAAAACACTACAGGATACTTTGATTTTATGTTAAATGCTGATAACACTATTATTTCGAAATACACTTTGCTACAATAGATACAATAGAAAACAATACAATACAAAACAATATAAATGAAATTCCATTTCAAATTCCATTTTAGTGCCTTAGTAAAGAAGTATTAGCTTTATAGAGAGCCTTAGAATACTCAAATCCAATTCCAGACAAGACCTATACAATGAATGACCAGTCGACGGTCTATTTCACAGGGGAACCAAAGAGAAAGAACCATCAATCTATGCCGGTGCTTCCAGAACCCCATGAACTTGATCGAAAACGACCCATTTTTTGCTTCCAGTTGTTATCACCAGCTGGTGGCTCGTCTGAGTGTGTGTGTAACAGTCTTTGGTCTAAAAGAGGAATATCGCTCTATTTATTGGTCCTATGCTGCATCGAACCTTCAGCGTCGATGTTAAAATGTTCTCAGCGCTCTATACTGCTGCTGGAAAAACCGGCAGCCAGGCATCGACCCAAAGAACCTTCTTGCCGGAACAAGAGTCACGAGATTTTAAATTTTATTTGATTACACCTCAAACGGTTGTTCGCTGAATCATAGCCCCGGCGGATTTTCGTGTGCACCATATCCGGCCAGATCGCGTTTACGGGAGAGAAACGGCGAAGACGAACCATCCACCAATGTCGGCGATGGCGACGACGACGACGACGAATGAGTTCCCTGCGACCCTTTACAGCACAGTTGGCCGTGGTACGGTTAGAATCTTCCGTACCATCCGGTCCTGATCCTGATGCCCTTGGGCATTAAAGCCGTTATGCCAGACGGATTTATTGATTGGCTCGCGCTATCGTCTCAATCTGCACCGGTGGAGCGGACCGAAAAGAAAATAGTTGGAAATAGTTTTCGATTGGTAAAATCCGGTGCACGGTAGTAGTGCCGGTACCGCTCCAATGTAACACTGTGGCGACAGCAAGAGGAACACCAGCGAATGCAGAACCAAACGCGGCAGCTTTGGCGAGGGCAAAAACTGCTAACCGTTTCGGAGGTTTGAACGCTTCTTCTCGCCGATTGGAACTATAATGGTGTTCAAATCGTTTGCCACTGATTGCATTTTTTTATGTATATGTGTGTGTGCAAGCTTACTTCTTACTCTAGCAAGCTTATTTTGCCACGGCGAATATTGTGTTCGCATTACAAATGCATCTAAAAGGGAAGTAGTTTAGATGTGAAACATCCGCACAGTTTTTTCATGAATTAATTTTAACTCGGGTTTGCTGTTCTGTTTGATGAAGTTTGAAACTTTTTGAAAGGAAATTCTAATATTTGTCATGGGCTAATATTTTCAAGGAACGTAATTAGCATCATCCCCCGTTTTCTTCCTTAAAAATATATCGTAAATCCTTAAAATTCTTAAATAATCATCACATAACTTTAACAATGTATGGATACGGCAAGATTAATTATTATCCTCTAGTGCAATATTTCACGTAATGAATCGAATTCACGAGAGTAATCGAAAAGTCACTGAAAGCCAACCCCGGTACAAGTGGTACATGCAGGCCTTGACCAACAATGGTTATTGATCCAAAAGAAGAAGAAGAATTAAGCTTTGCAATTCGTTGCAACTAAATTAAGTTGTGCATCAAGAAAAACGCCTTTTTCCTATCTAACTCTATCCAAATAATTTGAACTAAAGTAAAACATAAATGTTATAAACAGGCCGCTCACTTTCCTCCGCTCCCAAGGAAGGATACTCATTTGCATGGCCGAAATTGCCAATTCACGTACAGCTGCCACCTACCCAACGAGATGGGCTCAAAACACAGCCGCAGGGTCTACGTCGACGTCTGATTTACATTATTAATATCACACCAACTCCTTTTGCAGTGGCCATCATCCTTCCCGAGGGCTGCCATGCACAGCGACGCCGACCGACGCCGCGGTACGAAGATAAATCATTCGACGCTCAACAAGACACGAGAGAGGTGAACGGTCTGGAACAGGAATTTGCCCGTTGATGGGCTGAATTTCTCATCTCGGTGCATTTTTATTTCATTCGTTATGTATCCCCATCGCCTACCACTCACCTCCGCCCTTCTTGCTCATCTCGCTGTCTTGCGCTACCCCTGCCGTCGAGAATGTCACACGAGCACATTTAGCAGCAAATGAGCACAGTTCCGAATGCCGGAGCTCTGCCCCGTATGCCATTACAGATGATCACCGCGACTAATAAATTTAATATCCCCCGATACAGCCGCACTAACCACTGGTGCGCCTTCGCCGCCCATACCTGCAAAACGGTGGTAGGGAACGGTAGGAACAGCCAGTCAGTCAATGTTATTGCATTCTCCGGATGAAGGATTCAAAAACTCGACCACAGAGAAACCAACCCGAGAAACCGACAGATGGATGGGTTTGAGTGGAAGTAATGTACACAGATACAGCATACACACAAAAAAGGTGGTTTACAGGGAAAGGGAAGTTTTAGCTGCAGCACGGCATCCACGGACGGACCTGAATCCGCTTTTGCAGACGCGGCTTAAGAGCATCAAGACCGAGCGAACGAACAAGTCGCAACAACGAGAACAACAACAGCCACAAAACCGCGCAAACGAAAACCAAATCCTCTCAACCAAAAGAGGAAACAAATCGAATGACACCACAGGCAAGGAAAGGACAAGATGCGGCAAAACAAGAGGAAGTCGGTGAGACGCACAAGGCCGGCGTAGGGGAATGCGAAAGCGAAACAATTTAATTTTAGAATAAACTCCAAAACGGTAGCATCTTTCATGGCGCTGACGAGAGACAGATTACGAAAATGTGCAAGTTTGAGGATGGATCGCAGAAAAAGGTTATTTCAGAAAATGGGGAAACGAGAGTAAATGACTAAATTGTTGAAATATTGCTTACATTCTATTGATCTATTAGTATTTGTGAATGCTTTAGTTTAACTTTTTACGACGAACTTCATAGTAAAATTATCGAAACTATTAAAAGTGAAATTATCGAAATCAAAATAAACAGTAAAATAATCGAAGTTTTCATACCTAAGACAAACATCGTGTTAGATCGCCTTATGCTTACTTTTCTAAAATTAAAATTATGTTAAATGAACCCATTCATAAAAATTTCAATTGCTGCTTTCATACGAACGAAAATTACCTGTTTATACTATTCTTACTGTAACGCTGGCAAAATGGTCCAATTCAGTTAGCATCTGTGGCTGGACAGAGAAATGCAAATCCGTTTTTTGCTGCTTTTCCATCTTTCTTTTGGCTCCTACAGCGTTGTTCATTTTCATCAGTTTGAAACCCATAATACGTTTATACTTTACGTGGAACGGCGAGCGAGATCTCATGTATGGTAGAAATTGTAGTTAGGTAAAGCACAAAAACGTACACACATAGACACAACAAACCGATTTTTTTATGCTCGTCCGTAAAGCAGGACTTTCGACGCTTTCAGCCATGCAACTGGAACCTGTCAAGCAGCCATACGATCATTTCGTTACACAATTTTTCTAGCCACCCACCATCCCCAAACCCAAGCACACTTACTCACTGAAACTTGTGGCATGGAAAAGAGATTTTCTCACCCATTTCCTGCGAAGCTCCTTCCCTTTGTACAGATTATCAAGAATTTATACAAAAGCTCAACATGATGTGAACTGAAATCAAGATGTGCTGCCTTGTTACAACAAGTTCATTTCCGGCAGCTCACACACACACACTCACACATACACACGTGAACGTGCTTCCGGAATGGTCAGATCAGCAGTCTGCCTGCTCGGGGTGCTTTACTCTAGCAACCTTTTATACACACACACTCATACATCAGCTGGCTAATAGCACTTAAGGTTGGGTTGTTAAAGACTTGTGCAAAAAAACTACTTTTAAAATCCTTGTGCTGCAGTCTCAAACAGGATGTAGAGAATCAAGGCGAAAGTGTTTGTTGAAGTAGTTTGCTATGATAATACTAAACTAGCAATACTATTTCATGTTTTCAAATTTCATTTTGATTTTTAGCTACAGGCTGCCTATCATTTACAATCGCAAAATGGGCGTTCCCTTGGTAAGGTCGTCAACTCGCACTACTTAACAACATGCCCGTTGTGCGTTCAAGCCTCATATCTGCTTGATACTCAGTAAATATAGAAGAAAAAAGAAGATAAAAACAAACAAAAAATGTATTGAACATAAAATATGTTTCCATTAACATTTTGAACCGGCCTACAAAAATAGTTTGAAATGTATTATAACTTTGTTGGCATTGTTTTAGCAGGTATGTGGTTTGAATATAATCTTATTCTATAATCAAAATCACTGTTACGTTAGACGATACGCATTTTTATATTTTGAAATACAATAATCCTCAATTATTTGTGTTGCAATAGAACCTGACAAACGCTTTCGAGGTAACACAGTTATGATGTTTGAAATATCAACAAACAGCTTACAAATGCAGATCTAAACTGCACAACACAATCATCGACAATACTGGATGAAAAACAAATACAATCCCACTTGTGTTGTAGCTAATGGTCAAAATTGAACTATTTTATCCCATTCGACATGGCCTCGAACCCAACGAGCAGAGTACAATATTATTCACAGAAAAATGTTGCACAAACGTTGCCGTAGTGGATTCCACAATTTGGACCTGGATCCGTCCAACTACACTGCACAGGAACATTGAACTCCAGTGTGATGCTCGAAAGCGAGCTTCAACAAATGATTTTAAGAATGAAAATAATGGCATCAAAAACAAAAAGAGAAGCCAAACGGACGCTTTTACGACTTGTCGAAGCTTGTGCGGAACACCGGCATTGGTAGGAGGGAGTTTGTTCAACCTTAAGTGGCATATTCATCCCTCCCCGGGATGGTGTACGGCCCCCGGAAAAGAGATAAGGTAAAACTCTACGACAGATGAAACTAGCAAGACAGGGCGAATATGCAGCGCAGTGATAGTGGAGTGCAGTGCAGTGCAGGGAAATAATAATTTAATAGCCTGATGATGATAGCTGGCATGTACCTCCTGCTTAATAGGACGTGCAGGTTAAAGGGGAGATTGAGTGAGTACTGGTCGGTCGGAACGGTGAAAGGTACGCAGTATGCCGAGGTGGAACGAGTCCGCTTGAAGGATGCACTTCTGAGAAAGCACTTTACTTTCAATTGTTTAGATGATAAAAATGAATATACACCGGTAATTCCCTTCTCGCCGAGTCGCAACTCCTCAGCCTGGACCGCCTTCTCCAATTTACGTCTTTCCGTCGCCACCGAACGCTGGATCACTGCTAGGGGTCTGTGTGCTCCGTATCGTTTTGTCCTTTGGCACTCGGGACCACTCCCTAACACCGAAAGACCGAACCCGTACAGAAGTGCACCGAGTCCCAAGAAGAACGAGTGCTAACTGTGTAACCGGTGCTGCTCGCATCCCTTGCACAAAAGGCCACTCCACGCTTAACATCTTTACATGCGCGCACCCTGACACACGGATCTGCCCCACACAGGATACACACACACACAGAGGACGCGGAGTCTCGGAGGCACCGAACCCCAACGACACAATTCATCCTTCTTGAGCAGCGCAGAGTCGAGTCGAGAGGTTGGTACCAAGCGTTAGGAGCACTCATGCCCTTTTCTTTTACTCATCCCATTGCGGTAGGTTTTATTTTATTTTCCGCTCCTATTCCACTCCCGCAACCTGCCCCCTCTACCTCCCACACCTTTACTATCATACTTTTTTCATCATCCAGCTGCTCCGTGTTTTGTGTTTAAGCCACTCTTTTTTATTCAACGTTATCACACCGACTTGCTGCATTCGACGCGCACTGTTTGAAAATTACAAGTGCATCGGTTTTGAAGTTGCGTACCAGGTAAGGTTTCCTTTCGTGCACCGAGGGTTCTTCGCATTGGTGTTTAGGATTGGTAGTACGGTGCAAAACTGGGAGCTACCATTCGAATGTTTTGCCCCGTTCGATCATATCCCTTCCACTAGGCGCAACAGACCGAGGAAGGGAAAAGGAGCCAGCAGCAAACGTAAGCGTTGATGGATAAATACGTACGTACAAATGCCCCACGCTCCACTTGGTAGCCTTTTCTTGAATTGGAGTGAAGTGCAGCGCAGACGAGAAGACGTGTAAGTTTAACGTATGAAGGAAGGCTTACAGTGTGCTGAGTGTGGTGGTACGTCGTACGTCGTAGGAAGGTGTGTCTCACTAAAAGGTTTGATGGGAGAATTTATTGTTGAAGTGTGCAAGCGTAACCATCGATTTTGATCCTACTCTGCTGAGAGTGCTCTAGATTTTATCTTACGATATTAGCACGAAGCTTAGAAAACATGGAGTGCAGCGTTTATATCGCTCTTAAACTCATAGATATTGATTTGTTATTGACGACTGATAAATGATGCTCATTTTGTTTGACGAGTTACGCAATGCTGCTACGAAATAGCACCTAACTAAAATTTATGGGAGAGAAATCTGCCTAGAAATTATAATTATTTCATCCGAAGAGATACTAGTTCATATATTATGTCTGCAGATCCAATACAAAAGAATTCTAGACACTATATGGTGTATTCTATGAGGCCATCGAGAGGACTCCACATCATGAAAAGTAACTATAAAGTTTGTTATAATTGAAATTAGTCGACAGTTAGAATACATAAATACTTTTCATAATATTATTATTATATGGCGCAACAATAGTTGTTGCTCAAGGCCTGCCTTAGTCACTAATAGACTTGGCTATATGTGACTGGTTGGTGTGCCCATCGGAGTTTAGTAGTCCTAAGCATGCAAAGCTCGGAGGTTGAAACCATGACAAGCATGTTAATTAGTGATATGAATTAAAGTAATGCCATTTTTTGTATAAAATTACGTAAAATAGCATATAATTTATTAGGTAGAGGATTAATTTCAATCTAAAAATTAAGCCACTAAATCATATCGATTTATGTATATTATGATATTTATGTATATTACTAAAAAGGTATACATTTAGAATTTTAGTATATTATCCGTATTACTAGTCTTGCTAGCAGAAGCCATACCATGTAATCCTTTTATTGTAGCACTTTTGCAAATTCTATTATAATTTTGAGATTAATATTACATATCTACTTTAAAAACATATTTTTGCATTTATGCTAATGAACGCACATTCCATTTCTTACTTATCAAATAGTAATTGTATCTAAACAACTGTTGATTACATTCTTCAAAACAAGAATCAGACAGGCTTTAAAAAAATTGCATTAACAAGCTTAATTTAAAAATAATAAAGGTATATGTGTATTTAAGTATTGTATAATTAATGAGCAAAGATTGACCCGCTTATTTCAACAACGACAAACTCTGAAATAATCTAACTAAATGACTCAAAATAAGTAGTTGCATATCGCTATCTTTTCTAACGACATGGCCAAATCGGATGTGGTGAATTAAGAGCTAGCATGTTGGCAATTGGAAGGTTCTGGTGTCCTGCCAGTGAACTACAGATCCTTGCCGAAACGACCTAGAAGAAGCAATGCAAGGAAAGTACCATACAACATCAGCTAACTGAACAATCCGGCCGGTTTGCTACGCCCAGCGTCCAACGTGAACCCGAACTTTACGTCGTCCATCTTAATTTATTTATTTCCCGCTGCAGTTTCATTTAGGATGTTTAGTAGAAACTGCTCCTAGACTCACCATCTGCCACCAAGCCGCCACCCCACTCAGCGAGGTGAAAAGTACAACTAATTTCGCACGGTGGCTACAATTGCTGGCACTGTCTTGCCTCACTAATTTGCCCACAGCTCGTCGGAAAGATATTTGTCAGCGGTAAACAAGACACGGGTGCCAAACGAACACTTCCCCTTGAGTAGTTGAATTCTTTAGCGCGCAGGGAAGGACGTCTCCTGACGATATCGTTCTACGTCTCCTCCGACGCGTTCTTGGTCTCTAATGACGCTGGCGAAACAAACCGGGAGATTGCATCGCAGCATCATCACCTGGAAAAAGGAATCTGTTTGTTGTTATTGTTGTTATCGTTGATCGTTTCCGGTTGCGTGAACAGTTTGGAACCTTTATGGAGCGAGGGTAATGGTAAAACCTTGATAGAGCTTCCCACGAGAATTTCGATAAACGTAGCATGAATGAACATGTTCGAATTTTTTTGCTTTGGATAATATGTGATAGTTTTCGTGTTTTAAAATCTGTGTTACATCGAACAGTTATAAATCCATAGTAGGTGTAATATGAAGCTGATCAACTTTACCTTACCAATGTGGTGAAGATGGTATTGTTTGATTCAGTTGAGGATTTTATTTAACATTTGCTTTTACAGAGATTTTTGAAGCCAAACCATTCCCACAATCCATTAAATAATAGCCGGCATCGCGAATAAATGACCTCTTTTTAACAGTCGTTTAAAGTTCATTTTGGTTTAACTGAGTTCATTTGTTGTTCATTCCTGTTAAAATAAACGACCGTCAAAACAGTTAAGGACTGCTCGAAATGACATATAGGCAAACACGGGGAAAAAATTCGAGCAGTATAATTAAACGACTGTTAATTGGTATCGCATACGCTCTTGACAGTCGTTTGTTTAACAGCGGCATAGGACCAGTCGTTAAAATTAACAAATGAACTCAATGCGTTCGCGATGCCAAATTCTAGCAATTTTTAACGACTCTGGTTAATTTTTAACGACTGTTAATTTTAAACCAATTCTTTCGCGATGCCAGCTAATGTTTAGCAAACAGTCATTACTTACATAAAGTCTCTTCAGTGATTTTCTTGCAACCATTCGTTTTATCTATAAATATTCTGCTGTATCTTAATCGTTTACTAGTCACATGTGTTATGTTATATTTCCAAAAGCCAAAAAATATTCTTCATTAACGTATTAGCGAGCCAAAATCGATTCAAAAACTACTCTCAACTAGGCTCAAGGTCAACACAAAAATACACTAATGCAATTGGTTATTAACCTCATTCATTTACAAGTATCGTATCGACGAATCGATGCGCCATAAATCAAACACGTCCCATAACGCTGCACCTAAGCATACAATGGAGGAGCACATTGGTCCAGTGTGGATTTAGATAAATCATTTGAAAGGCAACATAAAAACACACCTTATTCATACGGCATCATTACCAAAAACCTTATACGAATTGAAGCGATTCTTCTGCTGATCAAAAACAAAAATTTATCTTATAAGTATAAACCCTTTCAGCATTGAAAATGATTGAACCGAAGGCCTTAGAAGTAGTTAAAGTGATTCCGTAAACCGATTGTGGTAAGTTCACAAGCATAAGCGCTCGAGAGAAAATAGGAGCGTGTGTGGGTGTCGTAAATATTGCACACTTCAACTAGGGAAAGTCTAACAAACGCAGCAGAAGCCGTTTTATGTTTGCCCCATAAACAGCTTTTAATCCTGAACTGTTCTTATCGTATTTATTTCCGAATATAAAATATATTCTTTGCTGAGTCGAACAGAAAACAAAAAAAATCCTGCCCATGCCTCCCACGGTGGAACTCTCTCGTAGGTTAGGATGAGACTGTTGAACAGTGGTTCAAACAATATGTACTCTCACACACACAAACACACACTTGCAAACATAATCCCCACACATGCTGATCGACAAGAAAAGGAAGCGAAGTAGCAAGGAAACAATGAAAACGCACCCCGATTGCACATTTGCCATCTCGGCCCAATCGTCCCTTATCCAACATTTTATGGCACCTTTCACTGGCCTATAAAGTATGTTTGGCCGAACGGAACTGCAGACACACACACCCCGTCCAGCACGCTCCCATGAGTGATCAAAGTGCTGCCCCCGTCCTTTTCTTAGCCCCATCCCATCCGTACGTTCGTTTCTTTGCCAAAAGGATCATCGGCGGTGGGATGGATGCTTACGCTGTCTCTTTTTAATCTGCTGATAATTTTTAATACCCAATACCCAAGACGGATCGGTCAGTCTTTCTGCCCGTGTGTACATTACCACTATATTTTGGGTCCCATACAAGGATATCGTTCAATAAGGTTCCCCTTAACCATCTCGACCTCGATATATGTTTTTTTTGCCCCACCTCCAAAAACCGCCCGCTCGAGCATTAAACATTTCGATCATAATGTTCGGCTGCTCGTAAAGAAGTAAATCCTGCCTGCGCTGAACCGTTTCCCTTCCGAACACTTTGCTTTAAGTCTCGCAGCAGGCTACACAGAAGTGGTAAAACCCCATTGAAAAAGGAACAAAAAAAAAACACAGCGACCAACTCCATCCATCCGACTCCCCCATATGCCCGATGGAGTAATGTAGCTACTGCTGATAACAAGCGGAACATCAACGACGCCATCGTGTAGAAAACAAACATGCACTACAAGTGGCAGGGGCTTGTGGCAAGGGAGAAAAGAACAGCTAC
The DNA here is from genome assembly GCA_000349065.1 of Anopheles quadriannulatus. NCBI lineage: Eukaryota > Metazoa > Arthropoda > Insecta > Diptera > Culicidae > Anopheles > Anopheles quadriannulatus. The sequence goes on along the minus strand of KB667522.1, from coordinate 789,308 downwards.
AGCAGCAACAACAAAAAAACCGACCGTTCAAGAAAAGGTCCGGGACGTTATGCAATGAAGACGCAATCTCTATCTCACATTTTACTGTTATGTTCGCAAGATACATAAATAATAATACTCAAACGCAGCGGAGGTTGCAGCTCGGGCGGGGGAAAAAAGGCGTCAAACAGAATATAACGAAGGCGGTTCATGCCCAACCACAGGGTAAGAAAATCCTTGCCGCTATTAAAAAGAGAGAGAGAGAGCGCATGCGGAAGAATTCCACGAGTGCAGAAGGGAAGCAATCGTCCGATCCTGAATGGATCTTTTTCTTATGATCCTGCAAAGTGAAGTGCGGTCTCCCATTTCTGTTTTTTGCCTCCGAACGTTGCTCCTTTAACGAACGATCAATGCAAAAGGAATCAAGCTTCGAGAAGCAGCCACTTGCTCACAATTTTCGCTTACACACACAAACATTGTCTGAGACGCACACACACAACGCCAAACATTTTATTTTCCAAACCACAATGGAATGCATATGTGGGTAGGATACATTTTTCCTAGAATATGCAAAAATGCATCGCTGCTAAAACTTGTTATAAATTATTTCCTACATCTACCGCCGTGCTACCGCCACCACACTGCAGGCTGTAGAAGAAAGCTTTCGAAAATATTCATATTTCTTCCGCCGGGAAACTTACTACCCGAGCTGGTCCACACACTTATCGCTTTCCTTCTCCAGTTGGAAATCTATGCTGACTGTGGGGTTTCTTCACTATTTGTTTTTTCTCCTCCGGCTTCTTTGGCGATCGTTTTTAATTCTCTTTGAACCGTAGGTGCAAGTTATTTCACATCGTGTTTATGCCAGTTTGCCTTTTGTCGATTTGGTTTGGCGAAGGGAGTAGGAAGGAGTGGGGAGAAAGGGGTCTCATTCATCATACTTTTTCGTTCAATATGCTTCTTGAAAGGTAATTTGTGATATCGCCCTAGAGAGGACTTCAATTGATGTTTCTTAAAGACACGGTGTGCATGAACAAAATCACAAATTCGACAAAAGGCTAAAGCTTAAAAATATTGTTAATTTAAAATAATAATCATTTAAAAAAATCAAGAAAAATCGAGCAACGAACTCAGTTGAAATGACATTTAAAATAAAATAATATTGAGGTTTTGGGGATCACATTAAACAATCGTAATAATCATGTTAATATTTTGTTTTGGCATGTAAAAAAATATATATTCAATTCTTCATTTCATTATTAGCTTCGATGATCACATTTCAACACCAAACGAGTTACTTAGTCATACAGTGTTATACTATTGCATAGATCTGTTTTTTAGCATATAGTAAAGAATTTAAAGACAACAAAAATTTAACTTTTAATGTACTGAGAGTTATTAACATTATTAATTTGATTATTTTCATTATTCTGGCGTATTCTGGCTGTCTTATTTAATCTATTTGATCTTATTAAAGTTTGTTTTGATTTTTATGAACATACAGATTTGATGGACTAATCCGTTTAGTTTTTAATCATAATTTTATTTATTCCATAAATTAATAAACATTTCTAACAATTTACATATTTTCAATAGTTTTCCCCAGCTGCTAGGGAAATGATCCTAAACCAAAGCACTTCTTCAGTGGGACATGCGAAAGTCGACCAAACAGAAGTCGAAACATTTCTAGTCCTGCTCTATCTACACACACACACACACTTGCTAGCAGGAAATCAAGAAATAGAAAAAGCGACCCAAAAAATCCATTGCAATGACAAGTGAGATCCTAGCGCTCCTTCATCCATACACACACACACATACACGAACAAATACATTCACACCTTCCTATCCGATGTATCCCTTTTGTCCTCTTCCCAGGCACTTGCAGCCGCTTGCACATTTCACTTTGAATTTACAGACGAATGGAAAAAGATTTGCTCAACCTGGCACTCGGTGCTGGTGCTGGTGGTCGCTGAATATGTGTGTGTGTGTTAAAAATCCCCTCCCATTCATGTTCACATAAAGCATATTTCACACACTTCAAACAGTGGTGCTAGTTGCCGGAGCATCATACTAGCCCTTTCTAAGACCACCAGCTTGTGTGAGGGGTTGGCGGATCATAGAAGGCAGCAAACATACTTTTCTCGCCATTCTTTTCTTCTCTATAGCTCCAAACCCCTCATTTTTGACACCATGCAGGGGGACCGAGGGAAACGAGCGGTTTAGAAAATATAAACCATACAAAACACACTCCGCACAGCTCCTTTCGAATTCACTTGCATAGTCGTTTGCTTTGATCCCTGAGTTTTTTTGTTGCTCTCCTTCGCAACGCTCCTTTCCTACGATCCCGACCCGTCCGGAGTCTGGCTATCCCAGTGTTTGGAGCTTTTATTTATGATATAAATGATTTTTATGGCACTTTTTTCGCACCAATCATTTTTATGCTCCAACGTAGTGGCTCCTGGCCTCGACTAACCTTTTTGTTAAAAAATGTGGTTCCTACCACCGAAACCTTCCTCCCGGCAATATACTTTATGTACGATTTTATATTTCACCTACTGTTACGTTAAAACAACTGGCACAGATGCTCTTGGTGCGTTATGTTTGCGATCCACCGTGTCGTGTAAGTGGGAATCATTTTTCGCTAGCAGCTAGCTTTAGTTTAAACATTTATATGATAAAACAGCAGCTCCAAAAGACCTCATGTCACTGGGGTAACTTTAGTTGTACCATTTCTACACTCCAGTTCATCGAAAGCGCTCCTTCTTTGCACCTTTTCACTAATGGTTTTATGACATAATGTTGCAACATAACACGGTTACCTCGCAGGCACCGAGACTCAATTACGTTTCCGTCCGGTTGGTTTGAAAGTTCACTTCGTAACTGCATCTTTCTGTCCCTTACTGCCCTTGCAAATGGCACTGAGGCACTGCATCAGGCAGATCAAACAAGCTGTTGGTGCAAACGAGCACCCACGCCCAGCAACTGAAACTGTCAATCAGTGGTGCGGGCCATTGCCGGCTATTCAACAGGACCACGGGCTCTTAAGGACGTCTTCTGGTCGTGTCTTCCCGTAGCGATGTGTATTTGTTTTTGCCCCACAAGACGTAATGGTGTTTGCCGAAAGAATAGTGTTTTCCACCCCAAAACCAAACAGGAACATTTTACACCTACACAGTGATGCCTTCCCAGTCCCTTGCACTGCTCGATACTGTTCCACCAACCTTCAACACCCAGGAGCAAGGATTCGGGAAACCTGCCGGCGTAACGACTACATCAAACGGACACGCTGGTGGACGATCGACCATCACTACTCCGGCTGGCGATAAAAGCATCCTTCCCGATCGAGATCTGGCTCGCCGGAAGCGGGCACCATTTTCATTGATAATTTACCGTAAAATGCATCCCACATACCTTTCGGCAAACAATTCCGATTTCGAACCGTTCGTGCATCCTTCGGCCAGGGCTTACCTTTACACCAGGGCGTCTCCTACAACTGCTTCACCGCACGATAATCGATTATTCCGTGCGCTCGTTCTCGAAAGCTTGGTTTGCTTCGGAATTGGTTTCGATCCACCTGAAGCACTCAATACACACCGGCATCCTTGTTGCCTTTACCTGTTTCGTGCAAACAGACATTTCTACAGCCACCCTTCCAGCATCGAGGCAGAGCTGAGCAGGCGAACACATTCCGCCCCCTGGGGGAGAATGGAAGCAACACGGAACTTATCTTCTAATGGGTTCCGATTCTAAATTAGGACGCCAACTTTGAGTTTACGAGATCCGTGCTCACACAAACCGTTCCACCCGGGCACGAAACCGGCATATCCACCCGGGCCACGAAACCGGAAGGTGGGAACCGAGACGGTGAGCTTTGTGTCGGAACATTCTTTCCGTACCGTAAGCACGTACGCGTGCCTATCTACAAGCAGTCGTTCGGGTCCTATGCTACTCCCGGTCGGGTGTTGGAGAATCTGTTCCGCTTTCGCGTACATGGAAAGCATTTGAACGTTTTGCACATAAAATCAAAGCAGCGCACCGTGGTTAGGGCCAAAGGGCATTGGAGTAAAAGAAGAAGAAGAAACAGATACACACATGCAGTACACAACACAACAGAAATTTGGTGAACATTTTTCGTTCGCCCAATATGGATTTGAAGCGTATTTTGGAGAGTCACCGCCGGCAAGACAAGATGCGTTACGGTTTAGATTGAGAGTTTTTGTCAAACGCCTTCATCCATGTATGCACAACGAAACAAACGCAGCAATGCTTCAGTCGTGTTCAATGCAAAATGGGTTTTATTACTATCGGCTTTGCTGCTAGCAGTATTTGCATTCCATTAACTACACATACAGCAATATTGAATCAGTATTTAACCTTTCCATTATCCGAATGCTTTTCTTATTGCTCTTATACACAAGCTGTGGCTGAATCGAATGTGGGCTGATAAGTACGTGATCAATGCAGAAATAATCATGTACAAATCTGGAAATTTAGGTGTTATGATGGCCTATTGGGGAAATAAGCTGATTCTAACTATGGGGTCCTTTCCGTTTTAAGTTGTTAGGCTGAAATTTCAGCCTGTCAGCTGTTTGCATTGTATAGCAGTTTTCGAGCAGCTATCTAAGTCGGTATAATATACAGGTGGGCTTATCCCAAGGTGTACTAATTTAGAAGGCAGATTTTTATCGCTTCTGTTTCTGAATGAAGATTTTAAGAGTGTTATGAGTATTCGTCAAGCCTCCACAAAGCTTGTTTGAACAAAAGTTTTCACCCATCCTATCAAAAAGTGATATTCAAATTTGATTATAAAAAATATGCTATGAGACTACCAGGACTACATACACTTTGATTCTGGATTCCATCACCAGATCTCTTTAATGTACCTTGGGGTAAATGTAAACAACACCGTGTTTTCGAGCAGGTGCTCGAATCTAATTCTAGCTTTGAGGCTAGAATAATCTAGACTGAAAATTGCAGGCTAGTTTTTTGTGTGGTTTTGTATGGAGTGTTTACATGATTTCAACCTCCAACTGTCAAACTCCATACAAAAAACTAACTAGAATCGTGAAGGGCCCCAATATCAGTATAATTATATAACGAATTTATAATGATGACCTAAGCCATAATGCTTAAAATTCATGTGACATTTCTGCTTTGTATTGTAAAATTGTAACATTCGAAAAGACCTTAACTAGTAAATGCAAACAAAATTTCATTTGAAATTGTCAAAAAGCTTTACGAACGTACAAAAATTACTTCGAGTGGTTTTTCTAGAGCGTGCCATTATTTGTTTTATTTATCCGTAAGTATTCCACAAGCACAAAAACAGAAACCACATACAATGTACAATTGCTCACCTATGTGTATCCAACATAGATACTTTGTAAATATCTCAGGTCACACCAGCAATTGAAATAATACCATACACCGAAGGCCAGGCTACACCGTTCTTTTAAACACTATTGTGACACACTTGTTTAAAACAAATCAAACCAGCATCATAGGCAAACCAGGCGTTACTGCAACACAGAAAGCAAACCGAAACCACGTCGCAACCTATCACCCAAAATGGCCATTGTAACCAAAAATCGACAAACACAGCCGTTCTTTGACAAGATCAGTTGAAACCTTCTTTTGCAATAACCCTAAAAGCGCAGGTTAGGTAAAGATCGACAAACACGTTACAACAGTACATTTTATAGATACCACAAATTGGAAAAATCGAAACACAAAACTTCTCTTAAGTCCATAAATAAAGCCATCACCGATATCAACAAGTAAGATTTGTTCGAACTGTCACGATATGATCACAATCTTCCAAAATCAATTCGATTTCTTATTTCAAAAGTATGGACGTGTCTCCCAACTCTAGGTGAGTTTCTTACTCATACAGGGACATCCCTCCCGGATTTCTATGATTTCTATCTTCAGCCACGGTGCTCGAACAACGTTCTGCTCCACGTACGCTCGATCGCATTGATTGGTGTTCTTTCCTTATTTTATTCTTATTAGATCGTCTGCAATACTTGTGTCAAATAAAAAAGACAGTGCCAAGTTATTAAAGATACAATTGAAATTTTTAGTGTTTTGTTTTTCTCAGATAGCGTACAGCAGATGCTGATTCCAGCAAGGATATCGGACCACGTTCACTATTTACCTCGAAAATCTTTGAAAAAGCAAAATATTAAAATACAAACCCTTGCGATTATTCAAGCTGCAATTATTTCAATCCATTTAACTGAAACTTGACTCAAGTTAAAATCCTCTTATTTTAATTGAATACAAAAAATACACATCTCGAAGACGATAAATTATTGTGCCATACGTTCGAAACGAACCAAAAGTGCGGCTGTAGTTAAAAGCATTTAAATATGCTTATCTCTCTTTAGTGTTCGACACGGCACACATACGACTCCAGCGATCGTTTTCATACATCAGGATAATCTTGTACATCGTGAGTCAGCACAGTCCCAGCACACGCGCTGCACGTTTTGCTGCTTCGAGTACTACTTGCGTCCCATAATGGAACATCTTGGCTGCAGTAGCACAACAAACTCCACAACAACAACAACAAAATAAAATTGCATCAACCGCTGTGCAACTACGCTTATTCGCCTTGTTTTTGCCCTACAGATCTCCACTATCTCCACTTAATGCCGTATTCCGATGTCGACTGAAAACGACACCTGAGCATGCTGTCTGGCCGGTGGATGGATCCGGCGGTAGTAAAATGCAGCCGTTGCAACGTTGCTACTGCAATACCGTTTTGCATCGAATGCACCCAAGCATCGCACGCACGTATGTGGAACAAAAGTGTGCAAGACACAGCAAAAAAAAAAGCCGGAGCCACAACGTCACGGAAAAGAGTACAAAACACCAACATCTCAGCCCCTCCGGCTTTACCTATTTTGGGATGGGTCATGTAAAAGGTGGTGGCCGCAGTCGGCGCTCAGGCGTTGGAAGTAATTAGAGCTGCTCGGTTATCGAAACTATTTTTCCGCACCACATCCGGACCCGGGCTAGCCGGGTGCGAATCCCGCCAGGATCAGTGTGTAAGCCCGGAGCCCAAAGATGGAGATGAGTATCACACACACACACATTCCAACGACGGCTGCGACGACAACGATGACTCCGACAAGCAGCCTTTTTACACCGAGGTCCCGCAGGCCAACATCGACGGTTTGCTGGCCTGAATTCAGTGCGCACACAGCCACCAGCTGTCGCCTCAGATGCTTTTGGGATACCGACGAACGACGATGACGGCGGCGGTGTGCTTGCTTCATAGGTGCCGAAATGGACACATGATATTTATTGTTTACCACCTCAATAAATTTCTCAAATTGCAATCCATTCGCCCAACGGTTGCCCCGTATGCTAGGCAGTGGCATTGCAGCAGGACGATTGGCGACGGCCGGTTCGTTGCTATGTTAGTTGGAAAAGGCATTTTTATGAGTGTTGTTTCATTGATTTTTTGCTGTTTCTGCTCTAAGAGGTACACATAATTTCGTAAGGTGTTAAAGCTGTTTTTTGTAGATATCCTGTTCACATATGCTTCTAGAAATTTCCTTTTTTTGCTACAACCGTACGTTAATGTAATTAGGGCTACATCATTGGTATCATCGGAAAAAAGTATGTTTTACTCAGAACAGCAAAGTTAAAAAGGATTATGTTTGTAAATGTGTGAAATATTTTAAATTGTGTTTATTACATCATTAAGGACTAAAACAGTATCGAGCATACAGCTATTTTTGCATTATATAATTTTTATTTCCTACCCTATCGATCTTCACTTCAATGTATTAAATTTTGAATGTTGCGTTTATTAATTATTTTTTTCTTATATTCTTTCTATATTTTGCGCAATGTTAGTATTACTCCGTATGGCACAATATATCGATCTTTGTATATATTTTACACGAATAAACACAAAACAAAAATACAAATAATTTAAAATAAGTTTTTACTTAGTGTATAAACTATCTATTCCATCTTTATCTTCTATTTTGTAACATTTTGATTTACCTGTTGATGTGCGAAATGTATAACTAATTTGAACTTTTTCCCCAATAAGCACTGTACATGTTAAAATGCAAAAAAAAAAAAATTGTGTGGCGAGTAATTTCCCGCAATAACTATTTTCGGTTTAAAGCATATTATTGTCAACAATACGTATATATTGTGCAATTTATATTAAGTTTCAGTTGATGAGGGTTATGTTTTTAAGTCGTTCAGCTTGAATAGAGTGATTTCTATCATCTATAAGTTCATGTTAAAGAATACTAACTCTCTGTAGCTTGTAAATACATAAATTCAAACATCATATCAACACCCATTCCTACGATAAAACCGTCGAATGCCATCAATTAGTTGTAGCAATCGAAATGAATGGCTCGAATAAAACGCTCGATCCTTCAGCTACAATCATATCTTGTAAAACTCTCCCATAACAACTAAAAGTAGATCCAGCTCTTCTGGTGTTAAAGAAAAAAACAAATCATTAAACATTTCAACGACCAGCAAACCAGCGGCCCGGACACAATCGTTCAACGTACAGCACCTGTACCAGGTGCGATTTAAAGCCCAGCTATCGAGCAAAAGGACGCACAGCCGTACAACACCCTCCGGGCTTCGATTGACCTACGCAGTCAAGGCGTGGTCGGTGCGTGTGGGTTTTAAGCCGACCCTTCGGACAAACCTTACGCCACCTTGGAACGCTTAGGGATGATCCGATGAGTTCAAGATAAGAACACCCTTCGCACTGGGATTCCAGTTCCGAATGTGGCTGACTTACGGTGTGTTGGTGCTGGCAGGTTTGTTTTAAAGCGTGTATCATCGCCAGAAATGAATTGCCTCCTCGTGTCAGATTCTTTTTTTTACTTTGCATTATGTTTAAGAATACATCTATGGACTGGTATTTCTTTAGGCATTGGATTGCGATGCGAGCCATGTATGGTTCTTCGAAAGCTACACGAGCCTATCAATTTATATTTTAACAAATAGACGTGCCGAGTAGATGATGGCTTCACTAAAATTTTCTCCCAAACAAAACTGACTCTCATTAACGCTTAAATTATACACACAAATTCCTTGACCGAGGCATGAAGAAGAAATAAACGATACATAGATAAATGCATAATAATTGGTTTGTATTTGAATCAAAGTAGACGGAAGAGAAGTTTTCAGCGGAATGTTATAAAAAATAAAAATTATTTTGTAAATCACCTATACAACACGTTTTTGAGTTCTAGGCTTGCTAAATTGCCAAGAAACATAAGTTTAGTACCGATAGGATAAAACAAATAAACAGTTTATGAAAAATGAATAATGTTAGGGTTATTTAAATCTACATTTGCATCATTTAAGACATCTAGTCTCAAAAAAAAATGAATGTATAGCTATTTTTATACTATTTCAAGTTAGTTCTGTCAGCACGACAGTCTGTTTCAAATTTGAAATAAAGCCAATAAAGCCACTGCCTCGTCTTGCCGCACCATGCATGCACGATTCCACCCTTATCCAACAAAACGACAATAATCAGCAACCTCCCATTCAGTGCTTCTGACAGTGATGACTTCGGTACTCTAAAAATAAATTAAAAAAACACATACACTTGCCGAATAAACAACTGGCAGGACGATGAACGTTTTAACAAAAATTTACATAATGTAGGAAAATCATAACACGCTCCAATTTGCACAATCGTTTCAGATCAAACGCCCCAAGATAGTACGCTAATCATTCACGGAACGAACGTAAAGGCAAAGGAAGATGGGCAAACAAATAAAACAACAACCCCCCATGTGCCTAAACACTCCTAATCCAAGCTAAAGTGGTGGACGATCGTGTTTAAAAAAGCGGCATACGATTTGGTCCAAATATTCCACTAAATAAGCGGCTCAGTCCGGCGGTTGGCTAATTTACGAGGCAGGGCAGGGCCTGGCTCTGGCTCGTACCCGTATTTACCGCAAACCCATCTGCACACATTGGAATAATAGAAACAAAAACGAAACAAAATAAAAAAACTCCTATACATCTGCATGTTTCCCTGAGCCCACGAGAGAACTCGTCGATCGTTCTAATGCTGGATCCGTTACAAACAACAAACAAAATACCCTTTTTTACGGAATGCCACCCGTATGCTAGATAGGTTCGATAGTTCGTTTCGGTTTCATACAATTGGTACACGGGCTAACCCCACCAGGAAGTTCCCAGCGGGTGGTGGTCACCCGAAAAATTGCCCCTACTATTGGAGCTTTTTTTGAACCGGTACAAAAAGTAGGGAAGGAAGTTTTATCAAAACAAACGACTTACACTCGGTCCACGGAACAATCGTGCTGCACCATAGTCTCACACACAAACACTTCTTTTTGTGTTGGATCTCCTGGTCAGGAGTTGCTTATCCCTCGCTTTCACAGTTGTCTGTATCGAGCCCCGTTCCTTACGCCTCGAACTTCCTCGAATCGTACGATAATGGCGTCGCAGATAGGTTTAAAGAGATAGGAAAGTGACAAGCTTCTTGGAGCGCTTGCACTGCGAAGGTAATAACATAAATTTCTTTTAATAATATTATTATACAACCGAACTACACCATCTGAGCCGCTTGCTCGCTCGTTCCATCCAGCGGGGCAGCAATGGATTTTATTTTAGTTTTTCAGTATTTTTAACGTTTTTTTTTTCTTTTTCACTCACCCCCGACCTGTTTCCCGATTGCGTCCCGGATCCTGCTTGTTTATGGCGCAAGATACACATTGCTCGATTGGTGGTGGCTCTGTGGTGGAGGTAATTTTCCGAAGGCAAACGAAAAATGGAAAACACAAACGACACCAGGGCTGGTCAGTTCGGATAGCCAGAGCTGCTCGTCTCGCTCGTCTGTGTCCCACATTACCCTACCAAAGCGGCATTACTCCGCTTATCTAAGAGGTCTCTGTTTCTTTACGATCCCTATCTGCATTGTGTATAGATCTTATGCCCGGTTTTGTCGTTTTTTTCTCTCTCCTGTGAACTTGCTTCCCAAAAGCTTTTCCACCCTTAACACATTGGTCTAACAGTCTTGTGGTGACCTCGTGCGGGTGGGTTGTGTTTAATGAAATGGAGACTAGAGGCAATATACAACCGTAAAGGAAGTGAGAATTAAAGCTTCTTAACTTTCCCCCTAACACCACCGCAATTTCCCTGGCGACGGAGCGCACGCTTCTTGCCGCACTTTACAGTGAGTGGCTTAAAAACATACTCACACAAAACAAACGTTCGCATCTCGCCTCGGCTAAAGGCCTTTTTTACTGCCACACACATCTTTCGGTCCCCTCGCGCCCTGCGATAGCTCCATCGAGTGTTTCGCGCTATTTTTCCCAGCTCCATTCTATTAAGAGCTTATAAAGGTATAATTAAATAATTGAATAGAGTCTTATCTTCTGGGCCGTGTTACCTTTTTTCGCTCGCTCTCTCTCTCTCTTTCCGCTTCCGCGTAATCACCAAAGGGACCTTCACTCCTCGCTGTGCCACGCGCATTATCGTCAGCTGCCGCTTTTCGGGTCAGATCCCCTGCCGTCCGCTAGTTTGTCTAGCACATCTAACATATACACACACCCGCCGATCGTGCTCAATCGTCCATTTACGCCAGTGGTCGTTTTCCGGAGCGCACGGAGAAAAGATACATTTTTAATTAATGGGTCATTTAGAATGCTGTTAAAAATAATAAAAATTAGTTCGTTTACTTTTACGCGGGTTAAACATTCACGCGATTTCCCGATCGACGTTCCCCCGTTTGGCTGTTGGTTTTGTGTTATTTTTTATTTACACAGCGGAAAGTCGAACGACTCCTCTCTTCAGCTCCCTTTCTACGCCTTCCAAAACAAAAAGGAACGTGACCTAATGGCTATGCTGGGGAAGGGAAATAGTTTCGAAATCACTTAGCCTCCGGCCCGCCCGAAACGCACCGGCCGGCGCACCGGGAAGGATAAATTAAGTCCCCCAAGTGTTCGGGCGCTTCGATCCCGCCGTTGACAAATGGACCGTTTCCCGTTCGTCACCCCCTGCTCGGTGGAGGGCGGGAGACGGTGGCGAGCAACACCACCGTCCGCGCCATCCCCAAAAAAAGGTATTTTCATTAATAATACAATAAGGAAAGTTGTTCAGGTGGAAGGATTCCTCTGTTGACATTTTGACGAACTCATTCAGGATTCCCAATCGGCCGGAAACGGTTGGAACCTCGAAACGGGGTGGCGGCAAGGGTGTGAGAAATGGGAATAAATGGAAGTTTTGCTAACAGGCGCGCATACACAACGGGCTGGCCGGTGGGCGAGGAAACGGGTAAAATCGGGTAAGGAAAGTGGGGACGGGAGCATGCGTTTTTGTGGACACTTTAAAAGGACAAAATCGATCCAGCCTGCTCGAAATCTCCCCTGGGAAGCTTTTCTGTCTGCTTGCGATGCGAAAAAGGGAAAAGTAACCTAAACGCTTCTCCCGGTAGCTGGGTTGAAATGTGTCAGGATGATTGAGTAATGATGTGGAAGCGGTCGTACCGGAAGCGCTTTACCGGAGTGTTTTTTTTTTTGTTGTGTCTCTCTTAAATCATTCGCATTTTCGCATCATTGCGATTATCGAATGTGAACACCATGACTACGAGGCGTGGATGTGGAATTTAAACATTGTAATGGTGTTGTGACCATTAATAATACAAATAAATTATAGCGAAACAATGCATTAGCAAAAATCTGCACATAGCTACGTATATTAATATTCTCGCTAAGTTTTTGGTAGTTTTTGAATCCATTCATTCTGTAATGTTCATAAAATATGATAATGTTAGTAGTTTATTTATATTTTTCTACTGAAAAGCAAACAAAATATTTCAAATTTTTTTTCTTTGAATGTTTTCAAAGTTTTAATAGTTTTAGTGCGTTTAAAATTATCTTTTACACCTTTTCAAATATTCAAAAGAAATCAATAAGATATGAACAAAATATTGTATCATTCTAACATGGTAAAAGAAGTAAACTAATATCGGGCTTATTTAAACTTATAAAAATGTCTATAAAAACCTATCATGATACTTTTGTTCCATTTACGCGTAAGCTTTTCTTTATGTGAATGTGAAAATCAATTTGATTTTGGTCACTATATTTTTAATGTTATATTTAATTCACTGTCTACTGGTATTTCATTTTGAATGAAATAATAACCTAAACCAATTTACACCTATTTGTCATACGGATGCTTTTTATTGTTGATTTTTATACCGATTTAGGACCTGTTGGTTTTATTTACCTTTTTTAAATCCTCTTTAAGCTGAACCTTTATATGTACTAATTCAATATACACTGGGATACAGAATATAGCATAAACATCATTCACTATTTCTTAATTTAACTAAGCTACAATAAGCTACAAAGTTCATTTTCTCCAGCCGAAACGCATCTTATTTGGCCTATAAGGCATGTGAAACCATTTATTTCATTTAAATGGCGTTTTACACTGTACCATCCCAATGTCTCAAGTCGCTCATCCCAATCCATTTTGGGAATACGATTTTTCACCACCCAACCACTGGACGGCTCTTCGTATCCGCTCTTATGAATTCATTCAACTTAAATTTCAATCATTCCTGTCCGAGCGTATCCGAAACGGATGCCTCCATGCCGTCCACCAGCAGCAACAGCATCAATCGTCCTGGCAAACTCCTTCATACAGCCCCGCAACAACAACAACAACAACAACATAAACAGGCGAAGAATAAAATAAAGAAATCCCATTCCATCATCGGCGCTTCTGCTCCGATCTGTCAACATTCATAAGAGCCAATGAAGCGTAAGCGTACGTCAAAAAAGGCTTTACGATGCGGGATGCAAAAGGGAAGAATAATAAAAAAAAACCTTCCAAACCGAATACCGATGAGATTTTTGTTTTGCTTTTTCTCCGATGCGCGTTTCTCTCCTTTATTTGTGAATATTTATTTAGGATCTCTGGGAGCGGGATCCGGTACCGGGTGCAGATAGTTTCAACGAATGCCCGCATCGCATCCAGAAACGTGCCCTCTATGCCCGAGCCCTTTAAATGACGAGGACGCACCGTCGTCGGTGAGACATTTTAAGGAACACAGGGGTGGGAAGGTCATTTGGGACGTATTTGAAGAACAAATTGTTCCGGGCTCCCCGGGAAAGCAAGTAGCGGGCGAGAAGGCTTCAGCTAAGGTATGCTTGCGCGCTGGGCATGGAATCGAACCGAATCGAAGGCAGGCTCAAGTTTCATAACTTGAGCACACAGAACGTATCGCAGGCGGCGGAAGGACTTATAACCCGATCCCTGGCCCGATGGTAGGACAACCACGACAAGGTGTCTTCTTGCTCTCGAACGCGGTAGAATCCTTCACCCTTGTTCTTGTTCGGCTTGTTGTCACACGGACACAGGGCACCTTTATTTGCCTGGGACGTCGCGACCCGTCTCGCATTTTATCATCCATCGAAAATCATAATTGATTTACGAGATGATTAATGAATGCTTTCGTGTTAATTGACGCCATTCGTCTACAACGGTGATGGGCTGTGCGCTGTGCTTGTGAGTGCGGACGTGGCAATGGGCAACAGCCGTACGAAACACGAAGGTACAAACTTTCCGTAATCCTGGAGCGCGTGTATCCAGGATTTGGGCATCCAGGGTTTGTTTTGTAATGATTATTAATGGCTTTCCTTTCAGCTCCGGCTGCCCGGTAAAGAGACTTGCAAGCCCTCGTCAAGCTCTCACGTTCACGGTTTTACACAACTGGCGAAGGCAGCTTTCCGGGAAAAGGACAGCCGTTGAGTCAACTATTTACAATTTTTCCTACAATTTGACGACAGTTAGCATTTGTTCGGAGTGAAAGAACCCTTCACGGTAGTGGAAACAGGGAAGAAGATTGTACCGAGCAGGCTGTATTTTTATTGTGCGTTCTGTTTTTCTTCTTCTCTTTTTTTAGGTTCCAACTCAATTCTAGCTTAACGCACCAAACCGTTTGCAGCGAACATTTCGTGCGCGGTGATGGATTCACCGGAGCGAATAGAAAATGCGTAGCGTAACATCAAATTAGTTCGCACGAGTGATGGAAAATCGCTGATAAAGCTTTAACCGGTGTTACCAAATTGTGCCGCCTCTGGGCAGGGCACGCAAACGCTATAAAATTGCTTTCGTTCCTTGGTTTCCTGTTTGCCATTTCAAATTCATGCCTTGGTTTCGGTTCGAACGCGTACTATTCCCTCTGTCTTAGTTGGCCACACAGGTTTTGCCATTAATCATGGAATATGGTTGACGTCACAGATTGTTTAATATCATTTGCAAATCATTGTAGCTAGTGGTAAATCATTTGATTGTGATTAGCGGAATCCGTGTGTTTAATTTGACGGATCTTGATAGTGGGGGTAATTAAATCGCAATTTTGGATTAGTAGTAGGCTGTACTTTGGCAAACAAAGTGGAATGTTTTAATTGCTCAAGGGGAACAACAACATTTGAATTATAAAGTTTAGAAACACCTCATGAAAGATGGGCTTCAATTTACTAGCCAGTTTGCGATGATGTGCACGACTGTGTTTTGCACATTTGAAAGTTTTTGGCATTTTCGTTTAATTTTGTTTTCTACAATTATTTTTTGGCAGGTAACCACGTTTTATCTGATTGAATTATTTTGTCAGGATTGTAGATGCTTGAGAGTACAGTAAGAAAAAGTTGAAACTGACATAAAATGCAATAAATCAACAATAAATATTAATACATTCAAATCAATGTAAATTTATTGTAACGCTAAAACAAACTAATATGTTTTCATATAAAATGTATGAAACTCAACATCACTTATCGTTTACCGTTCTCCTTTCCGCTCTCAATTTGCCGTACAATACAGTAAGCAACCTGTAACAGAAATGTAATTTTCTGTAACAATAGAAAGGAAATATCGCCGCATCACATAATTACACACACTGCCTATCGACTCACCTTCCCAAATTATCGTACCGTAATGGTTGTAAACAATCTCCAACCTCCAATTGTACTGTCCTGTCACCCAAATTCAATTTTAAATATAGTATCAAACCTTTCCATTACAATCAAATTACATTTCCTTCATATAAGTCAACGGTATGAAAGAAAAAGCACCTCCCATCCTCCACACGTGCTAAACAAGTTGACCCCCGTGACCAAAAAACACACACGACCAAACGAGGTTTCCGAACTGTCCGAAAGGTTGTCGTTGAAAATCAACGCTGCTTGCCACTGCCAAAATTGGTGTTAAAATAATTACCCAACAAAACACACACGCACACACACACATATACGATAGGACAATAGCAAAAAAAAAACAAATATGACCCAAAAAAACCCATTCGTCAGTGACTCGTGGTTTTTGGGCAAAAACGTACATTTGTTCGTTCGCCTCTTTTTTCAAACCTACCTTCTATACATTGTTTAGCGCGGAAAACGTGTCAGCCTGAAAAGCATCAATTTTCCCCCGGCTGCATAAACTACACGCGCATGGCCACCGTGGACAGTGGAGCCCCAGTGCGGTGTGTATGAGTGTGTTTGTGTCATTGTTTGCTACACGCAAAATAGGAATAGGACAATCGGCCGCGTCGACCAAGAGATGGGCAGCAGAAGCTGTCGAAAATGGAACCCCTCCGCTCAGTGTGCGTAACTGAGCGGTAGATCAATATCATTCACTGGTGGGAAGTGCCGGACTCTTCGCCACCGTAACGCCACCGTTCCGTTTCGACCACAAAAAAACCTAAACCGGTCAAAATGTGCGTTGTAAAACGGAGCAGCTGAAAGATGGCTAGAAATGCGGAAATTTCACGCTACAGATATGTATCGCAGATAGGGGCAAACCCCTTCATTACTCAACCTAACACCAGCGACGGATCAAAACAGAACGCGGGTCGCGTCGGGCTCGCTCGCTGGTTTCCAAGTGGCGGTCAAGTGGCATAGGTAGCCGATAGATATGGCTGGCTTGTGTTTTAGCTATCCGTTTTTGTTGTTACTATTTCGGGAGGGTGGTTACAATACACTGTACGCAACTACATAGACAAACACCGTAAATGGGTGATCAGCCCCATTCACTCACGGGTTTGATGCATTTGTTTTATTTTTCCACTGGTTCCACCGGATCTTATATCGTGCTCGAGAAAAAAGTATGGGGGCTGGGCTCCAAAAATTACAACATAAACCATCAACGACGCCCAGCTCGTCTAGCGATACGCAACGGTGCGCTTAAATTGGTTGTAAATTAAAATAAAGCGACGAGCACAATCACATTTAGATAAATCAACAAATGCTCGGGCAGATGCCGCAGCTCCGGCTCAGCGAAATAAGCGGAATATGCACAAGAAAAGGGCAAGAGGAGCGACCTCCAAGAGAAACAGGGTAAAATTAAAACAAACCACCAACCAACCGTTCTGAACCTTTACTGTATCCGCAATGCTTCAACGGCCGTCGTCGCGAAATGGAGGTTAGATGATACATGTTACCCAAGACTAACCGCAAATTGGTTTATCTCCCCAAACACAGGACAGGGCACACGACCAGGCACACCACTGCAAACAAAAAACTCGGTTCGCAGTTGTCAGCATAAATTTACGAATTTCGAAACCCCATGACCACCGAGTGAAATTGTTTAAAATATTCTAGTACCCCAAAGCGGATGGCGGCGCTATGCTGCGATCGCACTACTGTAAGGAATGTGTTCCACAAGCTGAGAACTGCCTCCTCTTTGCAGATGCTCAATCTCACTTCAAGAGTGGCTGTTTTGTGATTAATTCGATTAGAAACGTTAACCTGAACCTGATAAACCCGTGAACAGGCGGATCTATCCACACCGTGCTGCTGTTACAGAAAATGAAACAGTATCTTCGCTTTTTTCTCTTGCTCTCGCTTTCTCTCTCTCTCTCTCTCTCTCTCTCTCTCTCTCTCTCTCTCTCTCTCTCTTGTGGGTTGCGTTAATTGGCATTGATTTAATTATATTCTCCCGAAAACCACCCAAAACTTCAGACCACAGCTAGTTGACTACCGGAACCGAACCCGGAAAACCCGGATGTCAGCGCGTACAGGGTATCTTTACCTTAACGCTGGCCTGTCCATACGGTCGGCCGCCTTCCCGTATTCGGCAAAGCCACAAGCTTATCAATCACATCGAACCAGAAGATTAGGAGATGAAAGTTTTGTAGTTTTCGGTGCCTCCGAGCCGCTGCGTGGTACAAACAGCTGACCCGTTGCAGGTGATACCGATGTGAAGGTGACAGGTTGGCCCGGCTAGATGTTGTCGCTCTTCAAGGGCCTGACGAAGGGCTGACCGCCCGGACGGGGTTGATGATGATGGATCACCTGTCTCTGGAACGAAAAATGGCCAACAGTAAGGCAGGGACAGAATATAGTAAGCTAAACTACTGTTTAAAGATACGAACCAACTGAGAACAACTTTTCAACACCGTGGTGAAGTGATGTATGTGTGGTGTTCAATACTGCATGAGCTTACAGCACCACACGGAGCGTTCGAGCGAAAGGGAAAGTCTAAGATAATTAGACAAATTAAGCATGTAAATTACATTAGCCATGAAATTTCACAGCAGTTATAAGTTATACGATTCTTATGCTGTAGTAAGAACTGATTCTATCACATCTTCATTTGATGGGGTTTTTAAGCACATGAAAATTGTTCTGTTTTTATTTAATACTTTTTTCTGTTTTATATTCAGACATGTCAAACATAAGGCCCGCGGGCCACATGCGGCTCGCAAAGGCTTTCAATCCAGCTTGTGAAGAACTTTGGCAGTTATTTGAACGAAGCAGAAATAGATTGTAGATCATAAGACAAGAAAAAACGGTTGTACTAATGTATATCCACAGAGGTAGAAGGTTGCAACATTCAGTCTTAATAGTTCGGTTAATAAAATGTGAAGTAAGTTACTATTCTTGTTTTATTAAGATATCGTGTAGGTAGGCAGGAAGATGGCATGTTGCCTGTGTTTTAGTAATTTTTAGCTGGTGGCATCCGAAAGTCGTACTCTTCACATTTTAACCCATTTTCTTACTTTAAGGCTTTCTGGAAAAATCGGAAACTATATACCACTTTCTTCATTTCATTAATGAGGGTACTCTTTAGCTATGCTTCTACAAAAATCTGGCCAATATCTTTAAAAATCTTGAAAATCCAAGCACTTAGAAAAGGCGTGAATTGTATGAGGTCTACTTTGTTGTCTCTTTTGTTCTTCTTCACATAGGTAGCGAATATTTACCGTTGGAGTGTTTCAATCTCGTAGCCGGTCTCGTAGAACAGTCGTCAACTCGTACGACTTAACAACATGCCCGTCATGGGTTCAATCCCCAAATGGACCGTGCCGCCATATGTAGGACTGACTATCCTGCTATGGAGGGAAATCAATTAGTCACTGAAAGCCAAGTCCACAAGTAGTACAGGCAGGCAGGCCTTGACCGACAACGGTTGTTGAGCCAAAGAAGAAGAAGAAGTGTTAAATAATGAGCTATTGATCATAAGCATTGTCAAAATGCATCTTTTGTACTTCGGGTTTGTGATGGATGAATGAGATATACGAGGTTAAAAGAAATGTCCGGGTAGCCTCAAAGTTAGCTGATACGTGCTAACTTTTTGCATTTAGGAGCTTTAAAGTAGTGTAAATTAAAGTAGTGAAGTAAATCAGTGGTAAATGTCATGAACGGCTTTGCTTATTATAATTTTATTTCATTGTTCTTTTATTTCGACGCCATTAAAGATGTTTGATGGAGAATTTATCATACATTTGATGCATTGGAGGCTACGAAAAAATATAAAAAGATTCTAGACCCAAGACTAAGTCATTAATGATTTTCGATAAACCAACAAACCAACAAAATAATTAAAATTTTTTGATATAAAACTAGTAAAATTTCATTAACAGTGCGAGACAAAGCATTCATCAGATAGAAAAGTAAACATGTAAAAGCTCAAGCACATGTATCATTTCAACGCGTCTAAGAACTCCTTAAAACAACTTCATCAGTCAACGCGATACTCGTATACTCGACAACGCTATAATTGTAATTGTAAAACTGCAAATTCAATTGTTTGAAACTATTTATTCGGCTAGAAATGAGCGGCTTTATCTGCCTTCGTGTAAAAATGACATTGTTATTATTGTTAAAGTCTTTGTTTAGTTAACTAAAAAATGCTGCTACCTATCCCATATTAACCTTGTCAGATTCTTTTAATTGTTATCTTAATGTCACGCTAGAGGATATATTTGTAGGCCAAGTTTTTGAGTCACATTTAGCAGGGAAAATCATTTTGTCAGCGGTAGAACCTTGTCAAGAACCGAACGGCTGAAAATATGTGACCCGCATTCAACCAAACTTCATATAAATATAATGCCTCATTTGCTACGTCTAATGTTGTTCTAACCGTCCAAGATGGCGCTTGTATCACTAACCATTCGAATGCTGTTGGTTGCCGCAAGTGTTTTTACGAGTGTTGCCGACGTTATTTTTACTGAAGAAGATGCAAATCTGTCAACGGTGAAGAGTTTTTAAACATTTTTCTAAAACTCACATTCTGTACTAACCTGATTTCAATGCATTTTTCTTTGATAGCCTGAAATCATTCTAAAGTATGGCTATAACAGCGAAGTACACCATATCGAGACGCAAGATGGATATATCATCGAACTGCACCGTGTACGAAGTTCTCCAGTCTATGGGCCAGCCAATCCCTACAAACTTCCAGTGTTGCTCATGCACGGTTTGATGGGTTCCTCCGCCGACTGGATTCTTATGGGACCGGAAGAATCGCTTCCTTATTTGCTCTCCGACCAGGGCCATGACGTATGGCTCGGAAATGCGCGTGGTAATCGGTACAGCCGCAACCACACACACCTATCACCAGATGGACGCGAGTTTTGGGACTTTACCTTCCATGAAATTGGGCTCTACGACCTACCGGTCATGGTGGATCACGTACTAGCGCAAACAGGTCAACCCCAGCTACACTACGTGGGACATTCGCAAGGCACTACCATGTTTTTCGTACTGAACGCCTTGCGTCCCGAGTACAACCGGAAGTTTCGGCTCATGCACGCGCTTGCACCGGCCGTCTTTCTTACCCATCTGCAGAACCCATTTCTGCGGTTTTTGGCCCAACATGAAACTGCGGCTTTGGTACGGGAAAGTATAGGCATAGCGTTCAACATTTTCCTGAATGATTATCCTTTTCCTTCATTTCCATTTGCAGCAATTTGTCAATTTTTTTGGTATTTTCGAGGTTAAACCATATCAAGAGGATATCAACCGACTGGCCAAAGCGCTCTGTCCCGACTTCTATAGTAGAGCACTCTGCCTGGACGCGATGCACACAATGACGGGTAACAAGTACCATCACATGTCACAGCTAGGGTTCCCAATGCTGCTACGCCACCTACCGGCGGGATGTTCCCTCAAGCAGGTCGCTCACTTCGGCCAAGCAGTTACCTCCGGCCACTTCCGGCCGTACGACTACGGAGCGGAAGAAAACCGCCGCCGTTACACTGGGAGTGCAGTGCCTCCCGACTATGACCTCACCAAGGTCACTGCGCCGGTAGTCATCTTTTACGGCCTTGCCGATCAGCTAACGCACCCGACTGATGTGCGGCAGCTGGCAGGCCGCCTGCCCAACCTGGTAGCCCTGAACCAGCTGCCGAACGCAACCTTCAACCATATGGACTTCCTGCTCGCGGGCGATGCCAAGGACGCTCTGTACGATAGCATTATCGGTAATGTGGAGCAAGCGTGAAGTTCAGTGGCGTCCCGCGGTGGTTCGCTACTGTTACAGTGCCCGCATTTTTGCGTCGTAATCAAAACTGCATGCAAAACATGGTATCGCGAGTGCTTCTAACAAGTGGTTATTAGGGAAGGGGAAGGGACTAGTTTCGTTTCCATAAAACAAACCCGGCTTGATGTTAATGACCTGTGAAATTATGAGGTTATATGAGCAAATAGAAGTTAGAGCATTATTTTAAATGTTTAACATTACTAATAACGATTTTAAATTATGGTCCATAAAACAACTTATAATAACAAATGTGCACCTTTTCTTGTTGAAAATTAATTTGATTAATATACAGCAATTATCCGCAGTACGCGATACTCAATATACGCGAATTCGCAGTACGCGATTCCTCTAAATTTGACAGCTCCATGTGTTTTTTGCAAATATTTTGCAAATTTTTTTTTTAAATATTTTATGCTCTTTTTGAGTTTCCTCAATGTTCTTAATGCATTTTGCACTAAATTTGTGCAAAAGATACCTTTTTTAAAACAAAAATCTATAATGCAAAACTCTGTGGCGATATTTTTCAACCCTCGAACCGGAACTATAAACTCTTTTTCCATAGGAATCCGCTATACGCGAAAACCCGAGATACGCTATTGCGCTCGGACCCGTACGATAGCGTATATCGGATAATGACTGTAATCATATTCCGAACGTTATGCTAGCATCAAATATTTCAGCAATCTGTTGTTTTATATGCAGGATGTAGGACAAATATCAAAAGTGGCAACCAAATATATTAGCTAAAAATTGAAAGAGAAAGTTGCAATATTTAACGTGGCTTTAATTACGACGAATCGTTCAGACTTGAATGAAATAACAGCATTCAAAAAGTAAGATTACAGTTGAACACTTAAATCTACTGCACAAATTTAGAAGGGAGCATTTAAACACATTTTTAGACTGCCCCTCAAAAGCAAAAAAAAAATATCCTTTGAACATATGACGCTTAAAAATTGAAGGTTTTTATGATTTCTGCCTAGCTTCAAATTTATAGTTTGGAATATTTCTGCCTAAATAATGTAAAATAAATTTGAAGCTTACCTAAAAAGCTTCGAAAAATTAAATTCCTTCAAGTCTGTTTTAGCAACTAAAACTATTTGAAACACACTACCCGGTTGATAAATAGTTTTACGACACAAGCTGAATATGTAAGTTTACTTTTTTAATACATAATGTTGATTTTATTTAGCATAAACATCAGTAACAGCAGTTATTTGGTTTCAGCCTGACCTACCAATGATTAACTTAGCTCCGACTGTTGTTTACCAACAGCGGTTCTAGTTTGACAGATGCGTTGTGGTGAAGTGAGAGAGAGGGACAGGTAGCACAGGCGAAACAAACACGGGCGAAATAGAGAGAGTAGGAATGGTTCATCCCGAAGGAGCTTCGCGTGCAACGGATGAACCTGCGCAAATTAAGTGGAATGACCGCAATCGGTTTTGCGTGAAGTTTTAAAACGGGCACGAAGACGAAAATCGACCTCTTTCTACCATCGCGCCAAGAGAAGAAAGTTCAGTGAATTTTTAATACAGTTTAATGAAATTAAGTGAATTAAGAAAACTGATGTTTCAACTTTAAATTCGCGAAAGAAAGAGCTTTGTTGCTGGACGCAACACCGACAGTTAAAACAAGAGGTTCTATTCTTAAATATTTTTAAAAACTCAAAATACAAAGAGAGTTTTCAGCTGAACCCATGGAACACTCATGGTCAATGTGTCTCATCCGTCAAATCCATTACCCTGAAGGTGTAATACATAGCGACTTCATGGATTATTTTATTTTTAAAATAAGAAATTTACGTACTGTTCACATCGTTAGTACGTTGGCGTCTAAATAAATGAACGCATTTTATTACATACACATTGTAAACATTATCATCTATTATGACCAGCTTAAATAGAGGTAAATTGCCATACAACATGCACGATGGCCCTATTAGGGACAATAAAACCCCCCGTCAAATTGACCCATAGCTAGGGCCGGGACACAACTTTACAACCGTCTTAAGATATTAATCAAAAATAAAGCTATTGCTCGTTTTACCAACGACCCAAAACATCATATAAATTTCGTGAATAATTAAACCCGATGATCCTATCTTCCTTCGCAGATGAGGTACAGTACACACATACACCTCATACCACTGAACGAACGTACAGCGGGCTGATTGTCCACACTTCATTATGAATAATAATTTCAAATTTTGGGTCAAGTTTATTAGCTCGTACGAAGCTGTCCCATATAAATACTTGAGGTTTCCCTTACGCATGAGCGAGCGATGTGTGTGTGTGTATACACAGTTGCCCTTTAGGTGCATGTACGCGTCCCGGAAGCAAAAGGACACCGAACGGTTCTACGGGTGTTGAGTAGAAAATTTTAAAACCAACAACCGCGAACCACCGTGGGCTCCCGCCGAGTGGACTCGGTAAAACCGACGACGTGCCCAGAGCTGACGAGAAAACTTTTTTACCCACCCTCTTCCACTCTCCCTGACCAACGCGGGACCTTTTCCCCCACACTGCCTATGAACGGGAAACTTTAAGGGCAAGCGATTCTGTCCGGAAGATAATTTTTACGCTCATCTAATGTGAAGTTTATCACCGCGCTGTGCCCATTCGTTTCATTTTGGACCTGCGGCGTTACGTTGATTATTTAAATTATTTGAATACACATTCCGTGGTGGCAAGCGGTGATGCGGCAGGTGAGACGGTACTGATCGTTCCGAACTTTTCTCACACGATCATTTTGTGTGAGTGTTCGTTTAGTTTATACCCGGGCAACCCGCGAGGGGAAGAAATAAAATACGAAAAATTAAAATCTTGCTGACCAAAGCCCGCTAACGCATCGGTGCACCGTTGGGCATGAGCATGGGGGCTTTTTTTATTATGCTAAATTTATATACCAGCGTGTGTGGAGGTGTGTTTGATTTCATTTACACCAAAAGCTGCGGCGATATCTAGCGTGCTTAATGGGTGTAGCAAAAAAAAGAGCGCTTCCGCCGATGACTTGACAGGAGGATAATGACGAGAACGATGGCGATGATGAGGATGATCGTAGCGGGGGATCGTAGCATTGTGCAGCACTAGCCGCCCTTGGAATTATGCACCGCTGCAGCTGACTCACGATAGCGTTGCACCAGAAGAACGCTATCTGATTTCTACTGCCATAAACCCCTATCATGGCTAGTGCAGCAGACACAGCACCTCAATAGGGAATTCAGCTTGCTTTTATCTATATATGTACGTGTGTGAATGTTTGTACACTTCTTTTACTGCGGCAAGTTTTTCTCTGCTCTTCTATTTCCACTTGCGTCTTCCAACGTTACAACCTGCGAAAATGCAAAGCACCAGCAGTTTTATGTTTACCCGCCTGCTGGAACGTATAGCCCGAGTTCGAGGTGGAGAGAATATTTAAATTAAAATTGAACAAGCAAAAAAAAAAGAAATAGACAAGAACCATTTACGGTGCCGGTGGGAAGGGTTTTTCCTCCACCAACTCAAAGCGGTAGCGACCTGGCGGTCGGTGGAAACTAAAACGCTCCATCACCCACTTGAACCAACCCTCATACATTCCGTGCTCATTACGCTAAAATCGAATGCTGAAGCTGAGCTGGACATTTTAAAGGTTTTGGGCGCAAGGCAGAGGGATGGAATTTAAAAAAAAAATAAACATTTTAAAACAAGGAAAGATTGGATACCACCCCACCATTGGACAACGATGGTCAGCAATCGCACCGCTACGATCGGCCCATCGCACCCCAAAACAATGACAGGGAGAAACGCCATGCAGGCTCGGGACTGGTTGCGAGATGATCGAGCGACAAGCGCCAAATGCCTCCGGATCGAGCGTGGCCGGTGCGTTGAGAGACAAAAAAAGGTGTTAATTATTTCACAGATGAAAGAACATCCGCCAGCAGAAACATGGAAATTACCTTTAATTCCTTCACTACTTTCCAAGCCCCCTTCGGTCCCGGTGGTTTTGCGGTGAAACTGGAAAACAGGTTGAAGAAAAAAAAAACAACCTTCCGATGAAACTTACAGAAACTCTCGCATATGCACGCACACTTATCGCAAATCGCTATCGTTTAGTAGAAGCCTCTGTTAAGCTAAAGTCGCGTTTGCAGCTGAAGTTCATGAGAGTTTTTGTGGGTTTTTTTGTTTGTAGAATCGGTGGTTTACGTATTTTTTTTATTCGCATTTAGCTCGAAATGGAACTCGTAGGTCATAAAATAGTGGTTCATTTTTATTGGAAGTAATGCATTGCCATAATTAAATGATTAGACAAGATGCAATACATATGCTAACATTTAGAACAGTTTTGTGGACTACCAATGAAATGAATTGAAATGAATTGAAATTGAAATGTACTAAGTGATTGTATTGTAACAATCCCGAACGGCTGCTGTCCTAAAAGTAACCTTAAAATTGCATCAACTAGAGATGAAGAGGGAGCAATGCTAGAGATCATACCTTTTGCCTACTCCCTGCAAATAGTACTAACAGTTTACGAGTTACTTAACCTCAAATTGTCCCATGCATTTGACGAACCTACCTGTAAAAGAGAGGAATAGAGAAGCAGCTGCGGCTTCGTAGACTTCTACCATTCGTACCAAAAATACACTCGGTCACACACGAAATAGATCTCATTTAAATAAAGGTTTGAATTTAGCTGCCCTATTTAAATGCGCTTTCGGAAATTTTATCTCAACCCTCGCTTGAGTTGAATACGGCTGTAGATAGCAACGGTGCAACATTTCGTTCCACCTGGCAGTAATTACACGAGCATTTTCGTTCAACCGATAAAGACCGTTAAATATCTCCGAAATCGTTCGGACTACACACTTAGGCTCACAACGTTGGTGTGTTGTACTATACCATTCACGTTAACATTAATGCGGGTTTTTTCCATAACCCAGCTTTAACAGAAAAATATACGTATATCAACATAGCCAGTGGACTCAACATGGATCATTTAGTATGTAAAAATTAGACGCAAACATACCCAAACATACACATAACACACATGAGGCATTCAAATTGCTGACCACAGAAAATGCCTCCTTCCGTCACCATTTGTTTAGCGAGCGTGTTGTCCGTAATTATCGAAACAGAAAACGGCCAGCCTTCCATGGTGGAAAGTGATCCTCGCTAACCGATCATTATCGTGCCATCGTAATAGCAAACAGATAACTGTTAATCTCACTCATGCGTTGCCCAACACCACACAATGCCGAACTCCGACCAAAAGTCACTGCAAGATGCACACATGATAAGGACGAAACATAACCTTTGCAATCTACTGACAGCTGAGCTTATCAGAGATTTTAATTGCAGCATGCTACAACCACATGAAAGCATCTGAAAACGTACGATCGTAGCTTCAAACAGCTAAAGAGTGGAAATACCGTACACGTGAAAAAAGCAAAGTAATAAACAAACAATAATGACACGAATTCAATTTTCCGTGTCATTATTCGCTTTGGCAGAGGGAGTATTTAAAACAATTAAATTTAAATAATACCTCGGTATGGTTCACTCTTCCACACCTAGGAGTACGTTGATATGTATCTTGACGTTCATTATGACCGCGAGTCAGGTATATTAACATGTTATGTTCTGTTTGTTTCAAAAGAAATTGTGGAAAGCTTGAATAAGATCTGACTTTCATCCATCCGATGTGACCTTTTTCTTACCTTATTTCTATATGTTGAGCAGATACTGTATTCAAACCAAAAAATTTGTTGTAAAAATAGTTCAGTCAATAACTCACCACAGTCGTTCTGGAAACTGTGTTCTTTGCCTTCCAATATGGAATTGCCCATCGTGCTGAATCAACTAATCGTACAACTATGCCAGTATCTGTCCTTCAACTCAACCCGGCCAATTTTCGACGAAAGATGATTGAAATTCTTCAACGTCAACCATCCTTTATCGAGCGGCTTGATTGTTTTCCGCCCCTATCGACAAGTGTGTTCGAATGATTAACCTCAGCAGGCAGCCGTAGGTGCACGCAGTGCACCCGAACCAACCATTTCCGGTGACCGTAATCATTGTCACGGGCACATGCAGCTGCGGCAGGAATGTAGCCTCCAGCCTGTTAGTCTGTTTACGATCTTGCTCGAAGGTATTTCGCTGCACGGGTTACATTCCGATGATGCATTCTTCAGCTATAGTTACCGTTCTGACCCGTACGTTCGTGCCCAGATGCTTACGACGGACGGTTTGACAAATTTCCCATCGATGCATTTAATGGAAGGCATCGGGGGTGTTCGAGATTGCAGAACTGTTTCCCAAGAGCATGCGCTTTCGTACATAGTTACGATGGTAATCAATCACGCATTTGGTGGTGTAGTGTGCAGTTGCTCGAAACTTTATCATTGCCAAAGTAACGTAAACGAAGCAGCAAGGTCCGAAAGTCAATACACAAATCATGAATTCGAGTGCAGTGGAAAATATGTAATAGAATTTTGTAGTTTATCCCATGAAAAAAAAGTTTATGTATAATAATCTGATTAACATATAGATAACTGTATTATTCGTTGTATGTGTTTCTTCGTCAAGTTTGCTTTTGGCATGAAGACTTAAAACGCTTGCCATAAGAAGATGGTCGTGAATCGCTTCTATCCGCCTTTTAGAAAGCCTTTATCCATATATCATCCATTTATATCATGTGTATCATGTGTTTGTATTAGATTTATATCATGTGTGACAACTATTTTTAGCCGGTCTCGTAGTACAGTCGTCAACTCGTACGATTTAACAACATGCCCGTCATGGGTTCAATCCCCAAATGGACCGTGCCGCCATACGTAGGACTGACTATCCTGCTATGGGGGGAAATCAATTAGTCACTGAAAGCCAAGCCCACAAGTGGTACAGGCAGGCCTTGACCGACAACGGTTGTTGAGCCAATGAAGAAGAAGAAGTGACAACTATTTAACACAAAATTACAGATCATAAAAGTACTAAATATGTTAAAACTCTCGGTATTCATGGTTTAGTTCATTGAAAAAGGCTCACGTTTTAAATAATTTATAAGAGGGGCTAAATAGGTTTATGAAAATTAAATTTTTTATCATTATTCCAATCAAAGCCTTCAGTGTTTTATATTTATTTACTCTTTAATATTATAAAATGATTTATCTTTAATATTATAAATTGAGAAATGTTTTCCAATACAAAAGTTATGCAAAATTCTAATTACAAACATGTCATTTAAAAAGAACACATTTTGTTGTTCGAGTTACTTTATACATTAAAAACAGAATATAAAAAAAAAGTAAAAATGATTAGGGATGCTGAAAATGGCCATTTATTAAAAATCATCTAAAAAGTTTCTGAGCCTTGTTTCAGTTTAAAATAACTATATATCAAAATTCGACATAAACAAAATTCATACAAAGTCGTAATTTCTACTCTAGATGCTAACAATAAAAACGTAATACTGTTTGGAGAACAAATTGTGAAAACTTGTGTTGTGATATACTGTCTTCGCAAATATTATTTATCCTTTTGTGTTCAACTCAAATCTACCCAATAATAAATCATAATCGATTTGCGTAATACTACTTCAAACAAAAAAGATCATTTACTATGATTCATAAACCATCGCTTGAAAGTATAGCCTTTAAGATGTATCACATGAAAATGTACGATAGAAAGAGTCTTAAGGTATCGAGTATTCTATCCCAGCGTTGATCATGCCAAATGTCAATTGTCGGTTACCCAAGATCACACTTGCATCACCTGGCTAGACTGGTTTAGCACCTGGCTTAGCAGAACACACCTGGCACACCCCGATTCACACCGCACGTCGGCTCAGGAGACCACAGGATGGACTTCACGCCTAATAACGCTCAAAACACGTGCATCTCGTACACAAAGCGGCCCTCCTCCCACGGTACCTGGTGGTTGGAAAATGTAATCCATATCCAATTTACCCAAACGCGCAAATACTTATTACAACCGATTTATGGCAGGAAACCACTTTTCTGTCCAGCGTAAAAACGTATCTACGCTTCTCAGGCCGCAACCGTTATTGGCTTCACTTTTATTCCCCGTTTTATTTCACCTTGCACCCTGCTTACACTCAAACTGCCAGTAGAAAACAAAGCATTTTATGGTGGCTTTTCCTTTTTATTGTCCTGCTGCACTTTTCCAGATCAAAACAGAGGCAGCAAACAAGAAACGAAACGAAGCGTACGGCAAGGAAACAGCCATCTCCCAATAAAAGAGCGATAAGAAGCCGATAGGACGGCTCGGTTCGTGGCGTTCCCTTTTTTTTGTGCTCCCGGGCGCACCGAGGGCCCTTTTTGTGTCCCGGAGTGGCCCTTTATGGATTCCCGATCAGGGTCGATTCTAGCACCTTCGTCCCGCCATCGGATCTGTCTTCGTCGCCCGCAACCCATCGGCCAATGGTTTCAGGTACGACAAAATATAACCCCAGCGAGCATAAAAACAAGGAAATAGTGCCAGAAAGCAAACGGAAGTGGCGCAGCATTATACACTACACGAGGAGCATGATGTGAGCAAAAAATTACCGTAACATTTATACAGCGCAACAGTTTTACGATTGCTTATCAACGACCATCGATCAACGAGCGATTCTGGCGAGCGACGTGCTCGGTGGCAAGAGGTGTACGCAAGGGGTTAAAGGATTTTCAAGCTAATGGACACCCACAGAGACAGCTCTGCTCCGGTTGGCCGTAAACTTTAGCAGCCGGGCAGGAAGCGCTCTGTGTCGTTTGGGCCAAGACGCGCCTGCAAAAGGGCGCCCTTAGAACAGACCGGCTGCGCTATTAGCGGAGCGTTTCTGCGGGCGCACACACTAGCAATCCAATAAATCAAACAATAAAACCACGAATTGAAAACATAACACAACAACAAACCGGGTCGGAACTGGTGCTGGGAAAACAAAACATCAGTTTATGGAGAAACCTAGGAGAAATGGTATAGGACTTTTTTTAGTATGGTTCACGGTAGAGCGAAGCATTGGGGCGTGTGAGGCGATATTTAAAAAGGTCGCAGAACGAAGGAAAGTGTAACGGGATCTATCTCAACCACTTAGATAGCATTGGATTGATAAGTATTCATCGACAAAGGATTACAAATTGATCAGCAGTACAGTACAATACAGCATATATATATATATATATATATATTGCTTTGTTTCATTAAGACACTAACTGTTAAAAAATTAATTTATTAGGAACTAACAATTCATTGGAGCTTTTGTATTTTTTGTTCATGACATACAATCAATAGTTTTTCGTAGCAGCACTCCCCAAAGGTTAGAGAAAGCCTGGCATAAAGATCCAAAATGCCACAAATATCTGTAGAGTTCCACGAAAGGAACCACATTTATAATGTTGTGAATGGTTCAAATAAGGAAAAAGAACTACAAACTAACCAAAAAGAGCAGCTTGCGTGTCGCTAGTCGTACCTTATCAAACGTTTGTTTGGCTCGTTTATTGCTTTGCCTTAATAAGGACACAATTTCAAATTATACGAATACTTGTAACAATCCAAGCCACCGGAACAGTCTTTTATGTAAAAATTTCTACAAAATTTACCTTTTGATATATTCAACATATCACAAAATTTCATTTCCCTCATTTACATTACAAATTTCATAATTTGGTCGGTTTTGTGGTACAGCCGTTGACTCGTACGATTTAACAACATGCCCGTCGCGGGCTCAAGCCCCGAATGGACCGTGTCGCCATACTATACTGCTATGCTTAATCAAAAAGTCACTATATCTAATTGGCACAGACAGGCCTTGACCGGCAATGGTTGTTGTGCCAAAGAAGAAGAAGAAGTACTTAGGGCTGACTTTCTGAATGAATGCTGTTGCATACATGCGGAAAATAATCAACCTCGATCTTCTCTAAACTTATCAATTCATCATCCCTGCTGCAAAACTCTCCAAACCAAACCCCTTACGATAGCCACTCTCAACACACACACACCCTTGCCGCGGGTGTGATTATTTCCAAATTACATTTTATAGCCATTTAATTATGGCAACATTAACATACGCAATCCAAACCGTACACTCCCGCGTCGGTTGACCGTCATGCGTAAGCGCTCGTAAGCATCACGGCGGCGGTGGCGGCGGCGGTGACTTCTGCCATCCCTCACACATTCGATGATCTAGCCCTTTTCCCAAGCACCCGACCAGAGTTCAAACCTTCAATCCTTCCCTCTCCTCGGTCGTTTGCACCAACAAACCAAGCATCACTTCATTTGAATACGCATTTTCTGGTCCCCTAAAACAAAATCCCCGAAAGAAATGGTAGCCCACCGGTTTCCCGGATTTTGGCTGAATGACTCTTCCGATTCCGATGGGATTCAACTTGAAAGGGCACCACTTTCTTTTCGGTGATATTTTTATTTCCTTCTCATTTCCAAGCGTTTTTTGTTTTGTATTTAAGGTTTTCAATTACCATATTATTACGACCATAAATGTGGCGGTTTTTCCCTTTTGAAGCCGCGACTTACCACCTTTCCTCACTGCGGGCGGGTGGTGTTGGTTGGGACCCTACTGGACTCGCAGCTAACACCAGCAGCCAACAACGGGAAAAAAATGCGAGAAAATAGATTATTTACGATAATGCTCACGATACGGCAAGTACATTTTACGTTACTGCGCCCCACCACCCCGTGCCATGACGGGAAAACGCTAAGCTTAGAGTAAGTGATTTTGGGGAAACTTTAGCCCCGCAGTGGCGCAGGAAATCAAAAGAGAACAAACCGTTGCTCTTTTGTTGTGATTAATTGGCTTCCGAAAAGGAGGTACCCATCCATCCAATTCACGGGTGGTAAGTGATACCGCAAAAGAGGAGGGAGGAGAGGTCATTTGGATGTTTTTAGGGCGTGGGGAAATTTACAATACACTCCTCCTCGCACAATCCAGCCATTGCGGCATCGCGCGCCACGGCAGCATAATTCTATGTATCTGGTTGATTTTTACATGTTACTTTTCCTTCAACCGTTACCGCCGCGGTATTTACGGGGAAACGGCAAAAGGGCTGCCCCCTGTTTGAACTTTGATTAATTGCGCCAACCGGCAACTTCTATGCTTCAGCAAACATCAACATAAACCGCACACAGTCACCCTCACACACACCTATGCTGCTTAATGCATAGGATAATTTAGCATTTTTGTGAAATGGACAATCTAATCGCCTCGAGAGCAACGTGAACCGAAGTTTCCCATTTATCTGTGATTTCTGTCGAGCTGCAAACATGCAAACAAAGAGCACCAGCATGGTAGTGTACGATCACAACATGAGTGTGCAGTCTTTTTAAATATATTTTAGATGTTAAGCTGCTCGCCATTTTCGGCACCCTTCCGAATCTACCCTTTTTTGGCAAAAATCGTCCTCCACCGATGCTTTGTTTGCAAGCAAATTGAAAATCGTCCTGCTCGTTCGTATCAAATGCTAAGCAGCGGACGGGTAGGATGAGATTGCGTTTTATGACCGTACCAGTGATTCGAGCATGATTTATGAATGTTTGTCTGGGCGCTGTTGTGGGCTGACGGTCATTTCTGGCAATACATCATATTACCTCATTAATGGGAACACTTGTTTTGTTGGCATAGTACATAGTGCACAAACATGAGCACAACACAATCACTCGACCAAGCGGTGTAAAAGCCATCATAAATTAATGATGAAATCAATATGGATTTGTTTGTGGGGTTTTTCTTTGTTGTCCCTGGTCACGTTCGCGCTCAAAGGAAATTAACGGCAAATGGAAACCGAGTGTCATCGTTAGGCTGGCTGCCCATGAAAATGATTCCATCTGCATAATTTGATATTGAAGTAATTATGGAGCGGCAGGTCCCGAGCCTTACCAAACAAGCACTGAAGGTCAACACGGTCGGCAAATGTGTCACGATGAGCTGAAAAAGTGTCCCGGAATCGGGTGACATACAAGTACTGTTTTGTTTGTCGTAATGTCTTGATACTGAGATGGATAACAAGACAAGACTGTTATTCCTGTGCAGCTCACAGGTCATATGTGCAGTTCATACATTTTCCTATGTAATAGAACAGAGAGCTGACAACGTTTGCCTTTCTTGGAATTTTTTAATGAACGAGGCATATTTTAAATGTATGGCGTAAGATTGCGTGCAATATCACAACTACTTTGAAAAATTCCTCATTAAAATTATCTCATAAAGAGTCGTAAGGTTAAAACATCATCAAAACAGGTTGTTAAACCTCATTTCTCATATATTCACGAAACTTAAGATTTTAAGGATATTTAAAGTTATTTAACACTAGGTTTACGGAACCCGGCAATTGGAACGGTGTAATGGAATTTTAACTTTGAAGTGAAATACGAAAAATAACTCTTGATTAATCTCGGTTTTTACTTTTCCTAAATTCATCAATTCAATATTACTTTCAGATATATATGTCGAATACCTATCTCAATGGAGCCCGTCAAATTGACGGGTGTGTTGATTACATTCAGTTTATTTTGTTAAGTTGTAACATTTTTCATTAAAAGTAAATGTAGAAATGAAAGCGAACTATTAACCACTTATTATTATATAAAATATCTTGATAAATGATTTAAATAAAATGGTCTCAAACAGAATTGCTGATCAATGTAATCCTCGTGTTTTTTCGAAACTCCCGCGGACATCGGTCAAAATGTGTCATGGAAAATATATCGGTAAATATGTGTTTGGTAAAACAATAGTCGTTCCAATAAATGAGCATTGTGCAGACAATGTTTTCATGGAAATCAAAACATTAAACGATTCATTATTTTAATTAAATTTTTTTCATGATTTAACCAATCTAAATACATATTTTTATCCACCAGTGAAATTGACGGGTGTCTGTAGGGATAGATATATAAGAGACGCCCTTAAACTTAGTGTTAAAAGCTGAAGAAAAATATATTCCAGTAGATTATAAAGTTGTTACCACTTAAAATTATAAGTTCAGAAAACATTAAAGAACAGTCATCTCTTTTTCATGCTTTCTGGCCGATTATCTGAAAAAAATATTAAACTTCCTAAATTTTAATTGCAGGTTATTTCCATTGTTTGTGCTTTGCTCAAAGCATCTACATTTTTTTAGTTTGATTATTTTTCTATGCTTTTTGTTGGTATTAATACACTTTTTGATGTTAAGTTTCCATCATGTTGTAATACATCAAAGTTGCATCAAAAGCCTCTACTTAATATATGAGTACGTAATTTGTTAACTATTTAGTGAATGTATTTATTTATATATTTATTTTTTATTTATTTCTTTTTATCTATTTCACAAATATAATTCAGCTCCTTTATTATGTACAATAGTTAATGTTTTATGCGTTTGTGAGTACAAAACTATATTCTCTCATTGAATTATATTCTTAATTCTTAATTCCTAATTCTTAATTATTATTCTATCATGGCTGATGTCTGAGAAGTGCAAAATGTGCGAACAATTTGATTGAGGGGAAAGATATATTTGGTATTGAAACTCCTTTCAAGAGTTCAATTCTCTTAATATTTATAGTGGGTTACTTCAACACTTTAGGACGTATTGTAATTTCAACCTGGCTAAAATTTGCACTGCTGTAGGAATGTTACACTGCTGTAGGTACTCTACAAATAGCCTTCAAAACTGTTTTGTTTATATCTTTGTAGTTTTAATTTGTGTGAGTAGGCACAGTTTGACCAAATGGGTGATGTTATAATAGGCCTTGCATATGCTCTACAAAAGCATTTTGATATTTTCTATTCAGTAATGTTTTCAGCTTTTCTTATCAAAATGATTCATTTTGCGTCAATTTACACGCTTAACCACAAGCGATCCATTGGCCACTAGTTTAACACCACTGTTTTAGAATATAATGTATCTCTAATCCCTCCGTCCCTCCGTAACAAGGACTGAATATATGCACTGTATAAGTCTCTAAAACTTGTATAAACCGGCATGTAAAACGCCAAGTAGTAGATGTGCAAGAAGAATACATGATGCCCATAATTACTTTTTAAATATTGTATATATATGACTGTAAATAAACAAAAACACATCTTTTATTTTGAAACAAACATTCACCTAACTGTACAATCGCTCTTCGACGATATGCATTTTAGTTTTATTACCAAAATTAATTACCAAAAGAACAACCGCACCTTGTCACAGTCTGGTGGTGTTCGGTTTCAAAACGACCCTTTTCCCACATGCTTTTTTTTTCTTTTGCATACATCCCAGACTCCAGACTCATCCGTCGATCGATTAGTCGCATTCGCCCACCAAACGACCCGCGACTCGGAGAAAGCATTAAAACAACAAGCATGTCTGAGAGCGTGCTGATACGGCGAGTGACGGCGGGTTCGCGAGCAAAAGAAAAACAAACGCCCAAAACGCCCAAACACAAACACAAGCGAGCCGCATCTTACACCCACACAAACACAGAACCCAAGCCTCCCATCGTGCTTCCCCCTGGAGGGAAGCGCTCGTTGGTTAAATTTTCCACCCAGTCAGCTTTGCCCTCTAGAGAGCAAACGGCTGTGGAGCACAAAGACGGAAAGCGACGGTATCCGCAAAGCGCCAGACAGAAAAAAAGGAAAGAAAAACATCCCTTTTACGCGGGCTACCCTGCTACCTGTTTCTGCTTTGGGGTAGGTTATGGGCGAAGGATAAACACTGAGCGAAAAATAACATCCATACCATTGGGGGGCTCCCAGCCCCGGCCGCCCGAGCCAGACATGGTGCGGATTATGACGCTTTTAATGTGAGTTCCGTCCGCCCGGACCGCCCTGGCGGGAGAGCTGGCGGGTTTCCGACCAGCCACAACCAAGGTGCCAGTGTCTGGTCCTCCAAACAAGGCTCCGCCGCCAAGCGCGCCGGTGCGCTTGTACTGGAACAACCGTCTGCGACAGTGGAATGTGAAGCACCGAGAGCAACTAGGGAGAGAGAGAGAGAACGCGAGAAGCTGAGCGAACGCTACGACAAGGACAAACAGACAGTGGACGCAGGGGCCGTGCGAAGCTGGCGGCAACCCAGACAGGCCGGTGGGAGAAAGGTGAACCAAGCTGGGGCTGGGTAAGGATTACTGGGTTTCATTATTTATATAAATAATTATAATGCATTCATGTCGCTCCTATGACAACCGATGGCTGCTTAACCCTTAAGTGTGTGTGTGTGAGAGTGTGTGTGACGAGTGTAGCTTTGAGGATCATCTACTTACCCTGGCTGCAGTAAGTTCCGTATACACTTTCAACTGTTTTGATATGGAGCCATGTTTCAGCAGCCCTTTTTTATTAACTAAAGGAATGTGGATAGTAGGAATATCATGTATGGCATGGCTATGGCATTTTTCGTTAATCATCCCGCACTGCAAAATGTACACTCGTGGGTTTAACGCTTGCACGCGAGGAAATGTTACCATGCGGAGACTATTTTCAACAAACGATACAAAAAGAAAGACACACTATCATGTGTATGTGTGGGTAGAAAAGTGAGGTTTTCTCCAGCAGAAAGACCGGAAGACCGGAAGAAAGTAGAGGAGCGGTTAAAGCTGTACTCCTTACCATCCCACCGTCGTACGTGTCTAACCGACAAGCTAAACCAGGACATGAAAAAGGAGCAGCCAAACGGCTATGTTCTTTTATTGCCCGGTCTGGTCTGATGCACCATACCTCGTACCTTCCCTGTACCGGGTTTTCGTGGCACATCCGCTTTCCATCATCGGTTTTGTTTCGTTTTTACCGTCCTGCACCATGGGCTGCCTTTGCAAAGATCGCTCCAAGAAGCGTATTCAAAGGAAGCATGTTATTGTTAATAATTTAATAAGAAAATCGCACCTCGCAGAGCTAATTAGATAAATCACCATCGCTCATGCCAGCCGGCGGGGTCGCGGCGGCTGCAAAATCGTCGTCGAATCACGTGATTTTCACATTAACCAGCTCGATTTGTTGCATATCTAGCTCGCTCTTTTTCTCACTCTCTCTCTCTATATATATATATTTGTCTCTATTTTTCTTTCTATTTTCCGGTGGAAAGTAAAAGGCAGAAGAAAAGCACGTAGAAAGCACACAGCTAGCAAGAGCGTCCCGCCGTGTGGACGTGAAGTGCAGTCGCAAACATTCATGACCGTTTGAACAAGGATATGAAATTATAGCCCTGCAGCATAGTTACCTGTTAGTGGGAAGCCGGACCGGTCTATCGGTTCCTCTATCTCCGCCACTGTCACTCCATCACTTTTGCCAACCCCCCCCCTCCCGCCACCGAACTGCTTTTAACCGTCCATTCACAAGGCGGCAAGGTTAATTGAATGTCATACCACATTTATTGCAGCTTCTCCTGCCCTGCGGTGGCACATTTTATGATGGCTTTCGAGACTCACGCTCTGCTCTTACCGATTTTATAACGGTTGCACGCGGGGTCCGGAAATTTCTATCCATTTGGCTGGGTGTGCTTGTGTGCTGTACTGTGGGCCGTGTGTACCCGTCTTCGCCGCAAGCGAGCCCGAAAAGTATTATACGAGCGACAAAAACATATTGGGTTGTTAAGCGGGCAACAAGCAATTAAATGAAGCAGTTAGTAAGTATCCGACATGGATGGTTCGCTTTTTTAATGGCCATTTGTTAGCGACTGCAGCCCGCGGTCGGATCAATGCCCCCCGAATGGTTTGTTTTTTCGATAGCTTTTTGGGTTCTTGTTCTTTCTTGTACCTCAACGTTGTGCAAGATGGAACGAGCAAAACATGAGGATGTGTGAAATGAACGTTTCTTAAATAATTTACAGTTTGGAAAATAGTTTTGTTTGACGAAATCGATTTATTAACGCATAGTTTCAAATACGAATTGTCCACGTAAAAACAAGTTTGCATATTTAACCACTGCATGTACATTACCAGTGATATGCAATGCTTAGTATAAGTAATCAGTAGAATAATATTTATAATATTATAAAAATATTTATATTGTAATTATAACGGTATTTGTATTTGCCTTTGGCAAATTTATCTTTCACACACATACACCTTAGTTTTAGGTAATGAATATACTGAATATACTACACCTCTTCCAAAATGCATCTTTTTATATTGTTTTATTATTGTGCGTCATGCTCTATCCAACAGAAACAGTATACATGCAGCCATGAAAGGAGACATGAAACAGCAAATAAATGCATTAGAATCAAGTTAGTTTAGTTTAGCAATTAACAACAAATGTGTTTTGCGGGAGTTCTGTTTCGTTATTGACAACATGGAGAAAACTTTAAGTTTCTCAACAAGTCATTTAATGTTGATTGAAATAAATTGGATCCGAAATGAACTACAGAATAACGTCATTTATTTATTTATTTGTATGCACCACCAATAACATTGCTCAGTGATAAACTCTTCTTATTTGGCACAAGAACCGTTACAGGTCAAGTCCAGCCTGTACCAACTAGTGGGCTTGGCTTTCAGTGACTTATTGAATACCAATAGTAGTCCTAAGCATGAAAGTACGGTTCACTCGGGGCTAGAAGCCCATGACAGGCATATTGTAAAGCCAGACGAGCTGTACCACGAAACTGACCTCAAAATAATGTAAAAAACACTGAAATAAAAAGCTGCTATCTTTTGCTTTTGCTTCTATCTGTCCTACTCCTAGCTGTACAAACTTAAAAATTACTCCTGCAAAAGTGTGCACAGCATTTCACCAATTAAGATTAAGTAAAAAAGAAAGATAATTGCATGTGCGTCAAAGTTTTTTTTAGTTTGTTTTTAATCAAGAGATTAAAAATCTAATTATTAATCAATATTAACAAAAAACTAGTTGCTTATACATCAATAAAAAATTATTTTATTTTTCAATGCATGAATACAATTTTAGAATTAAACTTTGTCTTATGCATTAAACCGGGGGTCTCCAAACATTTCCGTTCGCGGTCCGCATTGCTTCACAATCAACGTTGGTGAGGGCCATTTTGACGCTACCTTTAGAATGAGTGGAAGTTCAAATTTCGTTTTAATAAGAAAATAATAACAAAATATATGAAATTTCTGCAGCTTTCTTTTATTGAATCTTGATTTTCGTCATTCAGAAGTAAAAAAATAAATTTCGATTAATTAGTCAGAAAACAAAGCTATTTAATTTAACCTTAGCCCAGTCATCGCGAGCCGCATTAAAGGCTCTTGAGGGTCGCATGCGGCCTGCAGGCCGTAGTTTGGAAACCTCTGCATTAAACTATCAGCCATATCCCCAAGGTCGATCGAATTCAGGAGCGATCGAAGGGATTGTCAAATATGATTCAAAATTTTGGTTTCCTTGGTTGTTTATTGTACATTTTGCCATATTGTACGCATAACTAGGCAGGATACCCATCAAATACATTTAAGCAACCCAAAAATATATCTAGGCAACTGCAACTATCATTCCTCTCCGATCGAGTTAGGGTTTTTTGCATTGTTGGTTTGGTTTATTGCATTTCATATTTTCTAACCAGTTCCGTTTTAATCGATCAAACCTCTGTCTAGCTCACTTAACTAAAGCAACCCTTCTACAAAAAAATAAAGATTTTCAATACATTTACAGGAAACATTGCCAAAAATCATTAAATTGTAACAATATATTTTAAATCATACTCCGGCCAGTTTCGTACTCATGTTTCAAATTACGGACGTTTTGATTCTAAATTCGGACAGCCTCAGAACTTCGGCTATAATGTTCAATGCACGTAGACGCCATTAATAGTAATTCTCGAAGAAATAACACTCTCATCGGTTTGAAGCAAAACTGCTAAGAATGACTCTGGTGGTGAACTATCTGACAGAAAGTATTTATTTACTGTGGCATCATGGCGTACTAGGGGTCAGACTTATTTTTAATTTATTCTAGTACACCATGACAATCATGTAAAATTAAAAAGCGATATGGTCAGGGACTGAATATGAAGAAATTTCAATAAAATAAACATGTCGAATGTCTGGAATTTGAAGCTGTCCGTAATTTGAATCATAACGGTATTAAAATTTCATGCAACACACTTCAGTTGAGTCACTTCAAATGTGGGTTTGGAGACATAATTAAACACAAGCTCGCCAAACAAAAAATACACAAATGTAAACTACAAGCGAATCGTTCAAGACGTTTCCATTGTCAGCACAGTCCCTTGCACGGCGATAAGTTCACGTGCAAAAATCAACAGAAATGGAAACTTTACTAAAACAACACATCCACCCACGCTGCCGTGCTGCACCGGGTTTTGTAATTTGTTAATTTAAATATTACATTATGCCTGCGTTGGCGAATCAGACGTACGAAGCTGGGGAAGGATGTTTAAAAAACACACACACACCCTCACCGAACTGTTCTAGTTTTGCTGACTGTGTGTACAACATGTTTCCTCATCATTCACGCTGCACGAAATGTTTGCTCTGCCTTTCTCATGCCCTTCCCCTGCACCGGGATGGACGGGTGACGCGGTGCAGTTGCACTCGGTACAACTAATCAAAGGAAAAGTTTGTTCGTGCAAACAAACCCCCATCTCCCGGGGACGTCTCGACGGCGTGTAGGTCGGGCTGGGTGCCGTGAACAATGCCTCGTAAAATTTATGACCATCCTTGTGCGCCCCTGTCGAGGGACATACTTTCACGCTGCCCGCTCACCGGTACGTATCCCCGCACGGGAAAGCGCGCTGCGAAAGCTCGACAAGCGAGCTTTAA
The DNA here is from genome assembly GCA_000349065.1 of Anopheles quadriannulatus. Classification (NCBI taxonomy): domain Eukaryota; kingdom Metazoa; phylum Arthropoda; class Insecta; order Diptera; family Culicidae; genus Anopheles; species Anopheles quadriannulatus. The sequence continues at coordinate 747,831 of KB667522.1, read as the reverse complement.
CGACTGCCACAGGTCTAAGCCACCCGGGACCAGGACGGCACGGGCAACCGAACCATTTCCTAGCGCTGCACTACGGTTTTGGTGTATTTTGGAACAGGGGGTTGCTTTTGCGACCAGAAAATATTTGGGTATACTATCGGTTGACTATGGATTCGACGAAGAAAACTTGTGCGTGTGTGTGTGTGTGTGTGTGTGTGTGTGTGTGAGTGTGTTAGAGGCAAATAACTCGGGAAACTCCCGCTCATCAAAGCGGCCGTGTGAGCTGTGGGAAAGTTGATGATGGATTTTCCTTAAACCATGCCATTGGCTACTTGTGATCAAACCGACATACACACGCATTTGCACACAACGATACAAAAAAGCATGGCTGCAGGATACGGGTTTCCCCTGATTTTACGTTTGTTCTACTATTGTTCCTGGGCAACAAATTTGCGCTGCAATTTCTTTTCGGGCATGATCGAGTTGATCAGGAAATGCACGGAGAAACCTTTTGCTGCTACTGCAAATTCGGCAATTCGGTATGGATTCAGAGGAACGCGTTGGAATTTATCCCCTCTCCAAAAGTCAAGAACGATGCTCTGCCCACCCACCCAGCGTCACGAGTAACCTTGACGACGGGACAGCCACAGCAACGGATCACAGCGAGTGCATCAGCTTCCCACAGTTCTGTTTGCGTAATAATATTCAACAAATAAAGTTACCCGTCACGAGCGTTGGGTCCTGCCCGGGTTGCTCCGGAAGGGGAAAAATGGCACATGTAAAGTGAATTAGAAAAGGGAAGCGGGGCTGCTCAGCTGGGTAACAGTAGAACGAAACATCCTACCGACTCTGGCGCCAGAATCATGGGATGGAGATTTTCACCTTCCAACCTTCCTTCCACAACCGCACAGGACCGACCGAGTCTCTCTCACACACGCATACACTGGGCTCTTCCAGGGATGTGGTCGGAACGTGCGGGCTGGAAATATTTGAAATAACATGCATAGCACATAGCTCTTCCGCTTCCATACATCGATGAGAATCGGACGGAATGGTGGCCCACGGAATGGCACACCCCGTCGTGACAATTCCCACCACCTGGTGCCCGCACCAGCCTTCCCGATGGCAGTCCGCCACATTCCAGCAGTTGTAGCGAGTCAAATGTGCGAAGAAATAATTTTCGTCCCCCTTTCTAGTTGCGTTCCCCTTCGCCGTCGTCTGCTACCGTCGGTGGTAAAGTTTTCTTCGCCTAGACTTGTGAGTGAAACATTTATTTCGAGTACGTATTAAGGGACCGAACGGTTGGGAATGCACAAATGAGAATTCTTCGAAGCTGTTTTGCTGTTTGGAAAACTTTGATACATTTACTGTTTTGTTCCGCCGGTGGAAAGTTGCCTTTTTCTTTCCGACACAGCGAACATGTTGATTGTATTTTCTGGGAACAGATGATTTTGGTTTCAGGGTATTTTTTCACGGCTAACAACATATTTTTGGTGGGGAAAGCACTGATGACGTATAGAAAATAAAGGAGAGAACTATGATTGTACTATGAATGCACGTGAACTGAACTTCACGTGAAGTTTTCTCCTTGATAACTGTTTAGTACACAAAGCAATATTCTACCTCGTTCTTACCACAGGGAATAAGAATCATAAAATAAGCAGCAGCTTTGAGAAATATCAATACTTTTCAAGACTATTAAACATTTGAAGCAACTCCAAATTAATCCAAAATTATGAGTTATTATGAGATTCTCAGAAATAATTTGGCTACTAGTGAAGTACTGTATGTTCCCGAGATACACGGTATATGCGGTTCTGAGATTCCTATTTTTGGTACGATTTAGTTCTTTTATATACTAAACCAATGCTTCCCAACCATTTTAGCATCGCAGACCACTTAACTTTGAAAATACGCGGCCCACATTCATTAAGAGCATACATTTTTTTTAACTTAGTTAGAAGTGTTTGATAAAAAATATGTTTTAAACTTATTCTAGACATGCCTGTTGAAAATTTAATTTTAATGGTTGGACGATATGTATAATAATAAGCTTTTCTTTTTCAAAAAAAAAAATCTTTCGCGGACCACGGTTGTTAACGCCACGGACCACAGGTGGGAGACCACTGTACTAAACCATCCATTTAATACGGTTCGTGCAGAAAATCTGGATATGTCTGGCGTTTAAGGGATTAAAAAAATGGAAAAATGCAATTAAATTTGCATTTGATAACTATTTTAGCAAGTTGTACTCATTTGATACATAAACGGCTAAAGGGGTTTTTCACGATACTAGCCAACTTGTTTATATGGAGTTTGACAGTTGGCGGCTGAAAACAATAAATGAACACATTTGAACAGTCGTTAAAAGTTCATTTCGGTTTAACCGAATTCATTTGTTGTTCAATCATGTCAAAATAAACGATCGTCAAAACAGTTAACGACTGCTCGAAATGACATATAGACAAACACGGGGGAAAATTTCGAGCAGTACAATTTAACGACTGTTAATTTGTATCGCATACGCTCTTGACAGTCTTATGTTTACCGACGGCATAGGACCAGTCGTTAAAATTAACAAATGAACTCAATGCGTTCGCCATGCCAAATTCTAGCAGTTTTAAACGACTCTGGTTAATTTTTAACGACTGTTAATTTTAAACCATTTCTTTCGCGATGTTGGCTCATGTCAACACTCCATACAAAACCACACACAAAACTAGCCTGCGATTTTCAGTCTAGCAATTAGCAGCTTTTAGATTTTTTACATACACTTGCGAAATAAAGTGTTGGAATAGTATTATAAACAATAAAAATTATAATACAAATGCTTAAATTCCAAATTAAGCAGATGTCAACCAAACGCACACTGCTGCTGTGTTATTTCATAGGCCCCGTGACTATTACCAAGGTAAATAGAAAATGTTGCAAGATAAAAATCGAATCAGATTCAATTTTATCCGCAACAAACCTGCGTTAAATGTCAAATCCATACTTTTTATCAGCAACAATATTGCGCGCAATAAGGTTAAACCAATGCCTTAAAGGTGGTGGATCAGGTGGTGGAATCTAGAATCAAAGTGTATATAGTCCAGGTGGTCTCATAGCATGTTTTTTATAGCCAAATTTGAACGTCACTTTTTGACGAGACGAGTGAAAACTTTTGCTCAAATAGGCTTTCTGATAGCTTGACGAATATACAAAACATTCTTAAAATCATAAATTCATTCAGAAGCAGAAGCGATAAAAATCAACCTTTTAAATACATACACCTTGGGATAAGCCCACCTGTATATTATACGCACTTTGATAGCTGCTCAAAAACTGCTATACAACGCAAACAGCTGATAGGCTGAAATTTCAACCGACGATCTTAAAAAGGAAAAGGGCCCAAAATTAAAAAACCGCCTTACTCGTAACTTGGGAACAGACTGTATAGACTAAACAGTATGGCTCAAAATAGTATAAATAATCGTCTCGTACTTTGCAATATATAATAAACATATAATAATACATCGCTCCAAATCGTTCGATCTTGTCTACACAGTTTATCTAATTATGTTCTTTGCACTTCATAAAAAAGCTCATAATTTAATCGTATAAACAGCTCCCAACAGAACTTCTTCGTCATGCACACCAAGATGCTTTTTCGCCAAATGAAATACGCTTCTAAGAAGACTTCAATATACATCATAAAATATTTCCCATTAAAACCCTCCCCCGCACACACAAACCAATGTTCAACTTCTTTGTGTGTTTCCGATGACTTTTGCAACTTTTTTTACCACCATTTCGCGTAACGAACCATCAGAACCGATTAGAGTTGTTGATTCATCGGACAACCATTACAATCCTCGCTAACTGTATTTAAAAAAAAAACATATCCCCATCACTGCTCACCCGTCCCATTTTACCCTTGAACGCAACTTTCTTGGCTCCATTTTCAACAGCGTTCCCGTTAGGCGTCCCGCTACCGCGTTTCGCGCGAAAGCATCAAACTGTCCTTCGAGTTCCATTAATTACCCACCATCACGGATCCTGCACGTAGCAGGAAGCACCTTGAAGCCAACCGGGTATCGGGCAAAAACGGAACCCGTACACCAACAACGGCCACCACGCACGGTACGCTCATACACTCCCTCGGTGCTGTGGGATGCCTTGCGCAGGGAGGGAAGGAAAAGTGGTACCGAGACGGGCAACTATTTTTTCCTGAGCACATATAAATATTTCTTTTGCACTTGGGCGGTGGCCTTCAGCTGTAAGCAGCATGAAACATGAAAGCTAAAGTACGCGAGCATGCAACGCGCCAACATCTGTTCCCTTGAGAAGCCGGTAACGCTGCGGAAACTAAACGTTGCGACTGCACTTACAAAAAGTTGAACGAGAAAAACGTCCCGCCCGAGATGGTGTGGTGGCAAGGGTGTTATCTTCCTCCTGGCATTTCTCGATCACACGCCGCCTATGCCCTGCTATAGCCGACAAATACAATTATTAACGTGACCGTACACACATGTGCACTTTTTACGGGTGGCCCGGCTCGCAAAACACAAACAATGATAGCGCGAAGCCAGACATTTCCAAACATATCGAGCGCCCATATGGTGGAACAGTCGGAAGCAAACACACATTTCATAACCGTGAATGACGCATAACGCTTCCCCCTGCGCTACTTATCCAACGTAAATGGGGACACTGGAATTGAGCACTTCTTCACACCCCTGGGGAAATGTCTAATGTCAGGAAATGTGTCGTGTCGACGGATTTGCTGGACCAAAGAACAAGAAGAAGCCAAACAGTGAGAAGCGGCTAACGCAGGGCAGCATTTTTCTCGCTCTGGTCGCTCACGACGTCACGCGACGTGCCACGAAACAATGAATGGGACCGGGAAAAACCTTGGCCCAATTGGATACCGATCGAAATATTTCAAATTCATGGACATGGTTAAGGCTAAAATCGGCCATTCCTTTTCCTCTTCTCTGTTCCTTTCCTGTAGACCTGTACTTAGTCACTCTCTAAAAGCGCGTTCCCAATCGACAGCTAATACCAACATGAAGCTTCCTTGATTTTTGCCATTTTGTCACGAACAAGGGAAGTCGCCGGGTAGGAGGAGAGTGTACGTAAATGTCTGGCCTTTTGTTTTTGCACAAGTAAACAACGGCGAGGGCAAAATGAGTGACGGTGAGGAGATGAGAAAAACGCGAAACGAAAACCCAAATCTAGGATACATAACAGGATTCACCTTACCATTCCCCACCTTACGCTCGATTCCGACGGAATGCACACAGACAAAGAACCCGCCCGAAGCTCTCCCCCAGCCCGATCCGAACCATCTCGAACCACCGAACCCAACCGAAAACCGATGAAGTCAGATTAAGGTCGGGTCGGACGACGATTATGTGGAAGCTTTCTCGTACATAAAAAAAAACTTTACATTCGCCGGTAGACGTATGGGGTATGGGGTGAGGGAGTAAGCGTTCCACCAGCGCAGTGGTATCGTTTTCTTGTGTATCCGTCTCTGTGTGTGTGTTTGTGTAGCAGCGAAGGCAAACGAAATGCAACAGACTGGTGCGAGCGTACCGAATCACTCCGGCTATGTATTTCGACGTTAAAAAACCAGGACCTTCTCCAACATGGTTGCGCTTGGCTGCACTGCACCAAGATGGTTTTTGGGTTTTCTTCCCTTGGTTGACGTGGGCTGAAGTTTTGCTTGACGCTACCATCGCCAAAGATACAGCGTGAAAATGTGGGAGGGTGTGTTGTAAAGTATATACCAGTGTAACTTTATAATTGTAATAATAAATTAATTAACACTGATATTATAAGTAAATAATTTAAAGAAAGCAAGGAGTGCTGCCAAGGAAAAGAAAAAGGGAAAAAGCAACTAAGGAAACAATTGATCTCACTGGTCATTAAAATTGTGATTAAAATTCATAAAAATGAATTACTTAAGCCTCAAATACACAAAAATTAACATTGCTCAGAAAATGCCAAAAGAATACGGCGCTCAAGTGATGGCCTTCCTTTCGCTTGTACTAGAAGCACGAAAAGAATAACAAAATTGATCTGAATCAAATTGTTAATAGTGAAAAAGTTGTTTTTTTTAATTTGTAAAATTTTAAGTAACAAAAAGACATTTGAAAATATAAAAAAACAATCCTGGATGATTAAAAAAAGTCAACAAACTATAAAGTTTATTTTGAGTTCTGATATGAAAAAAATGAAAGGACAAAAAAAGATAAGTTTTGTGTTTTCGATACCTTTATACACAAAGCAATGCTACATATCGATGCAAAATAAGGGTAAGAGCTCTAATTATCTGTAATTTCTTTACCTCTACACACGTTGTAATGTAACATATTAATTCAAAATAACATGCAACAGCCAATCTCAATTTATGCAAAACAGTAAACAAATCTTCAATGTTGGTCTCTCATATGCCTCTAAGAATTCTAAAAAGTCGATTACAGAGTTTTCCTCGATTTAATGGTTGGTTCCCGTATATTTTTGAACTCGTTTCACAATTCATTCATCCTTTCTCATAGGTTTGTGGTTTGTTCCTACGATTTATGGGTATCGTCCCATTGGACATCAATACCATTAAACCAAACAATTCTGGGTAACAAACAAAACTGTGTCTAAATGAGAAACCCTGTATCTATATTCCCTGTAAAGGGGAAACTCTGTATCAAAATGAAATTTGGTTATGGATTACATGGACTTAATTTTTAGAAGAGTCAATTCAATTGTTATTTGTTTAAGCTAACTGAAAACAAATGTACTTGTTGAAAAAAATGTTAAATTCGTTATACTCCAGTGAATCTCGATCTTAAACAAAAGTAACGGTTCAAAAGATTATGGATACATCAAAACAAAATAACACATTCCACATTCCACCTTAAGAAATGAAACCAAATGACGACTTTAACATGCTTTCCAGCTTTGTATTTGTTTCTAAACAATTATGTGAAGAATGAATGAAGGAGAAAAGAAAGCGAAATAGTGACGATAAAATAAAGATAATAAATATTTTCAAATTCATCGCTTTCTTGCCATCAAACTACCAGCGTAGTCAAAATACTGGGTTTAAAGTATTAAGTATCTAGTGCTATTAATCAAAGCCATACATACGCAACTTTTCGTTCAACCCTTTATAGGCAACTGGGCGCAACTTGACAAAAAAGCGACGCAGACGACGGGTTTTGCACCACCGGGTTGCACCGACATCTTGCAGAATCTATGATTTTCTCGCTGCTGTGTATACATACATTTTATATTTACTACCCACGCTGCACCCGCGCTTGCTCGTTCTTCTTCACCCGTGCTTCCATGCCGCCAGTGTAAGGGTTGTAAAGGATCCAGCTGCTGAAGCTGGAAATCCAAGCGAAACTTCATTCATTCCATCCTTACCAGCCATTTTCGTGTATATATTTATTCAATTCAGTTTTGTGTTGCTCGTATTTTTCCCGTCCCCGTTTGTGTAGATATATATACCTCGCTTAGTGCTTTCTCGCCACATTCCCCTCGCTCTTTCAATCACACTAGACATGGCTGTTTCTATCAAGCATCAAGCACAACTAAAACGAGCAAAACACTTGGCCACCGATTACGATACCGGCGTGGACAGTGAAGTGGACAGGAAATGAAACAACAAATAGAAATATTAAAAATAAAATGAATACGCCATGCCTCTCTCTTTCTCTTCCTTCTTCGTTTTTTCTTCTAATATCATTAGCTTAGGGCGACCACAAAAATAACCTGAGACCAAATGTGCTCTAGGTTATCTATTCGCTATTAAATTTTATTGTTTCTCTACAGCTATTCTCGTACGCTCGCTTGCACGTCTTCGCAGCACCAAACTATGGAAGCGTGGTGAAATATTTCTCCACTGATGCTCCCGGTTAGCGTATTGCAATAATTTTCCAAAGCTTGGCTGTGTTTCTCTCTCGCTCGTCTCTTGCTCGTTTTCGTTCACTACATTTCATTTATTTCTCTGTCTCCTCTCGCTCTGCGTCCGTTCGTTTGATGCTACTACATAGAGTTAACTGAGTGCTCGTTCGAATAAAGAACACTCAATGTGCAGCGTCTGATGCGCCATCGCACCGGCTGCACCAATCTGCCACCCAGCCGGCTCCCGGCGCATCCCGGATTGCCGGTGTAGTGGTGGTACGATGTAAAATATAGGAAAAATTAGGGCAACATAAGCGCCGGCTGCCGGCCGGGTGTGTGGAAGCTTCCTTCCCCTTTGGCGGATGCGGCGAATCGCGCGAAGGAACCAACATAAATAGCAGCATATTTACTACCACCCACACGGTCCGCTTGCCTGCAGCCCTGTTCGGTGCAGTTTGCTGTGAAGGTTGGCTGGCAGTGGCAAGGACAACCCGCCGACCACTCTTCGAGCGGACGTCCTTGGGAAAATGTTCGCTTTGCCCTTGACGAAATGTGTGCTAAATTCAAGGTGCAGCACCAGCAACCGGGCGTCTCCATCGGCGATGCAGCTGCGCCCGCCATTGCGGACACCCTCGACGTCATTCGGCCCTCCATGCGCCGCACTGCCACTACCTCTACCGGTGCACGATCGGTACGGGGTTGAAGGCGAGCTGATTAAATTTTAAACAATAATATCCCTCCGTTACTTGGTTAGGGGTAGGTAAGGGGGAAGCACTCGGTACAGCGCACAGACACAGCTCGACGGGGTAGTTGGGTGAAAAGCAATCAGCAGGAAAACTAAAGCGCAGTTGTAGCATCTCTTGGACTCCCTAACGTAACCTAAAATTTTACAAATGATGTCCTTGTGAAATCAGGTTGCAGCGCATACGGGGGGCGCACACGCGGGCGGAAAGCGTGCTTTTCGTGATAGCTTTGTACCATTTTCCCAGCAATGGCGCGGGCGTCGGTGGCTGTGGGGGCAATCGGGAAAGGCGGTAAAGCTGAGCAAAGCGCAATATTTGATCGTGAAGGAAAAAGCGCCTCATCCGGTTCCGTGCTCAATTCCACTCTTCATCAACGTCAAGTTCGACCGAATCGACATTGAAACCCCTTGCCCTTGGAACGGGCGAGAAGACTTTGGCGGACCGGTTTCGAGAAGCGCACGAAGCAAAACCGTCCCGACAGCAGACGATAATGATGGGAACAAAAAAGAGGAACCCCTCTCCATTGCCACCGTCGAAGAATATGAATATGGATAGATTCGTGTTTGGAGCTGCGTCATCATTATAACTGCATCGGCAAGTTACTGCTTCATCTAACTTTATCACTTACTTCTTTGTTCCGTTATTTAGGGCATCGATTTTCGTGCGCTCGCACACGTTGCATGCGATGTGTCGTAAGTAAGCTGAACATGTGAAAGTGGAAGTAAGTTTCCAAATCAATTCCAAATAAGTTTCCAGGTACACAATACACAGTGATATATTTTATTAACAAATTATAGTATAGTCATAGTTGAATACAATGTTATGTTACGTGTTATATCATGTCATGTTGTTATGTGTTATGTCATGTTATACAATGTTGTTACGAAAGCTTTATGTTATTAACTGTTGTAATATTTTACTCAATTAATGTTCATTTTATAGCATGCCAACCTGTATCATTTGAGGTATGATAGAGTGCATAGCGCATAGGTATAGCTAAGTTGAAGAATCACCTCTCGGTAGATCAAGCCTTAGATTGATGCTCCTTCCCTTCTATGTCGTGTACATTTTATGCTTCTTGTCGCTACCTAAGTTATCGTTTTCATCTACATCTATTCATTTGTTTTTTTTTTTGCATATTCTTGTCGGCGTTCGGTTCAACAAGAGAGAGATGTAAAATACAACAATATCTTATGTTTTAAACTAATGCTAGTAGACGCTCATACAATCGAAAAACGAAGGACCTCATTGAGACTATTAGAAGGAAAATTAGCATAAAATGAAACTGAGTTCCTTGGCAGATATAGGTTCATTTGATGCGTAAATATTATTGTGATGCTCCTCTTGTACGAAACTGTTATGTCTTTAACTAGATCTCAGAATGTCTATTTCACCATTTCACAATTTGCTAAAAAAATACTTTTGCTATTTTTCCTACGATTTTCTAAGCCTTTTAAACTAAGTAGTAAGCATCTTGATCCATAGGGAATCTCAGAACTTTTCGGCCATCTTAGAAGTCGTATAGCATGTAGAGTCTTTTTTTAACATTATCAATTCGATTTATCTAGCGATTTGCATAAGGATTTGCATCCACACTTCAGAATAAAACTATTGTAATGCGATGATCGTACAACTGTACTTCGGGTATCGTCGCGGTAGGTCAGTGTTTCGCTGACATGAGCCGAGGTGGAAATAAAACTT
>KB667522.1:719144-736726 GCA_000349065.1 Anopheles quadriannulatus | reverse complement strand
GTTTCGGTTGGTTCTGATAAGTGTGTCGGAATTGGTTTTATATGAACGGTGTGGCCTGAGACTTCCGGGTGTGTATGGTATGATCTGATTTACTGAGTGTGTTATAATGAATGTGTTACAATGGTGTGGTTTGGCTTTCCAAAGTGTGTTACAATGTGTCTATGGCTGATAGTGTGTATTACAATATGTTCTGTATAGCAGATATGCTACACTCTAATATAGAACGCACGTGACTGGTAAATATCATTTGAATACACATAGGATCATCAAATTCACTCGTCATTTTACATACCAATCCAAAATTCCTAATTGTTTTACTTATTGTATCATTGCAGTGGTCACGCATTGATAATTTGTCGTCGAGTAGTACACCTAGATTACGAAGTTTTGCTTGCGATGAGGCATTTTAAAGAGATATTTTGTCTTTTAACACGTTGTCTGCCACCATACATGCCCACTGAACTGCCCCGTCAGGCCACTCTTTGAAACGATTGCATTTGCTTTTGCATTTTTTCTCTTTTAAATCAAATTCACCAATTCTCTTTGTTGTCTCAGTCGCTCCACAATGTCGTTTGTTGGACTAATTTCATGGAATTTCATTCTTGGAACCCCCTTCCCTCCCTTCCCTTCCCTTTCTTTACCTCTCGCAAAAGTCGGTGACATTCCGACTCCAACTACTGCTTGCAAGGGAATCGGATGTCGGATCGGATGAAAACATAATAAAAACTCATTTTGATATTTTAATCATTTTTTTAAGAAATAATAACCGTGAAAGAAAAGCATTGTGAAAGAACCGATCAAATACGTGAAAAATGTATCTTTTGTAACACAATGTGTAACACTTTTACAATGTGTAATGTTTCAGCCACTATGTGGCTGACGTGGCCCGATCGGAAGAAAACCCGTCAGCCTCATAGTGGCTGACGTGGCAGACAACGTGTTAATAGTGCATCAGATCTGTTCGATTTCAACTTATCCCTTCCCGTCTACCTGCTACTCGTCTATCAGTACTGCCTTCACACCTTTTTCATATCATAATCTCCTTCCTGCTCTTTTCCATCCTTTTCTTACTTCCGAATTATTGTATGCTTTTGTTAGTGATCTCTATTGCTGCAACCCAACGTGGCCGAGCAATTAACATACAATAAAATAATATAAAATATTTTGCAGTGTCAGCAACTTTATTTCACTTTACACTTTAATGTACTTTATGTACTTTAATACGTATTATGTGAAATGTTTAGTAGCAGTAGTGATTCCTTTTTGCTTGTTCATGGTCTTTTGTTTACTGTGTAGAATGTTACCATTATTATTTAAATATAATTATAATTATAATTATAATCCACTAATATAATATAACTAAAATAATGTTGCATCTACAACTTCCTAAAAATATGCCCTTCAATTTATTTTTGTTATTCGGCTAGGCCGTATTCCAGTTCTCTATTTACTTATTTTTTTATTCGTTTATTCATGTAAAGACAATTTTACTCGCAGTATATTTTGATTTCATTTTTGATCTTTGATAAACGCTATCTCCACCCTTACTTGCGTAAAAAAGCTTGTAATTCTTTCTTCTCAAGAAAAAAAAGTAACCAGTTTGCAACTCAATGCGCACACTAGGATCCACTCAATTAATGCCATAATCACCAAAGGCGCGGCACTCGCATATCTTTCAAAAAGCACCTTTGATGTCTCCAATAAACAACGACACCACCAAAGCCGCTCGGCTTTGCTGCGGAACCCAACAACGATACCGCGCACGCCGTTCTGATAACGAAAGTCACCCAAGCGGAGCACAGTTCTTCGTCCAAACAAAACTGTGCCCCTTCAGCCCGCCAGAAACAAAAAACCCACCATGGTTCTTCAGAATTTGCGACCCTTACCGTTAGCGGGCGGCAAACTTAAACAAAGCCATTAACAACACCAGCAACCGTAAATATTCGTTACTTCGCGGGTTTACTCCGCTTTGCAAACGGGTGTACCAGCAACCTTCGTCCCCCCTCCAAGCCGTCAACCACTCGTTTTTTGGAGTGAAAATTTAGAAATAAACACTACCAAAACCAACCAACCGATTTCGTTCCGAGCCAGTTTTCCCCATCTCCCAGCCCAACCTCCGACCAATCCCTAGCATGGTTTGCGTTTTTCCATTAAACAAATTGGAAATGAAAATTCAATCGTAAGATGAGCTCCCAAGCTTCCAAAACCGAACCGAATGAGCCGTTCCGACGAGAGGCAAATCTTTATAAATTGAAAGTTTTCTTTCGAAGACCGGCGAGAGCCCCCACCGACCCCGATACAGTAAGAATGCAGCACACTTTCCTCGGCCCCTTTCTTGCTGAGCGAGAAGAAAAAAAAATGCTTTGCGACAAATGGCGACGTCAGACAGAGGCGTCTTGGGTTTTGGTCCCGGTGTGGCCTCAATACCCCACCAAGCTCGGTACGGTTGTGTACCAGGAGAGCCGAAACAGACGCCTTTAGCAACGTTTCACACACACACAGTTTTTTTTTTCTCCATTTTCTCGCCATGAAGAGTCTCCCCCGACCGAGGGAGTTGGGCGTTCTCCAAAGGACACATTTCACATGCCACTCCTCTTTCTTCCTCGAGAAGTCATCCCATTTGAGATGGAAGAATTCCCATAGAAGACTGGCCGTAGCGTAAAGAAAGTCTCCCAGCATAAGCACACACACAGATACATCCCGGCTCCGGCAATACAGCCGGCGAGGGAAAACTGCTGCCAGTTACTGCACGAGCAGGGTGCAATTAAACTTTTTCACTAATTAATTCCTGCAGAAACTCCGATCAAACATCTTCCGAGACGGTGGTTTTCAAGCGCTGTAAGAAGCAGGAGGTCTCATGCACCCCTACACACACACACTCGGTCCCGGACAGTATGCCCTAGAGTGTATCATACATTTTATGTGTGTGTGTGTGTGTGTGTGTGTGTGTGTGTGTGTGTGTGTGTGTGTGTGTGTGTGTGTGTGTGTGTGTGTGTGTGTGTGGTTCTTTTACTCGATCCGCAGCTTCTTCCTAACGTTCCAGCTTCTATTCCCTTGCATGCACACCATGCTCGAGATTATTTGTAGCGCTTCATGGCAAACCTGGATCACTATATCGCTTCGCTACATGTGTACGCTTCAAAGCACCATCGCTGTACGTTTCATGATGCACCTAGTAGCATTTTGCACCTCAAAATTCCCACCGGAGAATGGGGAGAACCGTAGCACTACACTTCCTTACCCTCCAGGGAGCATGGGAAAAAGGTGCAAGCTAGTTAAGACTTATAAAATTTTCAAATCTTTGCTTCCGACACAATTGCACACAAAATTCCGCCGGAGCGAATCCTCACAGAAACACACACACACAGGCTCAGAAACACAGCTCGAAAAGAACGAGCAGCAGCGCCAAAGCGCAACAAAAAACGAAGATGGAAAACACTTTCATCCCAGGCAGCGCTGGAATGCTGCACCAGGTACAAACCCGGTGATTCCGGGAGGTTCGAGTTCAGGTTTCTGAAGTCATAATAAGTGAAAATTCATTCCCGGGGTGTGCAGTACCGGCGTTCTACTTGGTTTTGAACCATTTATGATTTTTTTTCCTTTTTTCCTTTTTCGTGTACCATTTGCAACGCAATTGCTGCACAAATTTGCACAAGTTCTCTTTTGGAGCTGCGTTCGTGTATAGCGTGCAGTTTTGCTACCAACAAAAATTCCTTCACTGCTGATGACTTTTAGCTTTGTTTTCTTTTTTAAGATTTTTGGAGCCAACCGACAACAAAAAACTGCATCTTTCATATTCTTTTTATTTTGTTTCCTTTTTCCATTTTTATCTCCCTACCAGAGGACAGGCGGCTGCTCCAAGCGCGTCGACAGCTTCTGTCATGTTGAAAGCTTTAAGCATAACGTTTAAGCTGACCCACTTTCCGAGCGACATAACACACATACACACACACACCCATACACCTTCACCCTACACCTTCACTACTACCCGTCCAGAACATCATGCACGGTTTTCTCATTTTCTCCGTCACTTCACCTACCCAGCTTGTACGAACGGAATCGTACGAACACACCAACACTGGTGCATCGCCATCGTTCGCCGAGTTTTTCGGATGAAACCGGTACGGCAACATGCTGATGCTACCATTTTAACCTACACCCCACACTCGTTGCACTCAAACACACACAGACACACCCACGGTTTCGATACACAACATCGTGTCCTTTACAAACTTCGTCCTTATCGTGGCAGACATTTTGCTCCAAGCGCCATTGTCGTAGACGATATCCCTGCACCGACAGTGCTGCTGAGTTCGGCCATACTGGTGCACATGCACCCGTAACTAGAACTTGCTAACAAACAAACAAACAAACAAACAACAGCAACAACAACTAAAGCTCGCCCACATTCGCGGCCCAGCATTACCTTTTCTCTCCGTTTTTGTTTTGTTCTTTCCACTTTTGGTGCAACCGAAGCCATCTTCAGCCATGACCAACATCACCAGCCCGATGCCTCCCCTTATTGGGTAAGTGTTTGCACACGCTCTCTACGTACGTTCTGACCCTCCACCACTGTTGCAAGAGCAGATTAACCTAAACATGAAAATATTTATGGAATGCAGAGGCGAAATTGATGCCGATCTAGCAATGATACTGGTGGTGGTGGTACATGAAGCGAGCTTTTAATCAACATCGGTATTTCGTTGGGCACCGTACAGTTCTGGTTTGCTTCTATACTGGTAACAGTTTTGGGTAAATGTTAAATGAAAAAGGAGAAGAGAGGTGCTAAATCTGTTGATGGTGATTTCGCTTTCTTTAAATAAATACTTTTCGATCATGATAGAATTGAAAGTTTATTTGATTTACTGATTTGGATACATACATTTATGTTAAACCTTAAATATGCTTTCAAAACTCTAAACAGTCCCAAAATTAAAACAATAGATTTCATTTCTTGATTTTCTTGATTTGTCGAGATTACTTGTTGGATAAATTGTATGAAACATTCAATACATTTTTCAAAAAAATATGTGTTGATCACAATGTATCAAACTATACATTCATTTTGCATATTTTTAGGCGCGTAGCAATTTACAGGGGTATTCAGGCGTTCTCATAATAGTCAGACGTTTTATTGGCTTTTTCTTACGGGAAATGAACTTTATGAACTACGGAATAATAATTAGCAGCCTTGTTGGACAAATCTAATAGAAAATTTCCGAGGATCTTGTAAAAAAATGGTGGCCAATGAGTTCAATTTCCATCACATAACGTTAACTTCCTATATCCTATATCCTAACGTTTCCCAAAACTATGAGAGTCCCTCAAAAACCTTATATCTACACCCATCTACATTTATGATGCATGCTCAATCTTGTAGAAGCCACATGGTTAAACAACATTAATATACCCTGACCTTGAGCGATCTCTTAGTTGTTTCGTCTAGTGTATCACCAACATCATAGTATATGGGCCAAACCGCTCCTCATATGCTTCTGAAGACTGAATATGCTGCTATATGAAAACAGATCACTATACAACAGCCAACTACACAGTTAGAACCCCACAGCAAGCGTACAGTTTTTTGTGATATATAGACTAAAAAGTTTTATTTTTCATTTTTATACCTTTATCAATTCATAAACCAATGCGCTAAAATTTTATGAATATTTAGCAGGATGAATTACCTTTGTATATGTTGCCCAGACATTGTACCTTTGTTTATAATATTAGAATGAAATTTGATACATAAGGAAAACAAAAATAATGTGTATTTATGCATTTATTTATTTATCTCTTATTTATTTATTTATGTATTTATTTATTTATTTATTTATTTATTTATTTATTTCTTATTTATTTATTTATTTGTTTATTTATATATATATTTATTTATTTATTTATTTATTTATTTATTTATTTATTTATTTATTTGTTTCTTTATTTCTTTCTTTATTTATTTATCTATTTTTTTATTTGTTTGTTTATTTTTTTATTTTTTTATTTATGTGTCTATTTATTTCTTTATTTACTTTTTTTTTATTTACTCATTTATTTATTTATTAATTAAATAATCATGTTATGGATTTATTTATTCATTTATTTATTTATTGATTTATTTATTTATTTTTATTTTATATTATTATTATTATTATTTATACTTTTATAATTTTCATTTTTTTATAATAACTGATTGACACATTAAAAAAGATATGATTTTAAATTGTATGTATCCATCAATAAAGATGCTCTAAAACTCATTGTTAGTTATCAAACGGAAAAATTTTTTTACTGTATGATTTTATCCCACTATTAGTACATGAATGTGATTTATTTGTGTTTATTGTGATTTGTGAAAAAAAAAACATTTCAATCATTAAACGTTCTAAATGCCAAACATTATTGTTTCTCTATAATTTTCTTACGCGTAAACTGAATGGTTGCAAAATAGCAATTAACTAACCCATTTTTCTACTGATTATTGTAGATTTAACGATTCCGGATCGTATTATTCCGCAGACACACTTGTTTTCCACGTGAAAATCATTCAATTACCAATAAAATGCTTATCCAAGCTTACTCTACGGCGAGGAAATTGAAACTGACACAAAATAAAACGACCTGCATGACGAGACAACGATGAGCTAAATTGATGCATAAAAATCATAAAAATTAATTGACTGTAGGAGAAATCTTTCCTCACTACCGTGCGCAGTCAAATTTCCAGACAATCTAATATTTATTGCTCGCTGGCCGGATAAGAAACTCGTTGCGCATTTGATTTCCATTTCTGCCGTCCTGCCGCTGCTCTGGCCCTTTTGCTCGGCCCTCCGTGCCCGCTAGCCGAGCAGGGCCAAAGATATTCATCTCCGTCTGCATCTCCGGAATTGTTTTCCTTCAAATGCACTTCCGCGCGGCAAAAGAAAACTGAACACAAAGAAAAAGGAAAGCAACCTTCACCGGAATACGTGGGTAGGGGGAGGAAAATGGTTTCCGGCGCACAGCGTGTACCACGTCGCGTCTGCCGTTGTTGCCGGATTGAAAGCTAGCTTCCCAGCCCGAATCATGATTCACCACCGCTACTGGCAGCTTCTTGGGCTTACTCTCGTAGCACGCTCGCTTCCCCCAGCCTTCCCACCAGCAACAGCGCTGGAAATGGATGAAGAAAATTTATAGCAAAACAAAAAAGGGCGCAAAGAAACGGGTTCCATTTCCCGGCAAAAAAGCACCCCGAGCACGGTAAGCACCGAAATGCGCCCAGCACAACTTATGTACGACGTTCGTTCGTTTGTGCCATCCATTTCCTTTCGCCATTTTGAGGTGCACTTGGGAAATACGTACATAATCGAAACGCTGGTGGCATGGTCACGGCCACTGGCTGGATGCAACTGCGAAAAGCTGCCAAGAAGAGATGCAACACTGGCAGGGAAATTGGGCGACGAAGGGAGCAGAATGGGTTACGATGCAGCGAGGAAGAGAAATGGGACAGCAAAAATATGATACGCTCCAGTCACACCTTCGCTTAAAAGCTGCGAAACGTTAAGTTACTGGAAGTGAATATGGATGGGATAAAACAATCAATTGAAATACATTCATATATTCTTGTCTATCAGTTATAGAGACCAGCTAAGAACTATGAAACCAGATATCTTAATGTTATGTTTGATATTCAAACAATTTTACTTTAATTTTTTTATTTTATTCAATAAAATAATTAATAATTACACTGGAGTAAATCTTTAAATTTGAGGAAAAATAAGGAATACAAATAATTTAATTCAAAACATTGCAAAAATTCTCAAATTGTAACAATATTTTAATTCATATTGTTGACATTTTCGAGGTCATGTTTCATATTACGGCCTTTATTTATTCAAATTCTGGTCGGAGTAGTTGTTAAATTATTGTATTTTGTTTTTATCTTTTCAGGAAGAACGGTCTCCTTATTTCTATAAAAAAAAATGAAGATCCCAACATCCAATTTTAAAGATCAGTTCTTTATTATCACTGTCAACCAAAATATGTGCATGCAATTGTTATAATTTACTTGGGCTGTCCAGAATTTAAAAAAAATCTTGCTTTGAATTCCAAACAGAACTACTCAAATGTGTTTTTGTGAAAATTACTTCTATTTGACGTAACGTTCGACGCAGTCATACCGGCCTATACAGGCTTTGGAGACTTAACAGGGATCCATTCTAGCTTGAACCCACTACAGGCATGTTATTGACACGTTCGAGTTGACGACTGTACCATGGGACCGCCCTAAAATTACTATACAGTAATAAATTGCTTCTACAATGGATTCCGATTAACTACAACGCATCTGGAACATATTTATAGCAATTATCAAAAAAAAATATAGAGTCAGTCTGAAACCGTGTGCTTGAAGCAAGTGTGATCCATTATTAAAAAAAAAGAATTAATTGTATTAATTACAGACTTTGTTGATATTTTCAATCATGATATTTCTAAGAACTTTTAGTTCCATCTCACAATCCTCATAAAAACCGAGCAAACCAGCATACATGCCCGGAGCAAGCGGGCGACTTCTACTTACTTTGCTTTCCTGTCACGCCGCAAGCGTTTTCCACCCGCTACCATGATGGATGCCGTTTTTCACGGCTTCTGCACCCACGAGAGAACAAAAGAGTGGTATGGGCCGTGTATAAAAAGGAAAAAAAAACATACATACCCACTCACACACATACGCTTTACACACGAAGTCCTTAAGAAGCTTGGAGCTGTGCAACAGGAGAACTGGGCGCGCCGCAACAGCGCAGGAAAAGGGCAAACGAGAGCACAAAAGTAAAAACTTGTCCAGCGCAACTATGGTGCCTTGCGGGACGCTGGGCAAGAAGCAAGTACAGGGATTCGAGGTACACAATCCAACACGGTGACGGTAGTGGCCACCGGAGAAAAAAGCCAACATCGTCGTCGTCGTCTTCGTCGTCCTTGCGAGGAAAAACGCGATCAAAACCTTCACACGAAACGAAACGTGCAGTGTTCACTCGGAGGAAAAAGGAAATAAAAACAAGAACGTAAACGGGAAAGGCAAAACGAAACAAAAACAACAACAAAAAGCACGGAAAGGAAACGGCGAGATTCCACCGATTCGGGACGTAACCTTCAGACGCATTTGCCGCGACATTGGAGATCCCGGGCCACACCCGGATGCAACAGCGGGCACAGGATGTGCATGCTTGCACGCCGCGCTGCAACAGCGCGGTACTTTGGGTGCTCGGCACATTCCCTGCATTCCAGCAGCAGAAGGTCTGCTAGCGACGCCGTTGTTAGCAACATCAAACGTAGTTTCATGATTTAATTTGAAATTTTATAGGACACCCACTGAAGGTGTTGTTTCGTGTCGCTGCCTGTGTTGCCTGCCACCGCTCCATTGGAGAGTCTTGTTTGCTTTCCTTTCGCTTCTTACGAAACCCCCCCCCCCCCCCCACTATTTTACGATTTCGTCAACGTCGTGAGAAGAGTTTGTTGTATTTTTTCGTTCTTTTATTTCTTCAACAACTTTCGTGCAATTTTGCTGTCCAGCTCCGATACACCTCCTTCATCGCTGCAAATTGTTCCATTTTACTCGCTTGAACCATATCTCGTCGCTTCTCGCCAAACGCCAGAAAACTGCGCAAAGAAGCTGAATAGCTCCCATTAACGAGCGCCACTAGAGCTAGCCCTTCCGTACCCCACGGGCCATCAGGTTTTTTTGGTGAAAGTTTGTCTAATTTAATTATATTTTTATGGTAATGGAAAATCTACTCTAACTTTTCCCGGCCACTCAGGAAGCAGCGCTACCGGGGCCCATCGGAATGGTTTCGGGCGAACGATTCGAGGAGAGCAGAACGGTAAATGCGAAAAAAAGGAAACTTCCTCCACTCATAAACTGTACCGTTTGATTGCTGGCGCGGGTTGTTTCGGGGGATTGGAACTAGTAAAAATCATCATAAAACCGTGACCAACGCCGTTCGAATACTTTAACTACGATCTCCTAGTGTAGCGGTGGTGAAACTTTCTGCAACAGTCATCCACCATTCCGGGCGTCTCCAACTGGAACGTCAACGGGAAGTGTTTCCAACAACTACTAATTACACTTCTAAACAAGCACGCCCGGAGACGAGGGAGGTATCCTTCGAGGTATCCTTTGCCAGAAAGCGAATACTCCCGCTTTCGTGCGTTTCCCTTGGCGCAGCATGGTGAGGACCAAAGGGGTGACTCTGCTTGTTTGGAAATTAGATACACAAGGAAATGTAGTGGAAAGCAGCACCGGCCAATGTTTTGCAGCTGGCCGTGCACAAGAATCGTGCCCAAGAGTCATCGGTGGAAATGTCTCCTTACTTCTGCAATTGTTGCGCTACAGCTAACTTTTGATACCATTTTTACTGTGCTATGGTTGTGTTAGTGGATGTACGTTCGCAGAAAACATCTACTTTAGTAACGAGTAAGAAACACGAAATACTTTTATTTATTTTTTCTACATTCTTTTTCGCTATAACCCCAATATAAAGACATACGAATAAAAGTTATTGATAAAGCTTAATGAGCGTGGAAAACTTTGAAGAGTCAACGAACCTTACCTGCATCATGTTAAATGGCGGCGGAACACTTTTGATGACATAAATGTTTAGAGAATTTGCAACAAGTTCGTTTTATCTCGCGTTTCAAATTTGCTTTTATGTTAGAATAAGAATTATAACATTTCTGCACAATTATTATAAAGTGTATCATAGTATGTATTTTATTTGCTAATATTCACTTATACTTATAAATTCCCGAGCCGAACGATCGAACTCGATGAACAATATTTGTATTTCTTAAAAAAAACGGAAATATGATCGCTGCTTGACATATTGAACTCGTATGACATATTTTATTAGATATATATTTTTAAATATTATGTTAAATTGATATCATGATACATTTTTGTTAGGAACATGCTACAAATATGATAAAAGTATGTTTTTTTTAATTATTTTGTTAGGTTGTCTTAAACTTTGAATATGATAAACATGATTTTTGTTGTTGCATATTATAAATTGCCAAGAATCCCAAAACAAATTAAAATATTGCAAATAAAGACTAAGCAATATTCATACCTCATGTTGTTTTAATTTGTTATTAGTTTTTATATCGTTATAAGTTGATATTCTTCTTCTTCTTCTTCTTCTTCTTCTTCTTCTTCTTCTTCTTATTCTTCTTCTTATTTTGGCTCAACAGTTGTCGTCGGTCAAGGCCTACATGTACCGCTGCTTATGGGCTTGACTTTCAATGGCTTATTGATTATCCCCATAGCAGGATAGTCAGTCCTACGTATGGCGACACGGCTGAATATTTAAGCTCACTTACAAACATAAACCTATGATTTTGCGGGCCTCCTGACGTCAGTTATCCGGAATTTTCATGCTTTTAAGACCTACCTTGATTTTTAACAATTCCTCCTCAGTTTTCGCGAAAAAAAAAATTGTAGTAGAGTTTTTGCAATATATTGGTCTAGAAAATCTCGATGGGAGGCAGCTGGGGGAGAATGGACTGGTTTGCTTACTATGGTGTCATAATGAAATACAGCCAAAATTTACCAAAAATAGTCGAATTGAATTTTGGCGTCATTGCTTGCAGCTGTGAAGCCAGCGTACTAAAGGTCTGCGCCAGGTTGACGAGCATGCCTACCTCCTATTCAACTTGGCGCTAGAGAAAACCATCCATGACTCGAGGGTGGAGACCACGGGAACCATCTCCTATAAGTCAACCCAGATCCTGGCATACGCTGATGATATAGACATCGTTGGTCTGCGGCTCTCCTATGTAGCAGAAGCCTACCAAGGTATCGAGCAGGCGACAGAGAGCCATGGATTGCAGATAAACGAGGCAAAGATGAAACTGATGATCAGCAGCCCTATCAATAAATTATCAGAACCTACGTATGCGTGACGTACAGATAGGTGAACGCACTTTTGAAGTCACCCAATTCACCTACCACCAACCGGTCTGAAAAATTAGTTCACTTCAAATAACCTGCCACGACGGACGAAGCTGGGACTATATAGTTCCTATATATTACTGATACTCACATACGCCTCTGAGACATGGACACAGTCCAAATCTGACGAAACCCTCTTAGCCGCGTTTCGAGAGGAAGATGCTGCAGATTTTTTTAAAGCAGACGTTAATCAACGAATCCGATGAGAATCTACCGATATCTAGGAATTCTGGATTCAGGTTTTTTTTGCTGAAGCATACATTTTGAAAACAGCTAAACTAGTTTAAATTGACGTTTGAAAATATGTTAACATTTTGACCGCCGGCCTGACGTCACAGTTTTTGAGTGAGCACGTAGCGCATGGCAAGAGAACGATGAGAGCGACAGTTTCTCGTGCCATTGTTATCACTCTTTTGTTTCATGGCGATAAGCGGCGTAGCACATGTCGTTCTCGTTCTCTCTTTCCTACCTCATTCGTTCTCGAGAGAATCACTGAGCGTCAGATGCAAAGCTGAACGGTGAGCAAAACCGTCATGCGAATTTATATGACACGGCGCTTAAAGTGTTAATCATATTAAAACTCATTTCAAACAGAAAAAATGTAAAAAAAAAACTTTTTTCAATAGATGATTGTCATGAAAATGCCTGATGCATGACGTGATCCCATTTTATGATGTGAATTGTGTACATACCGGATTTGGGTACATACATCCGGTGAATTGGGTACCGGATGATGCATACTGTCCCTCTAACAGCAAAGTTTCCTGCTTTCCTACATAAATTACACTAGTATCGTAATCGCGCAATACATAAAGCACAATTTAGTTATTAAACATAAAATTTATAATAAAACCAATGAAACCCAATGTTCCCTTGTATAAAACCATTGTTCCGACTGTTTTAGTTATTATTTTTTGACTACTTTACTACTTTAACAAAAAAGTTGAGACAGAAAAGCCAGCCATGGATAAATATGATTCATTATGAATGAAATATTTTTTTAGAAAGGTTAGCTCATGAAATAATTTTAAATAAAGTTCGATTTTTTTTATTAAACTATTAATGAAACAACTGTCGAATCAATACAAATAAACAACTCGAACATCTTCTGCCAAATGTCTAAATATACAGTGAATGTTTCACAAAGTATCTGCCATCATACATTTGTTATTTTGTATCTAAATTGTTGGGAAAATTATCTCCAATCCCACTAAGCCTGTGTCCTTGTACTCCACCAGTCCCTCAATCGTTACGGCAAATTACAATCCACGCACGTCGACCGCACATTAATGGTGATTTCATAAACCAGTGCAGCATATTATCATTTATGTACCGTACCGGGCTGCATCATATCCTGTGCTCCAGCGTGCATCACTGACGACGCACTGTCAGCCGGTGACGACCGAACCGAAGGTATCGATGAGAGGTGGAAGGAAAATTTCGAACCGTCAGCAAAGCAACAAGAAGCGGCAACAAATTATTCAAACTGTTTCTGCATGTTCCTCAACTTGACATACGATCCGACAGTAAGGGAACACATTGTACACACCGGTGCACGGGGCAGTCTCACCCACGAGATTCTTGCACAGCCAGTATGTCTAAAACCTGGTGCAGGAACTTCCGAAAGGACAACCTACGCGAGAAACTATCGAGAGTCTTCGGGAGTCTTCCAGGGCTTACCTCCTCGTGCACGTTTTCGCTGCACGACTCCTCCCCAGCACATGGAGCTGCGTTCCTTCCCAAGCCGATCACTCTCGAATGGCCTGGAATTCTGTTGCCCAGTTTTAGTTCGGCCGTTGGGACACGAATGTTGGAATGCAAAGTAAAACTTGAACTCCGTCATTGTGTACACGCTCGGTTTACGGTACTCTGGTCTGCTCCCTGGAACTTACCCATCTCAGCTCGATTCGCTCGTGTCTTGTACTGCTCATGTCTCGGTTACAGGCAATAGGTGATAAGACTGTTGCAATATTAATAAATTTATAATCTATGCTCAGACCATCCTGCGTGGTGCTGATACACGTGCTGCTACAACAACCGACCGAAACATACCGGATCAACCCCGACCGAACGTCCCCCGACCGGGTCCAGGTGTATCGGATCCAAGTGCACCTAAAGCAGAAGCAGCAGGTTCTGGATGAAAACTAGAAGCTCTTGCTTCATCGTTTTCCAACTCGCCAGGCAAAACATCCCGTTCGAAACTATTATTGTCATTTGGGACACACTTCAAACTTACTCTTTGAAGCATCGGTTTCCGGTCCGTGGCAAAGCTTTTGGTGTTTGAATAATTCAAGCTTCTGCGAGCATGCGAGCACCCTCATCGCCACACGTTCCGCTGCGCACAGGAATCCTTGTTAAGTCGTGTCGTACAGCTTTCCCTGCAGATGAAATGTACCTACATTTCTCGGTTTTAGTGTGCACCGTGTCTACAACCAGGCCCACCCCCTGCTTCTCCTTGCCAGTTCAAATGCTTCCAAACCATTTCACAGCAGCCACCGATAAACGATTCATACCGTACGAGTCATATGAGCGTGCACGTATCCAACAGGGATGCTCATTTAACCATCCAACCATCCGAGGGTCGGAAGAAAGAGAAAAGTGCATTCTTATCAGCACCAACCAGCCCTACCTTCTACCAACGCGGTCTTGCTCTCCCATAGCCGTACGTGCGTACGTGAATGTATCCTAATCCCACTGTCCACGCCGGCAAAACCTTCGACGGGGACGAGTGTTTGATGTACAGGTGCGCCCCGTCCTATTGGAGAACTCTGGTATTTTGTTTCTGAAAGATTTTGCAGGCATACCCGCTACAATCGCCATCGCAAGTGGGCGCGTTAATGCGAACACATTTGCACATGAGGTGAGAATTTTCACCTCTGACAAAGATGTTGTATGTGAAAAATGGTTGCACATTTGGCAATCAATGGCAACCATTTGCGGTACTCACACTGTAAGGTGGATGCAATAAAAAACCACTAGATTCTGGAAACTATAAAATATCCTTACTTGTAAAAGTTGTACGAAGATAAATTCAGTATTGTTTAAGTAATTGAAAATACAGCTGAACTTGCAGTTCTGTAATATTTTTACTTATTTATTGCATGGTTTGCGTCTTTGTATGTATAATATTTTTATATTGTTTATATTTGTAATCTAAATCTCATTCTTTATTAATTTTGTTAAACAACACCGCAATGCCTCAGCAATGTGAGAACAAAAACCAACTGTAAACAATCCTTAAAACCCGTGTACATTGATCGTAATTAGTAGCGTAATTTCGATTTTCACTCTGTCGGCAGCTGATGGAAGTTACTTTTTTGTCATCGATGGAATGGTCGTGTCAGATCGCAAATTTAAGATGCTCTGTCATCGTTGTTGGATGCAAAAAAAACATGCCCAACTTACCTATCTATCAATTACAAAACTTTTTAGTCAAATTCATTAGCCGCGTTCAGACACGGCATATTCTGCTAGAAAATATATGTCAAACACACTTTTTCACTTAGGTAAGGTAAGTCTAGCAGCCTGTGGCGATTCTTTTTCAAGCTATCCAAACTATCCATCGCTGGATGAACAACAAAAATATTTGCTTGCAATGGCCGAGAGAAATATAGTGTTTTTTCGTGTTTAAACATTAGTTTCCGATTGCTTTCAAATTCTAAATGTTCTAACGGTTGTATATTATGCATTTCTTACAACAAGAACCCGTTTGTTACGAATTATTGTGTTAAATTACGATAAGTGTATGCTGCTAAGATTCGTGGTATGTGAACGCAAAAATATTGGCTTCTTTTTTGACACTTGTGGAAGGGGTTCGCGAAGAAAGATGGCTTGTGTGACCGTAAGTATTGAAAAATAATATATTTTAAGCTGCCCAGAATTTTAAAGGCAAAATGCTTCGATTAGCAACTGCCAGATGTGGTAGTGAAATTCGAAATTACACTAGGCGAGTGCGATAAATGTACCCGAGTCTTTACGATTTTCAATTCTTGTGATCAAAATTGTAGTAAACAACCCTTTTTATTGTTGTGTACACTAACAAGCCTTATTTTTCGGTTGTCATATTGTTTTCGTTATGATGAATGTTTTGTTTTGTATGACAGCAGCCTATAATTATTATAAATTAAAAGTGTAATACTAAATGCAAATCAACATTGTTGTTTAACTCAAACACTAACAGCATTTCAGTATTCCCCCACTAAGTACTGCCAGAATACATTTTTTGGATCCGTTCTAGAATGTATTACTGATTTTCTTTAATTGTGTCATTGTTCTTTACACATCTTATATTCTGTGGTCGCCATTCGGGAGTTCTTGGTAGCAAGAACAAATCCTCGTACAATCAAACAATGCATCATGAAGAAACAGCCATTTTGAGCAGTCATATGAAGCAAATTTCGACCCTCATCGTCCACACCGTCCAGATCGGTGGAATTGTCGAGAAGATACAGAAATGCAGGCATCGACTTCTTATGACATACATCTTTACCTTTCGGAAGTAATCTCATGATCATTGCGATGAGTCTGTTGGTGATGGCCATTTTGGTCTTACGATGAATGTATCTGAGCATGTGGACATTTCCCTCGTGAACTGAATAAGCCAAAAGAGCTTCGAGAACATGTCCATTATAAAGGATGTCTTTTTCATCATATTCAGGCAATGGTAACCGAACGTTACTACAGGAAACTACACAGCATACCTCAGGAGAAAGATCCTCGTCCAATGATGGCATGCTTGCAATACAATAGTCGTCAGGAATATCAGTTTCCTCATTCATCAGTATGTTTTGTTCGATGCAGAGATGATGAAAGATTGCTTTGAATGAGGTAAACTTATTTTTTTGTATCGTATATTTGAGAGCAGAAATAAGACCGACCATATTATCTATGTGAGGTAAAGGAATGTTATGATCTTCGATAAAATAAACAATTATATCATGAGCATCATTCTCTAAGGCCAATTTAAATAAATGATTGGTTTCTTGTTGAAAAATTCTGGAACGATCGTTGATTTGAAATACAAATTGTTTGAATACTTCCTGGATACCTTCAGTTAAGCAAAACTCAAGAACTGTTTTAGAATATGTTTCATCATTAGGAGAGAAAATGTCAACGCGCTTTTCGTTAAGTATATTTTCGACCACTTGAATGTTAAGACATTCTGCAAATTTTCTGGAGCTTTCATTTGACCGAAGATATTTCCCGTAAAATTTAATGCAACGTAACAACGAAGACAGTTGGTTGGAAAGTATCTGTTGAAGAAGTATGTGTTCATTGACTGTTGCTCCAGCTGCCAATATTCGTTGAGCTATTTCTGAATTTCGACTGGCTAATGCGTAGTCTATGACACTCCATCCCAACAGGTGATCTTTTGTGTTAATGTACTGAATGGACATTTTTTTGAGCAACAAGTTTACTGTATTCAGTGATTGGTACGTAACTGCCAAGTGAAGCGGCAATCGACCTACGGTATCTTTTGCCATTGCAGCTGATTGATTATTCGACAGTAGCTCGCGTACTAGATCTGGCGATTGATTTATAACAGCCATGTGTAGATCACATCCTTTGCTTTCTCTTAGAATTACTCGATTGAAGA
>KB667522.1:626096-705387 GCA_000349065.1 Anopheles quadriannulatus | reverse complement strand
ACTTCTTATGACATACATCTTTACCTTTCGGAAGTAATCTCATGATCATTGCGATGAGTCTGTTGGTGATGGCCATTTTGGTCTTGAGATGAATGTATCTGAGCATGGGAACATTTCCCTCGTGAACTGAATAAGCCAAAAGAGCTTCGAGAACATGTCCATTATAAAAGATGTCTTTTTCATCATATTCAGGCAATGGTAAACGAACGTTACTACAGGAAAGTACACAGCATACCTCAGGAGAAAGATCATACATTTTACAACATTCCTCGAATGGTGGCATGCTTGGAATACAATAGTCGTCAGGAATATCAGTTTCCTCATTCATCAGTATGTTTTGTTGAATACAGAGATGATGAAAGATTGCTTTGAATGAGGTAAGCTTATTGTTTTGTATAGTATATTTGAGAGCAGAAATAAGACCGACCATGCTGTTCATTTGGGGTAGAGCAATGTTATGATCTTCGATCAAATAAACGATTGCGTCGTGAGCATTGTTCTCTAGTGCCAGCCGGGCGAATCGTTTCAATTCTTTATCAGAAATCTTGGATGGGTCGTTGATTTGTAATACAAATTGTTTGAATATTTTAGGAAAGTTTTTAGTTATGCAAAACTCAAGAACTGTCTTAGAATTTAGTACATCAAGACGAGAAAAGATGTCAACACGCTGTTTGTTAAGTATATGATCCACCACTCGAATAAGCAGACGATTTGCAATTGTTCTTGAGCATTCATTTAACTGAAGATATTCTTCATAAAAATAAACACCATACAACAGTTGATATAAGTTGTTTGAAAGTATCTGTTGAAAAAGTACGTGTTCGTTGACTGTTGCTCCGGTTAATACTATTTTTTTAGCTATTTCATTGCATCGGTTGGCGAATGCGTAGTCTGTGGCACTCCATCCAAACAGATGGTCTGTTGTGTTAATAGACTGAACTGACATCTTAGCGAGTAACAAGTTCACTATATTCAGTGATGGGTACGTAACTGCCAAGTGAAGAGGAAATCGACCAAGATCATCTCTCACCAATACGGTTGATGGATTTTTCGACAATATCTCGCTTACTATAGTGGTGGATTGATTTGCAACAGCCATGTGAAGATCACATCCTTTGCTTTGTCGTAGAATTATTCGATTGAAGAAGTCCCGCATTTTGTGTAAATGAACTATCCAAAATGACCACGAATGGAAGAAGCTCTCATTTCTCATACGTTGCTTGTTTTCGTTCATCCAGCAAGCAGCAAAGTACTCAGCAAATATTCTATGTGTGAACTGAGGAATTCCATCATAAGCTCCAGTAATGATTCCAGTTTTTTCAATTCCATTATGCACTTCGTTGATAATTTTTTTACTTCTCACGATGTCATGTGATGTCAATAGCATATTTACCTGATTTTGCTCAAACATTACAAGCATTGCTGATAAAATATGCCGTTTTTTAACGTTTTCACAAAACCTTTCATGGACCGCTTGCTGATGAGGATTTAAAAGGGCCATCTCTGTCAAACCAGCTTTATGAATGCTTAAAATTTTTAGTTTCTGCTTGATGAAATCTTCGATTTGATCTAAAATATTAGCATTTGTTTGTATTAGATATGCTTTAGGTACAATGCAGCGTTTAAAGTCCACGTGTTTTTTTGTATTGGGTAGATTTATAACGCATGCCATATGAAGAAGCAAAGGTATTCTCTTTAAATCCATCAAATAGTGTACCATCCAGTGATATTGAAACCCTAAAATCTTGGGCCGCTTGTTTGCATCGCAATGTTTATAATCTTCTAGCTCATGCATAAAATAATTATGAATAAACTGCAGCTGATCGTACTGTGATAATTGTTTAAGATAATACATTCTACAGCTAGAAAATGTACTTTCTAACTGTTGTATGTAATCATACGGTCTTGTTGAGATGAACAGAGTTCGAATACCATCCAAACTTGCAATCCTTCCAAATAATTGCACTACGAACTCTTTATAAAAAGGAGCTGTTTCATCAAGTCCATCGAATAAGATAATCAGTTGTTTTTGATTGAATTTTTCTTGGAAAATCTTCAGCTCGATCAACTGTGCCCATGTTAATTTTGACGGGTTTGCTTTACGCGTGTTGACATAAATTTTGCCGTTAACTAAAGTAAATAGGTCTGCAGCTCGATCAGCTTGATTTCGGAAAACATCAGTCGCTTTGATCCAAAAACTGTAAACGTTCGAAACGAAATGCGTGAGATGGATTAAACGATACAGACATCTTATGATTGCAGTATCATCAAGCAACTTAATGTCAGAGTTTTGCCATCTTTTGTAATCCGTGCAATACTGTGAATCGTTAATTCGAATCACATAATGTGCAGGGTTAGCGATCGATAGAGCATGTGCAAGCCACGTGAAATACGTTGACTTTCCCGTTCCTGCTTCATCGAGTAAGATGTGTACTTTCTCTTCGTCGTGCTGCGTGAAAACATCAGGAACAGTATACTGTACATCATCATTTGCAGATGAAACTGATTTTAGCATTTGAGAAAACCTGGGGCTACTAAATCGAAACTCGTCAAACGATACTTCGTTTTTGTACAGTGGACAAAAGAAAACATCGGTTTCCTCCTGTTCTTTTGCATGGTTTTCATTTTCTCTCGAGTATGGAACGACTGTGCGTGGAATATACTGAGGCTTGATTGCTTCAAAGTTTTTTTCCTTCGATTCAATATATGCTATATTATCGAGCTCATAATAGTTGTCCAAAAAGATACACACGAAGCTTAAGCTATCATCGTCATTCATAATGCCACTCGGCGATATCGTGGTTCCAAAAATATTTAAAATTGTATTGGAACGTTTTGCATACAACTGTAGTCTTGCTTCTTCGGTAAGATCGCGTACGATGAAACAATCTTCATCTTGGCATGTTTCGAGTACTTCTTCGACTACTATTAACTTTAGCTTATGTTCTTTAGTATATCTTTGAATTTCTGGCAGCATCGATTTCTTCGACTGATCGATGGTCATTATAATGGTGTAAGAGTAGGAATCTACCTCTAAAATGAACTCGATTAATTTACGAAGTACATCGCATATATTTTCCTCAAAATCTCTCGCTGCATAGTGTATGAATAATGCATTGCATTGAACCAATGCAATTGTTTGTGATGCAACAAGAGAATACACTATTATATCCGTTGTTGTGTGATATTGGTAACGTTCATAAGCAGACTCATTACTGAGAAATTTATACAGTTTAGTGTCTTGAAGTCGATCTGATCGAACATCTATGTATCGATAGTTAGATTTCCATTGGTTAAGGTTAAACTGTGATTCAATTTGAAATCTAGAAAAGTAATGATTCACCTTCATACTGACAAACTGTTGTTTTAAATAGTCTAAATCCATAGGAATAGGTTGGGGCAACTTCATTGAATCAAACAGTCGCATGAACAGCATGTTATGCGTTGTCACTCTATCGTCGACCCAGTGTGGCATTATTTCTAGAACACTGTTGTACAGCTCTTCCCCGTTTAATGACCCACAAACAAGCATAAACTCTTGGTAAATTGCTGTATAACACGATCCACCTTCTCGAAGAAACATGATTCGTCGTGCATTGAAGTCGTTGCTACCATTGTACCTGATTGAAAGAAAGACTTATCGATCATGAATTGCATCTCTTCCCAGATAGCGCAACTATCATCATCCTGCTTTGCTCTTATAAGCCTTTCATATTCTCTATGAAGAACAGCTCGAAGCTTCCCCATTATTGATGACTCACAAGCATTTAGTAATTGAGGACTTAGTTTAAACTTCCCTGTTCCTCCTTCGAGCTCCTCGACGCATATAGAAATCAGATCGACGTATACGTTTAACGAAGAATAATTCAAGTTAACTTCTTTGTTGTAACGAACATGCAATACGAGCATCTGTCCTAGCTTTTCTAAACTAGCTTGCCGCAATTCATCTGCCAGCGTATTAAATTGCTCCTTACTGAAGCTGTAACACGTTGCTCCAATGTCGTCGCAAAAGGAAAGTATATCGCTGCTGTCCTGTGGTCGTAGTGTTAATTTTTGTTTGAGTTTGTGGTCGATCGTTGCATTAGTGCACAGAAGGTAAGTATGCGAACCTGGGGACAATGTTTCATATCCTTCCAGGTAGGAAATAAAGTACATGGGAATTGAAAAGGGACCGTTGGAGTTCCATTTCGTGAGCAGCGTTCCTTCCGTAATGGCTGGTCGCTCTTTTCGCGTTGGCGTGTACGGATGATTTGGGTGGATTTTTTTCGATTTCGTTGGCTTTTCTGGTGGTTGTTTATGTTTAGCTTGTATGAAAACCGTACCTTCCGATTTCGTTAGTGATGAGTAGCGAAACACCAGGTCGTCGAATTTTCCTGCATCTGCTACCTCCATCTTCAACTCAAATCGAGGCAACTTTCCTTGGCGGTACAAAGAGTATGCACGAAAAAGAATGATCATCGTCAATCGAATGTGGTAAGCCACGCCGTGGAAGGGGGATCTTTTGCTGGCTGACTCCATGTTTCGTTGGAACTAGAAGTAGTGTGAAATGTAGAATGCGCAATTAATAATTTATTATATGCTTGAGGTTAGATTACATGGATTGGAGGCTTTTATGTACCTTCTGAACCTTAGGAAATGATTAATTCAGTTGCTGCTGCCAGACAAAACTAGTGTTAGCCACGACAAGTTTTTTTTGCAAGTCCTTGGCTCGTTAGAAATGTCTCAGTTTTGGAACAAAATCACAAAAAAATGTTGAGTTTTACAAACACCTTATTTAGGATGTTGCTACTGCTGATCCTACAATATTTGATGAAAAGAAAAAAAATACATGATACATGTTATTTGATAAATAAAAAATCGCTCGTACGAGTAGCAACGCTAACAAATTCTTTGGTTAGTTATTGTCAACGAACAAGCAGTGGAAGCCATCACTAAAACAGTTTAAAACAGGTACGTGTACACAGCGCATATGTTTGTTTGCTAATCCTTTCCCTTTTTACTAGAAAGAAGTGTCAAAAAGCCTATGCAATATGCAACTGTATTAGCAAGGAGGGCCCCGTGGGCGATGGACGTTGGGTACCCTCGTCCCCCCAAACAAAATTTATTTTAACGGGAATTAACGGGTTGCACCCAGTAATCTTGTACAGAGGGCCTCAATAATTATTACTGCTTAGGGCCCCCGGCACTGTAAATCCGACACTGGTATGGAGGCACGGTCCATTCGGGGCTTGAACCCATGACGAGCATGTTGTTACGTCGTACGAGTTGAGGACTGTACCACCAGCACCGGTTTAGGATCAAAGCTGGGATACTGTCTGGTATCCTGAGCGAAGCGGTAGGCTTGAGCGTTATAAGGGCTTTCTAACATCACCGTTGGTATTGAGTGGCAAGTTAAAATCAATAGCGTTGTTTGGCGTATTTTTCAGGGCATAGATGATGGTTTCCACAACTGGTTTCGTATAAGCATCGTTGAATCTAGTTGCATATATTTGGGAGATTTCAGACTTGTTGTTCTAGTTTCTCTCTGAGCTAGCTATCAAGTATCAACCATATCAGTTCTATCTGTTCTATTATAACTTCGATACAGTCACGACAATTTCCTTCAAGACTGTTTTGTTGATCACATTTGGCTTCATTTTAAATTTTCGTCGCGCAGTGTTTTTAGCTCTCTTCGTAGGTGTTTTAAGCGCCGATCAGCCCAGGAGGGTTCTTTTGTGAGATGATAAACATTGTTCAAACACGGACAAGTGACAACATATAAATAATGCCATGGCGTCGTCAGTATAATTGAATTGTTCCGTTTTGTAAAAGTTTTTTTTTCTTAAATTTAAAGAACTATATCCTTAGATCCATAGACCGTACTGCGGTTGAACAGCAGCAGTTTCGACGACGACATTGACCAATCGTTTACATGCTCAATTTGTTATTTGAATCCTTCCTAGAAGCATATCTTGTTTTCTAATCGTTGCATTTTCATGATAGGCGCGACAATTATCTCTCATCTTCCCATCAGTCCATGCCTGATTGATAAAGCGCAACCAATTATCCTCCACAAGCATATCGATCGAATTACTAATGTTTCGATTCATCTTTCTTTAAGATGCGAACTCTAGTACAACAAGTATAACTGAGTATGAATCGACTTTGCGTTTCTGTATCGGTTTATCGTAAGCATTGTTATCAGTATACATCTGCGTGTTAAGGTTGCTTGCAAGGTTTACGATGTGTGCGTGGGATCGCGTCGGTGCAGTATTTTCGTTATCTGAGCTGTCGATGGGTTCGGATGTAGTGTTAGTATTAGTTTTTGGTTTGATTGTTTGCAGATACATGTGTTTGAGCTTGTCATTATCTTTTTGCAGTTTGTCATTAGCTTTCAAAAAGCTGTCCATTTTTTCTTCGAGATGGGCTACTTTTTTTCAAATCCGCTATAATTTGATCTTTCACAGATTCTTGTTGTGCGTTTTGTATTCTCTCGTTTACCGAATGGGCTCTTTTGTTTTCAAAGACGGATTTGGCCTCTGTATAAGAGATGCTGTTGTCGATTTTAATTTTGATTATCATTTGTTCGTCTATGTACGTTGGGCAGGATCTACTAAGTGAAACATGGCTACCCGAACAGTTTTTGCATTTGGTGGGAGAAGAGCAGACTCCGTGTTCTTTTTCACCGCAATTTGCGTAACAGGTTTCATGATTGATTTCACAGGTTTCACCATTTTCCTTACGAAAAACCGCTTCACTGACACTACTTTTTATTCCTTCATTTCAGATAGGATATCATCGTCTGTAAGACCTTCTAAGCTGTTACATACGATAACGTACTGAAAACTGTTTAAGTATGGGTGCGCTATAATATTGAAACTGGTACCACCGATGAGTTTTGCTGAAATTGAGCTTGAAATTGAGCTTGAATTGAGCTTCTGGTTTTCACTAGATATTTCGAACCTTTGTCGATTGGCTTGCAGGGTTCAATATTCCCGGCGTGGTTGGTTAGACTTTTTTCAATTATGAATTGATTTTTCGGTAAAATAGACTTTTCGTTGGGACTTCTCCATCCATCCATATAGGTGCTTGTCTACCTCTAATATTCGGTGGAGTTGTGGGATATTCCCCCCAGGCAGTGCCTGGTCCTCCCATGGTGTTAAATCGTTTGAAATCCTTTTTAGATAAAGTGTTTCTACTTACAATATCAATTAGAAAGAGAAAAAAACCTGTTTCAGCACTTGCTTGTGCGCGCCACGAGAGGCAGCGCTGTTTAAGCGAGAGAAATTCTATACTCTTCAATCTTCCAGATTCCAGGTGAGTGTCTCTTTCTCTCACAAAAAAACAGCAACGGAGATCGTTGCTTCGAACTAACGATAGCTGATAACACTGTATATTTCTCTCAGTAGAGTCTCTCGTAAACGCGTCCGATCAGCTCCGAGTATCGCACAGAACTGAAGGTGGAAGGTAGAATTTACTTACTCAATACAGTTTAGGATACTTTTAACAAAATTAGTCAATCTGAATCACAAGTAATGAACTTTCAAGTTCAACGTATTGTTTTCAATATTCACACAGAACTGCACTATTGCCTATAAATGTGAAGAAAGACACAATTCACATCTTCACATAGAAGATGAAATTCACCCCATAACAACATTTATATCACTATTGCTCATTCCTATTTCTTGTTGCGTGCACTTCAACTGTTTGTATGGAACTTAGCGCTGTTTGGGCTTATATCGACTGTCTTTCTCGATTAGGTTATGAAATTAACCAGAACTCGTAAAATATCGTTATCTGATATTTGCACCACTCATTGTGGCCATTCGTACCAAGGCGAATCGATAAAACGCTATAAAATTGATAAACGCTGTTAATGATAACACCGAAAGATTATCAAAAGTACTATTGCTTGAATAGCTAGTGATGGGTAAAAAAAGTTGATTCATTAGTATGAGTTATTCCTTTAATTGAGTGAGTAAGTAAATTCCTATGGTATGGAAAAAACAACTTTTTTGAAGTGCAGGAGGAGTAGTGAGAATTAAACAATTGCAAAGTAGTAGAAATATTCATAAAACATTGAAGATTGATAAAAAAATCATGATTTTTTTCGCAAGTAATAAAAATAATTAAAGTGTGATGATGGTGACGATTGGTGGGTGACACTTATTCTCACTAATATTCAATGAAAAACTTGGTATGAAGAGAAGAGGAAAAATTGAATGAGAACATGAAAGAAAGAGAGTCGTTACCAGCTCATATTTTAAGATTAGCATTGATCTACCAATTAAAGAAGGTGAATGGGACCAATCGGTTCAAAGCCTCTATCAAAATAAACTACAACAAAAGCAAGCTAACTTAACAAACCACCATGCAAGTGTAGTCACCAAAACTCATCGCTACTTTGGTGTCCAAAAAATCACGAAACTCATCTTGTTTAAAATCACTGTATTGTACATTCATCCGTCCTGTAGTTGAGTTTGCGAGTATTGTCTGGTCATCTTTACAACAAAATATATGTAATTGGTAGAATAGAGGCCTTTATAAACATTGTTCCTATTTTTCATTAATTTCTTAAGTTATTTATTTTTAATTTGGGCGATGAATTGTTAGTTATGTTAGTTATCAAAGTTATGTTCGATTTAGATGTATCATGTAGGAAGTAATTTGATGGATGATCTAAGCTTGAAATCAATAAAATAAACAGATAAATACAGTTGAGCGCCGTTTATACGGGTACCTTTTATCCGGCCATTCGTTTATCCGTGCTGTTGAGAAATGACAGTTCAATACAATGGTGACATTGCGTTCTGAGGAGGATATTTAAAAAATCGGTTATCATAGCTCATGGGCATAACAAAAAACAATATTATTCATTGAAAATTTCAAATATTCTCATTGGAAAACATGTAGTTAATAAAAACTGGGCAAATTTTATCAAAACATACGATTTATTTCCAAAAAATACAAGGCATTTGTTATTAAATATATCATTTGACTCATTATCCGTGATATTCGAATAACCAGGCGAGGTCAAGTCCCGATGATCCCGGATAATCTGCGCTGCACTGTAAATAAATAAAATACTCTAAATATTTATAAAAAAGGTTTAAGTAAATCTTAAAAAAATTAAAATGTTGCTGTCTCAACAAACATCCTCAACTCATAATAAATATTCTTTTATGGATATCAAACTCGAAGCTATCTCCTCGAGTTGACCGTTTTATCGATAACTACATGTGTGTGAATAATGCATATATGCTGGCCTATTTTCAACCAATTTAAATCGAATCGAATATATGTAAACCAATTGTATAGATCCTTTTGTTAGTGAAAATCGGTAAAAAATATAAATTTGCACCAACAAACAAATTGTTAAACAGTTTTGTTGAATCTAGAAACTACCCAAATTCCTACGTTTAAATTTCATCTAAATTTGATTCCTAAACAAGTGCGAACAATTTTCGCTCACCAAACTGTCTAGTCCATTTTTGCATATCGAAATCGTTTTCCACCATTTTACGTAGATGCGTGTACCCTAACGGATCGACGAGATACGTACCAACCACTACCACCTTACGCGCCAAACACACTGTCGCTCCCAACCCTTCAAAGTGAATATTAAGAAAATCAAGTGTTGAGTGCTCGAGAAGAATAGCGGAACGGAACACACACTCTCTGTTTCTATAGCCATTCATCGTCTCTAGCTCTAGCTTCCGCAAGGCAGCGCGATATCAGCTGGCAACTTTCGAATCAGCAAATTTATATTCCACACTCCAGTAATCCTACATAATACCGATCGAGCCGGCTAGTTGGTTGGTTGGTGGGAGGTGGTTCTTACGTACGAGCAGTAAGAACACATCAGACACCAAGGCCAAATGCCGGCCGATCCAAACACCCACCTACCCACACTCCGAAGGATAATGGTGTACCCGTTGGCAGAGCTTTCGTTTCGTGCATCCGTTATCCTGCATCATTGTGCGATTTTCTCCCCGTGTCGAACGGTAGGAAGGTAGGGCTGCAAGTACAGAAAAGAAACCACTCCCCCCCCCCTCGCTCGCTCGTCCTGGTAAGAAAGTCCCTTGCGGACGAGCTTGTTAAGCCATCGCCGTACACCGTACCCCAAAACCGGACGGACGGATTTTATGAAACCGAGAATAAAGCTTTCCCTATCAATTGAAAATGTGCAGAAATATTTATGTACAACGTTATATGGATGGGTATTTCCTCTAGCGGCCCCATGTGGCCAAGGTTCCCATCAGCACGCCCAAACCACCACGCCATCCAGCGTGTCGCCGGTGTTGATCGTCCTCGACCCGTGCTGTGTTCGATCTTGACACATACGCCGTATCGAAACGTTTGCCGTCGACAGAAAAGCCACCGACGTGGCTTGGCAATGGTGGCAATGGAAAGGCATCTTGATTTAGAAAGCACCATCATCCATTTCACACACACACACACACACACACACACACACACACACACACACACATACACACGCTCATTCGCCCACAAAGAGCGAAACCTTCAGTATCAGCCCTTGCCTCCTTCGGGACCGCTTCGAGAGCTTCTGCATTAGCTTCGGTATAATCGCTGGAAGTTCTGTGTCTGCCGCTGATATTCAGCCGCATCCTTGATCCGGTTCAAGCATTCCGGGCGATCAGGATATGCGCTCGAATCCTGGCCACCCATCTTTCCTGCTCAAGATTGCCCACCCGGCCGCTCTGGTTCGAGCGCCGGCCGCTTCGTACCCGGATGTCCATTGCATTAACTGTCCCTCAAGGACTCGTCCACCGAGCCGTCGCAGAACGACGACGGGCTACGTGCGTGAGTACGCAGCACCCGACCGGGCAACTGGAAAGCGGCTAAGGTTTCAGTGTGTTAGATATTGGCACTCGCTTCGATATTGCCGAATGGAGATCAATTTATTTTTATCGTCCTGATGAGCGCCGATCGGGCGCCGATGAGCCGAGTTTGCAAGACGATGATATCCTACGATGCTGCATGAAATATGCATTGCCGCTACCAACACGGCGGGTGGCTCGGCGCTCTAGCTCGTTGCGGTACCGTTCTCCCATCATCAAGCACATTCAGAATGTCAAGTGGTCAGAATTCGATCAAAGATTTTCACCAATGTTTACGCGCTGCAACCTTTAACGCGATGATGTGTGTGTGTGCTCATTGTGCCCAGAGGTATGGAAGCGTTGTACGTTGTAGATGAACCATGAAGTACTGTTGCGGAAGGTAGAAGGAAGTTTGCGGAAGTAACAACCACAAACCCACACCACACGAGTTGAGGTAGGAATCGGGTGCATGCTTGACGTGAAAGGCTGTAACAGTGTGCTTATGAGATGGCTTTGGTTATTGCCGGCATCGGATTTATAAAGTGCCGAAGATCAAGGAGCCGTTGTCTCGGAAAAGTTAAGGTATATTTTACAAGATATTTTTATAAATTTTTATCACGACAAATTATGAATTAAACACAAATTATTAGATGACTATTTGCCTCGAGAAACTCTCTCCAAGCCTCAAAAAAAGGATTGTGACAATCTCGATCAATATGAAATATCTATGTTTATAATCAAAAAGCTTTTCTTTAATATTTACATCAGTACATCGGTTTTCATAAGTTCGTCATGAACTAGGCTAAATAGCCAAATAAGCTAATTTCAATGAAAAACAAAGGATGAAACGAATTTATTCCAGCAATTTATTATTATTTGCATGAAATGAATAAATGTTAGTCGAAGGGCAGTTCCAAAGTATTGTCTGGATAAAATTGTCAATGATGCATCTGCTTATTAACTTTACGGTATACTGTATACTTGTTATGTAGAGTTACACATACTTAGATATAAAGCCAAGCTTAAAGAAAGGATTTTTTTCTTGTCCTCGGAAGAACTGTTTAGTACAGTTGTATTTCTGAAGTATAGACTAGAGCCTGAAAGTAAAATTGAAAACTGTTAAGCTACTCCAATTCATTTTCTAGCTCCAGCAACAAAAACTAACCAGTTGACTAAGTAGAGTAACTAGTTACAAGTATAGGCCCTACGACATTGCAGTAATAATTGCGGAATGCATCTGTCGTTGACCACATTTGACAGCAAAATCCGCTTCGCTAACACGGTTGGATTTACGGAACAGAAGGAGTTGTTTTACAAAGACACTTTCCTAACTGCTTTATGTGTTTCTTTTTCTAAAAAAAAACACCGTTTTACACATTGAAAGTGGAATTATCTTTCTTGACAGAATCTGCATTGGTCTGGACCAATTCATTTTTTCTGGCGATGTAAAATCGGTCGTTGTTTGATGTATCAATTTCATTCCAACCTCCCAAATGTGATAGGGCCTTTAGGACCTCATCTGGTCGCCGGATTGGAATAAATCAACAGAATAAATCAAGTAGCAAATACGATCAGCGAAGTTTTTTTTCCGATTGGTACGTAATAAGCGTAATAACATGCACCATAGCAAAGAAAACAATAAATTACCTTCACTTGAAATCAATATCAATGTTGTGACGAAACCGTTTGACGCCCCTGACATACACACTGGCTACACTGGCCGGGCGAAAATAGATTATTTGAAATCTGCCGAATGTAAAGGAAATCCAACAGGCAACACTAGATACGACGAAAGACAAGTGCGAGAGAAAGTTTATACGTTTCTAATTGGAGACATATCTAGTTAGAAGGGAAGAGAAAAGTAAACTGACTTAAGTATGTTAAAGCAGAGTACCTTTTAATATTTGTAAAAATCTACAAAAATCAAACAAAAATCTATCCCTAAAATTAAATCATTAACATCATTTATTTCGCGATGCGTACAATGTCAGTTACACCAACTTATAATTCATGGGAATAATTGAACTACATGAAATACAACAGAAAATCCGCCTTACCATGTATAACAATAACACCACATGACAAAATTAATTTTGCTGAGCTTTACGAGGTCTCTAAATATCAATATTTTCACAACACTTGATTCAGTTGGATCAAGGTGAAGAAGAACAAGGTCTCAAATACCAATTTTTTAAAAGGCATGAAGTATCTCAAAGCTGCATCAAAAATAATAATAGTAATTTTATCCTTCAATTAATTCTGCTACTTATTCAATATTAAAAATAACCTTTAATTTGATGACTCTACCACTCAACATGCCTCGTACGAATGTTTTATACCTTTGGCCAAAATATCCCCGCAGTATGAATGCATACACAAACAAACCAAAGACCTTTTAGTAAACTCGCTACGAAATTCTTCCCATCCATTTCGGTATCCAAAAGCCTACCCACTACACCAAGCGCTCAAAACAGAATCCTAACCAAAAGCTCTCCCAAGGAATCTCCCCCGAGGCACAGCGCAGTGCACTTTCGAATGGTTTTTCGGTTTCGGTTACGGATGGCAAACGAAAAAGGGGCCTTTGCCCATAAATAACGACAACGATGCATATTGCAAGCGGCACTTCATTCCTAGTGCACTGGATACAAACGCCACAAGCACGAACGACGGACGGACCACATACCTATGGCCGGTTTCGGTGCAGCTGGAATGCCGGAATGTCTACCGGTTCACCGGGTGTTTATGCATTGGATGCATTTTTTCCCTTTCGATTAGGGAGTTTTAAAAGCCTACCCTTAACACAGTTACCCGATGTTGCAGCTGTAATGGATATAAAAAAAGGGAAATACTAAATAATCCACCAATGCCGCGGAAACTCCACCAACGCACAGACACAGCACACGCGACCGTAAATAATCGTCACGTGTTGTGTGAAAGCTTTCCAAACCCGAATCCAACACCCTTGAATGCATTCTCGGCTAGTGTGTCCACTTTACGATATTTCCACTTCAATGTTTATTTCGACGCTCCCACCACGCCGCACGCGTTCCTGGATGCCATCTACGCACACGGTGGCGGAGAATTGATTGTAAGATATTCATTCTCGAGTGTCCGATGGCCATGGCGTACCCGTTTGCCATCAGGAATGCAGCCGGCACGATCGTGCACTACTTTCGCAGTAAAAGCAGTGCAGGATCTGCGTCCAATTCCAATCCAATCATACTGTCAGTGTCAAACACACACACACACACATACACAAACGCACACATGCCGCGTTACGAATGCAACCCAAAACTCAAAACCCTCTCAACAGCAACAAAAAAGCACCAGCACGAAATAATCGCGATCAAGCGGAAGCAGTAAACTCTAAGTTTATTATTTGTTTGCTACTATTTGTTTCCGGCGCATCCGGAACACCACCCGGGATGGCACTGGCGCATTTGCGCTGGCGAAAGATGCTCTCGTAAACAGTTTTCGGAAAACTATCGGAAAAGCG
This sequence comes from Anopheles quadriannulatus, assembly GCA_000349065.1. Taxonomy (NCBI): domain Eukaryota; kingdom Metazoa; phylum Arthropoda; class Insecta; order Diptera; family Culicidae; genus Anopheles; species Anopheles quadriannulatus. The sequence continues at coordinate 691,065 of KB667522.1, read as the reverse complement.
AAACGAGTCCAATTTCCGACAAGTGCTTCGAGGATTGTTGTTTTATCTGCTACAATATCACTCTGCCGGGGTGCTGCTGCTGGTGCTGACTGCTGGTGCATGTGGAAACTACGGGCACGGATGCAGCGGATTGCACGGACAGCAAACGGGGTGAGGCTGCAGACAGCAGCAAAATAACGAAACCTTTCCACTCCCGCGCAAACAAACCCGATCCGCTTTTGGCGACAGATCAGCGCGGGAACACCACGGGTGATAGAAGCGTTTACGGTACCACAATGTAACCGGACATTGACTTTGTTATCTTCAGAGGCTCGTACCTCCACGAGCCACGTGCGCGGGAGTGCGCGGGTTCCCTTTTTGTTATCCACCGGAAGTTTTCAACCACGCGTTAGAAATAAACAAAGCTAATTTACTTTGGGTTTTATTTTGGCAAACACTTTCATACAACCGCAATCAATTGCACCAGGAATGTGACGTTCGTATGCGACGTATCATAAACTACATATATTTTTATCTACAAAATATGCTCCCTTCACTACTTTCATCCAGTTATCTGTTCTTCGCATCGCACGAAACCATGTACCAAAAGTGTCTCAGTGTGCAAGCACTTTTTCCGGTCATAAAAGTTTCAATTGTTGCTCCCTCGATTTCATCCCTGGAGTTGACTAGGAAGGATGTATTTGTGGTTGTTTGTCTTACCACCGGTTTGTCCGGTGTCTGCGAAACTATTTACATCGAGTCGTGGAATAGAAAGTAATTTCTTGCGAGACAAATTGTTTTCCAACAATGACGAGCTGTTTCCAGAACTTTATATTTTGACTATTGCAATTACGAATCAAACGAAGTTCAATAGCCTTGCCTTGCGAATAGTACCTGATATTTCATTTTTAGGTTACTTTATTTGCAAATCATGGACAGAGGTTTGGAAGGTTTTGTTTAGATGGTAACAAGAATTCACAGAATGTGATTGTTGATATGTTCTTCTTCTTTGATGCAACAACCGTTGACGGCCAAGGCCTGTTCTATACCACTAATTGGCTGGGCTATCAGTAACTTATTGATTACCCATAGCAGGATAGCCAGATCTACGTATGTTCGTATATATTTTTTATTTTATATTATTTTATTTTATGCAATTTTCCCAATTCTCGAAGTTAAAGGTCATTCGCAACAACTTGTTACGTTGCACATTTTAATTTTCGTATGTTCTAATCTTAACCACCATACCAAGAAACACAACTGCAAGCAATCGTACATATTTGCTTGAATAATTTAAAACTTCCCTTAGCGTTTGCACTCCATATACACTCGTTGCACTAACGTCACTTGAGTGCAACTGGCCATAATTGCACCTCGAAATGTTTTTGTAAGCAGACATTTGTTATTCAAATGGGCCGTAAAGATACACTGAATTGTTTTTTTTTTTTTTTTTTTTTTTTGCTGTACCTCTCTCATCAAACAGTGCCTGTTGTCAAAGCATGATGGTGTGCTTCTAACATTCCCAAGCTAATGAGTCAATATTGAACCGGGTTTATGTAATTTAACGCTAAGGTTGATAACGTTTTACAATCACAAAATGATTGAAGTATTGATTAATATTCAAGATTTGAGTTAGTGCTTTGATATATCGTTTATGTTGCTCTATTTCCAGTGAATTTGTGGATATTGCAGAGGTTTCTCTTTAATAAAAAAGCGGGTTATGATGAACATTGCTAAACTTATCAATCCTTTTAATGGTGCTCTATAAACAACGCTATACTTGTAAAGTCCTACTCTGATCGATTGAAGTTAGCTTCAAAACACCGGAATGGTTTGAGGACGTAGCAGCAATAGTTGAACTTCTTGTTTCCAATTAACATTCGACAAACTATGTGTGTAAATGCAGCGTATTGTAGCGTATCTGTTTATGTTAAGAATTAAATAATTTCAAACTGTACATTGACATTTTTATTGTACATTTCATTTAGGTTACATCAAGATTACGATAGTTTAGTGCAGGAATGATTTAAATGCGGCTTTGATGATAAGCATCGATAAATTCCCTGCACTTAGAAAAAGGTGACCTGAGCAAAATTTTGTTCTACGGCGATCAGAACAAAATAGTGGAAGCTATTGTACTGGTGCTGATGAAAACCATATCGCTAAAGCAGAGAAGTTAGAAAGTCGGTACAAGGCCTCGACCAACAATTGCTACCCATTTTGAAACCCAGGAAGTAGCCTAAAATGGATGGCACCCAGCCTTAATGGAAGTAAATGCACCTTGTCTGCTTGTTTCCAAACTACAGGGAAGTTAATAGCTCATCTTAACAAACAAATTATTTTTTCTACGTAATATTCTAATAAGGAAGAAAATTTATCAAATTCCAACAATATTTTTATTGGAAGCCATGCAATCATATTAAAATGTCATTCTAATTCTTGTATGAAACAAACCAGTAAAAATCGTTACAACCAATTCAATTTTCAAATCGTCTTGCACTGAGCGAAAACAAACCATTCCTACCCCTCTAACTTGCACTGCCGTACACAGCGAAGGGAACCTTCACCTCAATTCCTTCTCAAGCTTGAGTTGGCTATTTTAATTCATTTTTCTCTTTTAATTGGCCTGTTTGATCACGTTTCAGTTTAAAATAATAAAAGATTATTGTTTTGGAGCTAATTTAATCGAATTTCATCATCGAATCGATTTAGCGCCAAATTTGTTTTGACAGCACGGTTCATATCCTCACTCACACTAATGCACAACTGACGACGGCACGCACACCAACTAATATCGCCCTATAAATTTGTGTTTTCTAGCTAGTGATGGACCTTCCCGTCCCATCGGATGGGATGGACACGAAGCGGGTTTCAATGAAAAGAACATTTGTTCGTCTTTACATGTTCATATGGAACGATGATTGTAAAATATCTAAATTTCAATTACCATTTTTTCATATAATTTGCGTAGGCAAGCAAACTCATAAAGCTCAATTTGCAAACATTAATACCGTTCCAAACCTGACAGCCAACGGTAAATTCCGGCCCCGGATCGCAATCGATCCGTCCGCTCGGAGCAAGCTCGGGAACGACCCGCTCCGGCACAACACCAAAGAGGCGACCATTTTTCATCGTCACTGAAAAAGAGAGCGTTTTCAACTCAAGCTGGTCGCGACGGAAGGTGCGTTATCACTGCGTATATTTGTGTTCCGTTCTGGGTGCGTATCGAAACGATCGATTGCAGATGCAGTCGTAGGTCGCAAAATCTACGCGCTGGCCGGATTGCTTCGCATTCGTGTGTTACCTTGGTGAATATTGCTGGCCCTTGGTACTGTTGGTAGTTGCAAAATGCTGGCGGCGCTGCTGCTGCCACACGAAGAAAGCTGGCTAAAGATTCGTGACGTTTTTTACTTGCTCTGCTCTTCACTCCCTTCAATCTACGGTCGCTACGGCGCTGTGCGCGTCCCCGCGTTCGTGATTTTGCCATCCTTTTCACCCTCAACCATTCCCCTCCTCACCCCCCCGTCGTTGTGTTGCGCGGTGCCTTCTGTTGTGATGTGAGTGTAGTGTTTCGTGGGTGATAGGAGGCACCTCCAGCGAACCCTCCCCCACCCCTCCCCCTATCACACATCCTGCCAAAACGATAGCCAACACCACGAGCAAGGGAATTTTTTCACGGCATACGCGACCCGTTCTCCGTGGGGGCACCGGAAAAGCGCTGAAGGGTCTCTTCCTTTCAGCACGACCACCGTGGTTATCGATCCTCTCCAACTTCCCGCTTCGGTTCCGGATGTTGCGAGATGCATCTTCCTGTAGCGCATACCTTCACAGTGGAGTGAAGTCTTCCGTTCCGTTCTGTTCCGGGGATGTGTGAGGAGGGGGGCATGCTTTGCCAGTGGCCAAAGGGGCAGACATCCAGCAGCACAGTACGCGGATTCTTCGTAGCAGTAGCATGTGCGGCAAGAGCAATAAAAAGACGAAATAGCGGATCTTTCCGAAGCGCTCGCAACTCCCGCTTTGGGACGACGGTGTAGTACGCTCGAACGTCGTAGTTGATTTTTTGCCCGCCCCGTGTGGAGTTTCCGCTACTCGCGGCACCGAAAGGGATGCATACGTACACCAACGCAACGTAACGCAGAGCGGGCAGCGCAGCCTGAGCAGAAACGAGCGAGAGTGAGAGCGAGCCCGAGCGAGAAAAAGAGCAAAGGCGTGTGGAGAAGGCGCCCAAACGACGAGCGAATAGGCGAAATACAGTGTGTGTGTGCACGTGTGCGTGTGTTTGTGTGTTTGGGTGTATGCTGCTGCCCGTGTGTTATGTTGTTTGGGCCGTACACGATTATGTACGCCCGTGGTGTGCAGCAGGCACTGGCGGTGAAACGATGTGAAACTATGCTGGAATACTCTACTCTTCGAGCTACTCTTCGTTGTGTATGTGTGTGTGTGCGTGTGCGTGTCGGTGTGTGTGCCCTACTGCGGCGTGCAGCGTATCGGAGAAAACCAATCATCCGTCCAGTTTAAAAACACACACAGACCGTTGGGGGGAAGAAAAGAAAAACAAACGTCATGTGAGAATCGTGCAGTAGCGGGTTGCCGCCGACGCCGACGCCACGTACAAATCTGCTGGCTACCGTTTCACCGGAAGAGACACGCCAAAGAACGAAAAACCCGAACTTCCTGGTGTCGAAGTAGGCAACGGTTTTTTTGTTTTAGCTTCGAGTAGAGGGAGACTGGAGAAACAAGTCTTTCTCTTTTCTGTCCATTGAAACCACTAACGTTCTGCTCTTTGTTCCTGGCGCCCTGTCTGGGTCGTTTGTATTTATCCTTATCGTTTAAACTGAACCACGCCAGTGCCTCGTTTTGTTACGCAGAGGTCTTCAAAAAATCGTTCAAATACTCACCCCGCAAAAAAAAAACATATCTCGGACATCAAACAACAGCCCACGGGGCTAAATTTGCCCCCACCTGCTCGGCCAATACGTGGCGGCAAACGACGACCCGAAACCGTGAAAGTTCATAATTTAATTTTAGCACATTTTTTCTCCTCTCGCTCTCTTCCTCTCTCTCTCTCTCCTCTTTTTCTTCGGCAAACGGATACGCAAATATATAATTTCGGTGGCACTGCTTTTGAAAAACCCACGCGCGATCCTGCAGGACACAGCAGATAGAAGTATTGGTCTTCCCGGACCGGATCGTAAACCTGGCCTTGCTGCAGAGTCGAAGGGCATGTTTACCACTTTCATCGGTTTAATTGGTAAGTTTTATTGTTGGTTGAAACTGCTGTTTCACTTTTTTTTCTAATGCATTCCTTCCTAATCGAAACATCCTGTAGGCGATAGCTTAACATTTCACCTCCTCGTCGTACGTCATTTCCTCTGCTGAGCTCTCCATTCCCTCATTCCATCTAACCGTTCATCTTGAATCGCTCATTCAAAACGGCATGCCCGCGGTATTGGGCGCCAAAAGCAGGTTTTACTGCACAAGCCCCGCTCTGGCTGCTACTCTCCGCACAACCACAACTGCTGCGCACACACTGCAAGTAGAAGAGACGCACATAATTATGCTTTCCGCAATTATGTTACTTCGCAAAGTCGTGGACGCGCGCGCCTCTTATGTATCACATCTCTTATGCACTCGCACTCACTCACTCACAACCGTTCTGGTCGGTTTTGAAATGCATAGAAAAAAATATTGAAACCCTCAACAGAAAACGCCTTAAACTTGCTTTGTTTTGTAAAAAATCATCAATCGCCGTAGTAATGTCTTTCTGTTTGTGTAGTTTTGTCATCTGTCATTACTCTGTGTTTTATACATGTTTCTCAATTTACACGTACCCCATTTTTTATCATTTTTTCGATCCGCTATGCTATTACACGAAAATCATTACACACGTACGGCCACACATCACACCACCTTCATCATCGTCAGCATCGTCGTCCCGAAGCACTCTCCGGTTCCCAAATGCACGCCACATGCCCATCCCCTACGTCGGCAACTAACGGAAACCAAACCTCCCCCCAGTAACACCCGAAACAAGACACATTTCTGCGGACGCTAACGGAAGGTTCCAAAATTCTTATCATTCATGAATTTTATAGATATTCAATCATGGTGGGAGGTGCCCTGCATTGCGCACTTTTGTTCGCTGTTTAGTACCACCTTCCAGCTGCCTAGGTTTGACATTGAGGTAAGTGTGTATGTGTTTTTTTTTTTCGTATGCGTTAGGGAGAGTTATTCATTCAAATTTTTATTTTGCGCCTGCAGGATCTCGAAGAGGCCCTTCTTACAGATGCCGATACCGAGGGTGAAGTAGATCTGAAAGTGTACACCGCGCGCCTGCTGCCGGAGCTGATCGTCGCACTGTTGAAGGGCTGTGATGCGCTTGCACAGATCGGTTCACACATCAGCCCGAGTAACTATCAGATGTTCCTGAGGCGTCTGTTTCGTCAAAAATGTCAGGTAGGTTAAAGAGGGTCAGCTTCAGCTAGACAAAACAAATGGAAACTCTATTCAAATATATTCTCACCGTGATCGTTACAGGAATATAACGTTGATAATCCGTTTAACACCGATATTGATTTCGAAAAGCTACCGCTTCGTACGAAGATCACAATTTTGAAGTACCTTTGCGACTTCCGGCTCGATTCCGAACACGTCAGCTCCACCTTTGCCGATTACGACGCGGACAGTCTGCGCCTGGAACCGATAGGGTAGGTTACTCAAGATGCCGGTATGCCTCTTCTTTGCTAATAATCTTTTCTTTTCGATCTTCGGACCAATCAGGTACGATCGCAACGGATCTTCTTATTGGCACTTTTTCGGTACGCGCTTGTATCGGGAAGATTACGTGAGTGGCGGTAAATCGAAAGCGGCCAAATCGCCCGTCTGGCAGGTAATCTGCTTCACCGAGGAAGATTGGCGCAATCTAGCGAACAAGCTCGATAACTCCACCAACGCGAAGGAGCGCACCCTGCACGAGCTGCTGGTGGAAAACTTTTTGCCTTACATTCCGAAACTATTTCGCGACAAGGAAAGGGAACGTCGCAATAGGTAAAGACTGCCGAAACGTATGAGTTTAAATGAAAAACAACCTTACACGGAGAGTTTTTTTTTTTTCTTTATTTTGTAGACTTTTCGAGCGGCCTAGATCAACACGCATAAAACAGCTGCAGGAAGTAAAAAACCTCCGCAAGCAGGAACAGCTGCAAAAGGAGCAACAACAGTTGCTACTGGAAGAGGAAGAGCTCAATCGGGAAAGCAGCAGCAATCTTAACGAAGTGCAGCTAAACACACGTGTACCACCGGCACCACCGAAACGGGCGGAACTGCTGTCGGAAGCGCGTGCGAAACGAGCTGAGCGACGGTTAGAAGCGAAACATTCACTCGCGAACAACAACTCTCACTAGCAAGGACAGAAAACCAACCACCCTCCCTTGAACTAGACGGCAAACCATTTCCCGTTGGTCACCCCCTCTCTTGAAACACACACTACACAGCAAAACTCTTTACTGCCGACGAACCGAAATTTTCCGATAGCCAAGGCCAAAGTGTTTTAGCCCCTATTGCGAGGACGTGGCACTGTCACAGATAAATCCACTCTCCTCTCTCTAGCATGCGCACACGCACATCTACAGGGTACCGCAGGTTTTTGTACGCACAAAGTCCAACCACGAGGGCAAGTGTGTAGTGTGCGATGCTGGCGGACGATAGACGACGACGACGACGACGAAAACTACCTAAAGTTGGCGACGTTGGCGGGAAGACCGTTTTCGCACGCACAGTGCAAAGCAAACACAAAATCGGCACTACATGCGACGTCTGATCCGACCCTACTATCCTAGACGACCATACCCCCCTCAACCAACAACAAACATCGTCGTTCGACAGCACGAGAAAAAAGAAAACCGAACCGTTGCGTGACAGACGTGAGAAGCGTGAAACCATGTTTGTGATTGAAGAATCGATGCTTTAGTTTTGTTCTGCTTCCTCTAGCGCGGGCTTCCTTTGCTTGCTAATATGTATGTATGCATGTTTTTTTTCTCCCGTTTTCTTTTCCCTTTTTCCTTGTTTTAACCGTCCAAAAGTTTCATTATTTCCAACTTATTAACACAGACAAAGTACTTCTCAATGTGTCATCCCATTGTAAGATGTCTTCTCATGTCCCATCATGATTGTCTATTGTGCTAACCCATCTTTCAATAATGAGCATTGTAACAGCCCTTATTCAAAACGATCCGATTAATACTCCTGTCCTTCTGAACCGCTACTCACTGTGCAATTGCCGAAATAACTTCCAGACGTGCACTGTTAATAGGAAAAGCTAATGAAACTTTTAACACTCACATACACACACTCCGTTGGTTTGCTTTGGAACGGTGCCATTAATATTGTTTTTTGTTCTTCCTTTTTCCCTTTCTTTCGCTCTCTCAATTCACAGATCTCGATCGAATTCCGTCACAAGTATAGTTTCGCCAACCGCAAGCTCCCCAGACGAGGCATCCCTTCTCACGCGTGATTTTATTTTTCAGCCACGAAAAGAAAACGCGTTCCGTAGTAGAGCAAATAGCCCGTACCTTTATGACAGCGCCACTAATTTGAGCGGTTCCACTTCTCCGTCAGTAGGTCCTCGGCTCGGGAGGGCCAGACTGTACAGCGCCGCAGCACGCCGTAGCGCAACGGGAAGCGTATCGCCAACGTCGCTCACTCGCTCCAGCTCGGTCGAATCGTACGCCCGGAGCGAAAGAAGTTACTCCAGCAGCAGCCGAAGTAGATCGGTTGAAAGCGACGGTGGTCACCACGGGACGGCGGACGCTGCGATCTACAACGATTCGTACTATATTGTAAGCCGGCGCGAGGACAGCGAAAGTGTGCACAGCTTCAGCGACACCGAGGCCGAAAATAACATCAACAGTGGCAATACCGACACGAACAGCAAACAACACCACCACCAGCTCGTGGAACAGTCGGAACCGGCTGTCATCAAGCCACTGTGTCAGCAGCGGCAGCAAACGAAAGCGGAACAAAAAGCGGAACGGCGTCCCGTTCGGCCGGTAAGCGCGGAGGTAGAGAAATTGTTGCGCTTCAATCAAATCATGGCTCCGACAGCGACGAAACTGCCTGGCCGTCAAACGAACAACTCTCTGTCGTCCGTCACCGGGCCCGTGATATTGCCATTCAGCGAAGGACCGGCTGCTAAGGGCGTTACACCCAATGGCGGTAACAGCGGTGGCAAAGGAAGTGACGCTGCCGCGTCGGCCACAAATCAGGGCCGTAAAAAGAAGGGCAAGTCAACGAATGTGTAAGTATACTAGCATTGAAAGAGCCTGTCCGTCCGTGGTGGAGGTGCTCTAGCTGTATGGAGCAGTATGGTTTAGTTTTTGCACGATAGAAATTAACCTTGTTAGTTGTTAACTTAGTTAATCGCTAGGATTTGCGTTTTAATTATTTCAAAACAATTAATCTATCTTACTGGCCGTGTCCTAATGGTCCTTTTGCGTTGTTCTTTTTCAAGAGGGTTTGAGGTGTTGGACTCACTGTAATTGTATAATTGGTCTACTGTAAACCTTTAGTTATTTGCAAAAAATGTGCATTTTAGCAATGAATATAATCATGAGAAAATGCATAGAGACGTAATGTAACAGTTGTTTGATTGTTTTCCTTTTCTCTTTCCTCCCCTAACCACATGCCATTACACACACCACCTTACCTGTAATATCATCAACATATCCTGCACTTGTACATAATCTTACTCCACACGCAACCCAATGCGCACCCGTGGCCCGCTCTGTCGATAACTTGCTGTGCGTGTGTGTGCATTAACTATATTCCCGGCATCCTCCCGGATTTCCTACTACCGAATCATGTATGTGACCATGCTATTATCACACACACCCACACACCCACATCCTTCCTGCACGATTATGGCCGGTTCATGTGGGATCTTCATCGGTATGAATGTTGCAAACCACACCGCCGCTTACTTACCGTGGCAATCCTGTAAATATATCCCCTATAACCTGTAACACGGCTGCATCCGGCACTGGTGTCTCGCACGCGCGTGTGGGTGTATGGTTCTGGTCGGTAAATGTTGTAAACGCACGGAACAGTAATGCCACCTCTGCTGCTGCTGCTAGCTACACCAACAGTAGTTTCACCAAAGCGAACTGTTCCGCCTCCTCAATTTTCGTATCGTCGTCTCTTAGCTTTACCGAAACCGACGAGGTGCTGCAGATCGGTATGCACAAGGTGCTGGAAAGCATCAAGAACCACGACGATGCCTGGCCATTTATGGATCCGGTCGATGAGGACATTGCGCCGAAGTACTACTCGATCATACGGAGGTAAAAACGATGGTTATTTGCTGAAAACTCTAAAGTACAAATTTTAAATCGTTTCGTTTAAATCGTTTTAAATTTTTTCTCTCTATTCTTCCGCTTGAAGGCCTATGGATCTGCAAAAGATGGAGGAAAAACTAGACAACGGGGAGTACATGATGTTCAGTGACTTTCAAAACGATTTTAAGTTGATCGTCAACAACTGCCGGCTATATAATGGTCAAGCAAATGGTAAGTGGTGACGATTTTTGTTTTGTTTTTTTTTCGTGGTTCTACATGTGGAAAGTAAATGTTAATTACAGTGCTGCAAAATTTCACTGTCAATGTCATAAAAAAATCTGACTGAAACAAAAACCATGTCAGCGTCACGTACTCAATTGTGATAATCAGAAGTAATACTCAAAACGATCGGTGTGATCAATACATGCTTCATGACATTTTTGCGACCATCGCTTGGTCAGTCACTATTTCATGACTTTTTTTACTGTGATCAGTTCTGCAAAATGTCACTGACATAGCCATGACAAATTTCAGCAGAAACAAAATGTCAGCGTCGCCAGGTCTACTGTGATGATTAGTGGTGAGACTCAAGCAGTTGATGCGCACATCACAAGCTTGGTGACATTTTGTGCGATCAACTCTTGATCAGTCACTTGATCGGGATTTTGTGTCGGTGATCATCACGATGGTCATGGGACGGCGATATGCGGTGCTTGCAAGTGGTTCCAAGAAACATAATGAGGATATTTTCTCGCTCTGTTTGACCCAACATGCAATCAAAGCAGACAGAGCGAAAAATCATGCTCATTTTGTTACACGCCAATTATATTCCAAGAATGTCGTGATCATCACTGACCGAAAATGTCATGACCAAGTGAGTGACCACGAGTTGTGTGCTAAACAAAATGTCACCAAGCATGTGATTGATCCACCAACTGTTTGAGTTTCATATCTGATCATATCAGTTGTGCACGTGAGCTGATTTGAGCTTTGTTTCAGTTTACACTGTTTATAGCCAGAAAAAATCATGATTATGCTTGCGCCGGCATTAAGCTCAGTTTGTCAGTCAGAGTATCTCGTTTGACTCAAACACTCGCGTGTCGTGTTCAGCATGTCATGACGCACTTTCATTGAGTATCAGTAATGAGCATCAAGCTACCACGGATATGTTCATTGTTTTCGCTGGTGAAAATCTCGTTATGCTCATGACATTTTGCAGCACTGTATATTCGACTATATAATGTATGCGTGTGTGAAGATGGCCCCCAGTATCATTTTATCTAATTGTATACCTGTCCTTTGCCCATTTCAACAGAATACACGGAAATGGTCAACAACCTTCAGATTGCGTTTGAACGTGCCAGGAAGAAATACTTCGACGAGAACTCATCGGACGAGGAACTGATGAGCCACGAGTATCCGGATGTGAGTCGCGCGAATGCTGCGTTCAAGGAAAAACCGTCCTCAAAGGACAGCAACAAATCAACCTCCTCCGATGCAATGAACGGCCGTGGACAGCAGCACAGCAAAGGCACGCCGAAGGACGCCGGCAAGGGAGAGGCCGGCAGCAAGGACAGGTCGAAGAAAGGCGGCGGCTCCGGTGGCAATGGCAATAATAACATAAGTGCAAAGTCAAGCAGCAGCAGCTCCAATGCAAACTCCAAAGATAACAGTGATGGTGGTGGTGATTCGCCGTCCCTCCAAGGGAAGGACAAACCGTGCAAAGAATCGAAAGCAAAGTCGGTGAAAAGTGGTACGAGTGCCGGGGGCGACAAGAAAGGTGGCAAAAATGTGACGGGCGAAAAGAAGGAACCGTCCGCGCCGGCGGCTGGTGGAGCCGGTTCGAAAAAGAGCAAAGCAAACAAACAGCAGCCGGAGGTGGACTCGGAACCGGAACCAGACCCGGAACCGCCGGAAAAGGATAAAAGTGCATCGCGAGTGAACAACAAAACTGTAAAACGCAAGCGCAAGGAGAAGGAGAAAGGTGATAAAGTGAAAAGCAAGAAACTAAAAACCGAAACAAGTGATCATAGTGATGGGGAGGATGGGCTGCAGCGGGACGAAGATAGGGTGAATGTCAAAAGTGAAGAAGAGCCCGATTGGTGCGAACCCGAACGGAAACGGTACAAAAAGGATCACCATGGTGATGTGGAAGAGGACGAACCTGCAACGACACCGTTACAGGCAGGAGATGGTAGTGGTATGCGGTTGGCGGGTGGTAAAATGGATGATCTGAAGGAGGATCAGGAGGAGGAAGATTATCCAGTGTACGAGAGCAAGAAGAAGGCGGCGGTGAAAGCGCTGCAGGAGAAAGAGAAAAAGAAAAACAGTTCTAAAGTGAAGAAAGAGGAAAAGAAGGTGAACAAACCGCCCAAGGGTGGCAAGGGGAAGGATGCAAAGCGTGAATCGTTTTCGCCGGTACGGCAACGTTCAATGTCGCGAACGCCCAGCCCATCGCAGGAGAATTCGTCGCCCTTCTCCAAACAGTCACCGCATGGGTCGTTGAGCCCCAAGAAAAAAGAAATCGCGTCGTCCGATGCCGGTGGGAGTGTGGTGGAAAAAACGGGGTCCAAAAAAGGGAAGGATAAGAGTGGGTCGGAAGCCGATGGGAAACAGCATAAGAAGGGGAGCAGCGCAGCCAAGGCCGGAGCGGGTATTTCCGTTGCGAAGCTGGACAAAAAGACGAAAAAATCCGGCGCTCTTGCGTCTGCCAGCAAGGGTGGTGGCAAGGGCCGGCAAAAGAAATCGGGTGGCAAACAGAAAAGCTCCCCCGTGGAGCTTGTCGATGAAGGATCCGAGTGTGAAGAAGAAGCGGACCACAATGCACGCCACGAACCGGGCCCGATGGATACTAACGGGGAGCGAAACGATGAAGCAAGCGATATGAGCGACTTTGAGGACATTGACAATATGCGCGTGAAGCCTCACGACACCAGCATCGAAGAGGAGGAGGACGGTGGTGGTGGCGAGCGGGAGCCGGCGGCGAAAAAGTCGTCCGACAAATCAAAAAACAAAAAGAACAAAACCAGCAAGAAGAATGTGGGTAAAGCTGGCGGTGCTGGGGGCGAGCATCATCGCGCTAAAAAGAGCGGCGGAAGCAAGAGCAAGCAGAAGGGGAAGGATAAAAAGATGGACAAAAAATCGCACAAGCGCGATAAGGCTGGCAAGGGCAAGAAAAAGTCCAAATCCTCCAGCGACGATCGTGCGCACGGGGACGATCGCGAAGCAACGTCGAGCGGTGGTGAGGATGAAGAAGGCGCGGATGGAGGAGAGGGAAGAGTTGAATACCTCGGAGATGCGTCAAAAAGTGCCTCAAAGCCGATGCAAAAGCAGTCCAGGGACTCACGCCTTGCCGCTGCAACGCGATCAATGTCACGTTCGCCCAGCCCAGCCCGTTCGTACTGCTCTGACGGTCGCTCGGCACGCGACAGTGGCGAGGAGGAAGACGACCATCCGAAGCAAGCGCACGATTCCACGCTTCCACCGACCCGATCGATCACTCCCGATATCAAGGATAAGTTTGATCTCATCAAAGAACGCCGGAATAGGGCGGCCGCGGCGGCTGCAGCAGCGGCCGAAAGCAAAGCAAAGGCCAAGCAGGCGAAAGCGAAGGGAAAGGAAGCAGGTAGCTCAGGAAAGAAGGGCAAATCGGCGACCAAGGGAGGAGGTGGTGGCAACCGTGGCCAGAAGCATGCGGTGGAAGAAGACAGCAGTGTCAATGCAAGTGCCTCACCATCAAGCGCTGGTGCCAAACAGCAGCAGAAAAAGCACCAGCACGTGTGCGACCCAGAAGACGGCAGCAAGCCTTCCAGTGAAAGTAAATCATCCAGCAAAGGCACCACCAGTGGTGGTGGCTCGAAGGGGAAGAAAAATCGCGATAAATCTACGGCTAATGATGGCGAGTCTTCCAACGCGAAACCGGGCGACAAAAAACACCCACGCCCAGGTGTTGCGTCCGCTGACAGCACGAAGAAGGTGGACCGAAGCAACGAGTACGACTTCGTTGACGATGGCCCCGACACAAAGCTGGACAAGAACCACGCGAAGTCAGCCCATGCTGCCAGCGGTGGCTCTTCCAAGGCGGGCAAAAAGTCAACGTCGGCAACAGCAACTGCGGCCGGACCGACGGGTTCAACCGCCCAGAGACATCCTAAAGCGAATTCCAAAACCATACCGCCACCAACTGGTAAAATGTCCAAAACGCCCGCTACGGCTGCGGGCGGTGGTGGTGGTAGTGCGGCTGGTGCAAACATGGAGGAGCTAGAGCTGGAAACCGAGCAGACACTGAAGGACATTAACAAATGGTTGGAAAATACGCCCCGGTTTCCCGAGTATAGCTCGGCCAGCAACTCGCCGTCGCGCTACATCATGGACGATTTCGACACGGTGCCGGTAAAGATCGAACCGGCCGACTTCCGCAAACCGATTCCCCTGTCGCAGCTGCCGGCGGCGAACGAAGCGGCCGCCAGCCCGCTACGCGGAGCAAGTCCCGGTCTGGCGACCATCGCAGCACCGCCGAAAGCATTCTCCCCTAGGTCGGCAGCTAGCTCAAAGGAGCCCAGCGGCACTGCAGCGGGCGCCGGCAAACAAGCGAGCGGCAGCACTACGCCGTCCGCCTCACACACGAAAGACGCCTCCAAAGGTGAACCGGCAGGTTCCGATTCGGCCAGTGCACTAAAAGATTCTACCAACAGCACCGCTTCCGCAACGGGCAGCAAACCCGCCGGACCGACGAGTCACACACTGCTGGGCCCTCCGCCGATCATACCGCCGCACTCGCAGAAAAAGGAACCCAAAGAACCGAAGCGAAAATCGCTGAAGGAAAAGCTCTGCCAGCTGGGTGCGGGTGGGCGAAAGCGCGATTTGCACCATCACCGCACCACGATCGACCGGTTGCAGCCGGGCAAGGCCAAGGGCAACCTCATCGGGACGATCCAGAATCTCAACAAGCCGGATGAATTGTTCCCGCTCGGCGCGGGTGGCGGTGCTGGCACGGGAGGCAGCGGTGCGGCCGGCAGCGGTGCCCTGAACAAGGTGAAGGAGGTGAAGAACTCGCTGATCGTGAAGACGGACGAGTCAAAGCCGAAGCTAAGCCTCGGCACCGTGCTTAATACGGAAGGGTTCGGTATCGTGCAGCAGCACAACTTTGCCGACGACGAGGACGATTCGAAGCGTAGCTCCTCGTTGCTGAAAAAGGACGAGGACGCTGAGGAGGACGAACTGCTAATCGGTACCGCAGCGATCGGTGCTGTAAAGCCCTTAATAAGTGCGTTGAAAACTGCAGCACTAGCGATCACCGGTGGAAGCTCTCCCGCCGGTAGCCGGGAGGGAGGTTCGCTCTCGAAAAAGGATGAACCTAGCAACACCACGGCCGTGGGTGAGAAAACGGAACCGGCCAGCGATCTGGCGGTGCCCGGAGAGCACAAAAGCAGCACCGTTTCGTCGGCAGCGGACAAGTTGTTCTCGCTGGAGGATGGAAAGCCGGGCAAAGCGGAGGAAGCGGCTGGAAAGGACGCGCTCAAAGGCAAGGATAAACCGTCCGCCACGCCCAACCTGAACGCATGGATCAAGGCGTTCGGTGCGCCGAAAAAGCCGAAGAAATCGGACGACACCGATGAGCCCGGCAAAGCGTCGCCGGCCAGCGATAAGAGCAAACCGAACGAGAACACCTCCACCCACCCTTCGTCGAACGAATCGTCCAGCGGCATTGGCAGTCTGCCGACCATTCCCGGCAGTCTGGAAAGTCCTAGCTACCCCACGCTGCCAACCGTACCGCGGCAGCGAAAGGCCAGCACCGGGAGCACGGTTAGCGAGCGGTCCTCGTACAGCCAAGATCCGGACAGTCCCCGCATCGGTATCGACGAACGGCTCGGAGCGTATCCCGCCCCGTACCCGAGCCCGATCGGGGCGTCACCGATCATGACGTCGCCCAAGCTGGACGACACGCAGAAGAGCCCGTACCATCCACTGAACGGTGCGATCAAGGTCGGGTTCTATCAGGACACCACGCAGAAGAGCAGCCCGGAAAAGAGTTGCAGTCCGCGGGATTTACCCTCGCCGTATCCGCAGTACTCGCAGCATCTGTACACGTCCAACGCTGCGAACGCGACCGGTACTGGAGGTACTACCACTACCGCCGGGAACAATATTGCCCCCGGCGGAGGTTCATCGGTGTACGGTAGCTATTCAGCGTATTCCGCCGGTACAAACGTTAACCAGCCCAGTACAGCAGCGGCAGCAGCAACGTCAGGCAGTGTGGCCGACAGTTTCAAAGGCTACGGCAAAGAGCTTAAATCACCGGTCGATTTCTACGACCAGTACAAACAGCCAGCCTCGCAGGAGTCGGACTACAACTCGTCGATGAGCCCCAGTACAAATCCCAACTCTCCATATCACAACCCGGCGTCATCGCCGTACCAGCAGCAGCCGAACTCGCCCTCCTGCTACCAGCAGCAGCAGCAGCAGCAGCCGCAAGCGTCCTCCTCCTCCCCGTACGGGCATCAACCGTCGTCGATTGCGTCGCCCGCCTCGTCGGTGGGTCCGCTGTCGCCGTACAATGCGCCGGCGGTACCGCACAGTCCGGCTACCGGACAAACCACGCCCTCGAGCGTCAGTGGCCACTCGCCGTACAACCCGGGCCAGGGCCAGTCGCCCTACCACACCAACCAGGCCCCGTCGACGGCCTCGACGTCGCCATCGACCGGTACAGCGGTGGGCGGCGCTGCTACCAGTGGTGGTCAACCTAAGCTGCAGTCGAAACCAAATACGCCGCTGCACCAAAGCCCCAACTCACCGTTCTCACAGTCAAACCAAAGCTCGCCCTACTCACAGCAGGATCCCAACTCGCCCTACTCCTCCCAAGGTGGCCAGCTGTCACCGTTCCAGCCGATGTCCCCGAAACCCCAGCAGCCGGCTGCTCCGTCCGCTGCCGGCAACACCAGCAACAGCAACGCCAACAATGCGATTAAGCTTGCTCCCCCGATCATCACACCGCAGCAGGCCGCCGCTGCCGCTGGCGTGATACTTCCACCCGAATCTCCCGCCCATTCGCAAGCGACGACGGCCGCGACGATCGGTGTGCATCAGGCACAAAACCTGACCGGATCGGGCGGCAGTACGGGCACGGGCAACAGCAGTTCCGCCCCCTCCAGCACGCCGGGAACGACGATCGCGTCCACACCGATGCAGCTGAACTCGCACCAATCGCCCTGGACGGCGCACCACAATCAGTACAACCCGTACCTGAACCATCCGGGCGATACGGCCGGCTCGGCGGGCAGCATGTCGTCCTCGTTGCCCCCTGCACCGGCTCATATGCCACCATCTCAGCAGGGTCATCTTAGCAACGTGCACACGCATCCATCGCCCGCCCACACGCAGCACCAGCAGCACCAACACCAGCAGCACCATCAGCAGCACCAGCAGCAGCAGCAACAGCAGCAACAGCACCAGCAACAGCAACAGCAACAGCATCTACTGCAACACCACCAACAGCAGCAGCAACAACAGCAAAGTCATCAACAGCAACACCAACCAAATCATCAGCAAACGCCCCACGGGCATCATCTAGCGACGACACAGCAGCAGCAGCAAAGCCATCTTGGCAACCTGCTGATGGGATCCAACAACAACCCCTACACTTCCACGTACGGGCGGCCGTACGATCTCAATTCGGCGTCGGCATCCAACACATCGTCATCAGCTTCAGCAGCAGCAGCAGCAACGGTGGGCGGATCGGGAACGACCGCGACATCATCCAACATTGATCACCATCATGCGCCGCAACATCATTCCCAGCAGCAACAGCAGCAGCATCTTCATCATCAGCAACACCAACAGCAGCATTCGGCGCCGCATCATCAACAGCATCCGAGTTTAAGCGGCATCAGCAACAAGAACAGCCCTAGCACGGCCTCAATCACCAACACTTCGAAAGTACCTGAAATGATCAACCTAGGCTATAGCGAACCTGATACCAATAGCAGCAAACCGGCGCAGGACGTTCCAATGAATATGGAATCTTCGGGCGGTTTGGGCAAGGAGAAAGCAGACGGTTCGAAGGACAACAAACATTTGCAGCAGCAACAACAACAACAACAACAACAACAGCAACACCAATCTTTCGATCATCATATGGGCATGAGCTACGGAAACCCGATGGATATTTCCATCAGCAAATCGAAGGCGTTCGATATGTTTAATCGTGCGGCGACGATGAATTTCCCGCGCGGGTTCGGTCCTCCGGGCATCCATCAGCCGGCACCCGCTGGCAACGTTGGGGCCAACAGCACCGGCGGCTACGATCATCACCGCTCGTTGTCACAGGCGGCCAACATGAACAAGGCGCACGATATGAGCGGTGGTGGAGCAGGTTCGGCGGCGGCTAGCGTGTCCACCGCACCAACCGGCTATACCATGCAGTCGGCGGGCGGGAAACCGGCCAATCAACACTCAGCGGACCAGCTGCATCTGCCCCGCTACGATCAGCGCAGTCCGCAACATTTGCAACAGCAGCAGCAGCAGCAGCAACAACAACAGCACGGTGCAACATCTGCTTCCTCTGGGCCATCATCGCAACCAAGTGGCAGTGGCAACGCGTCGGCAGATCTCAGCAGCGCGGGTGGCGGCTACAAATCATACGGTGTACCGGCCCCTCCAGCCTCGTCCGCGTCGGCATCGCTGATGGACCCGGCAATACGCAATCTCACCTCCCTGTCCTCCCTCTACAACCCGGACCCGGACCGACTGCTCGGTGGTCCCGGTGCGCCATCCGCGACCACGGCTGGCGGCTTCTACGACAAAGGTATGCCGTCGACCGCGCACATGTTTGGGAAAAATCTGTCCCAGCCACCGGTCGCATCCTCCTCCGCTGCCACCACGTCGGCCCTGCAGCAGATGTTCAACAACACCATGGCGGCGACCACGATGGCAGCGTACAACGCCAACCGGGAGCAGCCGAACGTTGGCTCCTACGTGCCATCGCCCAACTATCACCATCCACAGCAGCATCAGCAGCGGACCGACATGATGAATGCAGCCAACATCCAGCCGCAAAAGATGACCCACAATGCCAATGTACCGTCGGCGTCGGGCGGCGGTGCCGGTAATGCGTCGGTCAGCAGTGAACCTGCGCCGCCACCGGCCAAACCCAAACGCTCGCGGAAAAAGAAGGACCAGCTAGCGCAGGAACAGGCAGCGGCGGCAGCGGCGGCGGCGGCAGCTGCAGCGGCAGCAGCCCAACAACAGCAGCAAACGCTGCATCAGCATGCAATGCATGCCGCCCATCAGCAGCAGGCGCTCGGCCCCCATCAAGGATTCCCTGCCTACCCTGGGCTAAAACCATCCAACTCTACCTCCTCCGGCAGTGGCGGTGCAGGTGGGACTGGCGGTGGTCCACCCGGCATGGGTTCGGCTTCCGCTGCGCCCGGTGCGGTTGGGAATCCGGCGAGCAGCGCGGAAACGTCCGCCATCTCGCTGAAAACGGCCAACATCGTTCCCGGCAGCGCGTTCAACTTTGGCCCCGGGCCAGCTGGCCTCGGTCTGCCACCGGGTGGCCTTTACGGTGACACGTCTGCCAGCACGTACCTGGAGGAGTCGTACCGCAACTCCCAAAATCCGTACTACCTCCCGCCCAGCCATCGGGGCACATCGGCGACGGGCTCGGGTGGCACCGGTACCGAGGCCGACAAGCTTGGCAACCCGATTGGCTCCCAGGCTACCGCGCCCGGGTCGGTAGCGGCGGCCGCCGCTGCCGCTGCCGTTGCCTCCGTGCACGGCCCACCGCCACCGACCGCTGCCTCACCGTACCATCAGTTCCTGGCTTCGCATCACGGCACACGCCCGTACCAGTTCATGAACCAGTTTGATCCACTACACCAACAGTACCTGCGACAGGAGGAGCTTCGGGCCCAGATGATGATCAACCAGGGGCTTCTGGGCGCGCCGGGTGCCGCTCCGCCCGGTGCGTACGGACAGCCCGGTTACCATCATCCCGCGATCGGTATGCACAAGCCGTACGACGCGATGAACAGCATGAACCGCTCGCCCTTCCTATAACATCCGCAACCACCGGTGGGGGGTGAACTTTTGGGAAAAACGGCACCAGTGGGGACAGAGATGAATGGGAGCGAATGAAAACAAAAAAAAAAAGGATGTCCATCTCGTCCTGCATGCAAAGTAAAAGGTGTACTTCAGTTGACATTATCATCCGTTCTAAGAACGATGTACGAAGGGTAGAATGAATTTGTGCAACCTAAAATGCTTTGTGCATCTGTATTGATGTTTTCTATTTTGGGGGATTTTGGCAGATTATTTTACTTGTTCTAACCTTTTGCACAGAGTGGAATTAGAATGGTAGTGTTGTTTCTTGAATAATCCATTAAAAACTAAGCAAAAAGTTACACCGGTCACATATTGCAAGGGTCCACCGCTAATTGTTTCTGAAAGGTTGAATTTGCAAACATTTACTTCAATTTAGTATTTTATGTTTTTGACCTCTCTCTCTTATTTTCTGTTCCTTTTTTTCGTTTTGTAATCAGTCCAGACCGTTTTTATTTTTTGTTGTCCCTAGTTTTGTATCATTGTTATGCAACTGTTGCAAGATTTGTTCGTTGCTTATACAATATGTTTTTTTCGTCCCAGTAAGGAACAGGGGAAAACATCAAGTTGACGTATTTTGCTTTACGTGTTTTTTTTTTTGTATTGTCTATCCGGCCTGAACTGTACGGATTGGATAAGGTTAAATTGGCTCATTAAAACTACCAAACCTGTGTATAGTTGTAGATTCGTTCACATTGTGCAAACGTCATGTTTATGCCTCGTCTTGGACGATAATGCAGTGATTGCGTGATAAATGTTTGTCGCTGCTAAAGGAAAAGCGGCTATTATCCAATTTTGGTGTATGGTGTCTCAGAATGTTACAAACTGCAAACGGCTGGGTTTTGTATGAATTAGGTTGTTTTTAATAACGTAAATTATGTACTCAGTTATGTACAGTTTGTGGAGTATAATTTTGGTTTTTTTTTCGTTGTTATGGTCTTAAATGTACACACACACACACACACACACAATTGAATATTCTCAGAATTGGTCGAGTGTGAAGGTTTCAAGGGTGAAAATATCAGACAACACTTAACTTTAGCCTCAACTTGTCGAAGCTACTTAGCCGCGATTCTGCTTAAGTTCTGCTACATAAATATGAATTAACTAGTTCCCTTACTACCAAGAAGATACATTACCACATTCCCTCGTTGAGTTTCCTTCACTTTTTAAACAGAAGTATCCATTAATGGTAAAACATATTTCATCAGTAACCGTAACACTCACAAATAATACCAGTCGATAGTTCGAATAAGTAAATATTGAAGAATATTCTATTATAATACAAGCAGATGAAAACAAAATGGTAACCATTTCGTTTAATACAGTAAAAGTGCAGCCACTCGCCATCCCCAGCCCCTGTACTGTACGCCTTATTCGTCAGCGTAACTTCCACCAAAAAAAAAAAATGTGTGGAAACGGTTCATCATCGTTTGTCTGCATGCAAACAGAACATAGGAAACTAGAAGTTTATCGATCTAAGCTAATGGAGAATTTAAAATAACACAATAATCAAACCCCCGAGCAAAGCGTAACGAGATTAGTGAGAAAGAAAGAGAAAGAGATAAAAAAACAGATATAAAAGGCAACAAATTTGTTAGGTGTTGAATAATAATCAAAATTTTACTATAGAATCTATTTATATTTGAAAATGTATATCATTGCTACACGATCTGTATCTGGATTCTGATCCTTGTTGTGATCTTTCTGAACGGGTCCTCCCCTCAGCACGTTTATCAATCACATGCGTGAAAGAACAAAAATTGTGTATTCTTTTACTGTGGTTATACAATTTTCATTTCTTTTTTTCATTTCATTTCATTTCATTTTTTTTGTGTGTGAACACTAGTAGAAACTGATCGGAAGGAACAAAAACAGACAAATTGATCATGTTCGCTTTTCCTTTTCTTCATCTTATGTTCTTTGTTTCTAGCTCTCTTTCTCTTTCATACAATTAGACCGAGGGCATTGGAGAAAATGTAAAAAATCGTTTTTTAAAAGCACATCAGTAGTTACAGCAACACAAACATTAGACGATGGCGATCGTAATGAACATTACGATCATTTAGGTTTCTTTTTCACCCTAGTAAGCCTTTTTGTAAATACATTTAGTCGGATAAAGAGTGCGATCCGATCGCTCTTGGTAATACGATCTGTAGGCGACGAACCTTCTCCCACGACCAACTGTAGCGTTTTCTTTGCTGGAAAGGAAACCTTACACACACTATAAACTCTTCCGTTCCTTGTATAGATGTTGTGCGTACTGGTGTGCGTAGGTTAAGCTAAACAACTTGTTAATTATTAGAACAAAAGAACAAAAAACAGGCATGCGCGCAGTCTGTCGAATTAGCGTAATGTGGATCAAGGCGAATTGCAAAACAAAAAAATCATTTGACAAAATGCGATTTTAGGGACGAACATTGCTATAGCCATCGGAATATATATATATTAGTTAATACACGTTTTAAGTATAGACTTTCCTACACCTCAACAGCGTTTCACACCAGTTGGGGATGTGGGCGAGTGCGTACACAAAAAGAATCGTATTAAGTGGGTAGTATAAGTTATTAAACCATACAAGACAACACAACAATTGTACGCAACAACGGCATAAAGAACTGTTTTCGAAACCGTACATCTAGTGTAGTGAAAACCAATGCGTGTGTGTGTGTTTGTAGGGTTAGTCGTCAGCTGTGTGTGCCTGTCGTCGTGTGCGCATTTCATAATTGCTGTGTTAAGGATAATTAACAACAGGAGCTAAATTACCCCTTACAGGAAAAGAAAATAATTCTAGCAAAAGTTAATTCACTAACGCATGTGTTAACTGATGATAGTAGCGCGTTTGAGTTGCTTTGAGTAGCAAACGTTGTAGAGCAAACAAACCAACAGCATCCACCACAAAAAGCCTTGTTTGGTTAAGAAAGCTGAAAGATTTTTTGTTGTTGTAATGTTTTCGGAATTTGAAGAGATAGTTAAAAACAAAATTCGACAAAAACAATATACATATTCAGCATAAAAATAGGAATTATGCAGTGAGAGATGTAAACAAGGAAAACACGGCAGATCAAAACAAAATAGCAGCAAACGCAAGATGTAATCAAGATACATATATCTACGTTAAACGTCCGTTTTTTCTTCGTCGCTTCAGTCACTCTTATGTTGTAATATTTTAATGCAAAATCGATTGTAAAGTGTGAAACAGTAGTGCAAACAGAGGTAAGAAGTAAGCGAACATCGCAGACATGTAAGACATACATACCTACATACAAAACACATTAAAAAGAGAAAACAAACAACACACACCGCGAAAAATATGAGATAATATAGTGAATTTAAACAAACAATACGAAGTCAACGAATACGCGAAGAGAACGATCATCGTAGGAAAGAAATCTGGTGCATCGAGCTGTATTGATCCAGACTATAAATGTAAGTGTCATTAGTTTTCTTTCTTTTTTCTTAATTGTTCCTATGAGTTTAGAGCGTTTTTCAGTATTGTATGACTTTAGACCTTCAGATACATCGAGAGATAGTAAGTATCGCATTAGCCGGTCTCGTAGTACAGTCGTCAACTCGTACGACTTAACAACATGCCCGTCATGGGTTCAATCCCCAAATAGACCGCGCCGCCATACGTAGGACTGACTATCCTGTTATGGGGGGAATCAATTAGTCACTGAAAGCCAAGCCCACAAGTGGGTACAGGCAGGCCTTGACCGACATCGGTTGTTGAGCCAAAGAAGAAGAAGAAGAAGAAGTTCCTATGAATCCAGGACTTAAACTTTTAAGGTGAACAAAAGAACCTATAGTTAACGAATCGAAAAAAAAATTCGGACAAAACATAGTCCATTAAAACATGAGCCATACGACGTTTTTTTAAAACCAAAGTCGGTTTTACCTTTTTTGACACGCCAGCTCGGAAGGAGATGTACATGAACAGTGCAATGAACATAACATGTAGGTTTTTCTAAAATTGCTTATCGGCTGTCTATAGTATTTTTTAACAATTGGAAGAATTGTCTTCAAAAACTATTATTGAAGATAGCTAGGATCGAGAAAACTCTCTCTCTCTCTCTCTCTCTCTCTCTCTTTTTCTCTCTATTGTTGGTCAACTTATGGTAGAGCTCGTCGGTGTGACATGGCCCGTCAAACAATCATTCTTCATGATGTTCGGTCCCTGGGTGCAGCCTCCCATCCATGCAGACACCCGATCTCCGCCAGGTGTCGCTTCACCTGATCCAGTCATCGCTGTCTTACACCTTCTTGATGGGGCATGAGTTCGGCATCCTCACGACATGCCGCAGCCAACGTATCCTGCCAGCCTTCGCCACCGTCAGGATGCTCGGTTCGCCGTACAGCTCAGCATGCTCGTGGTTCATCCTTCTCCTCCACGCTCCATGCTCGAACACACCGCCAAAGATGGTCCAGAGTAGTGATGGGTAAAGTTGGCAAAAATCCGGATTCGACTCCGATCCGACTCCGATAAATTCGGAATCGACTCTGGAGGTAGGTCCGCGCTGCAATATCCGGAATCGCTCGGAATCGTCTGAAATGGCCCGGAGTCTTCCGGAGTCGTCCGGAGTCGTCCGGAATCGCCCGGAGTCGCCCGGAGTCGTCAGGGGTCATCCGGAGCCGTTAGGAGTCTTTCGGAGTCGTTCGGAATCGTCCGGACTCGCCGGTAGTCGGAGTCGTCCGGAGTCGTCTGGAGTTGTTCGGAGTCGGATTCGTTCGGAGTCGTTCGGAATCACCCGGAGTTGGAGTTGTTCAGAGTCGTTCGGAATCATCCGGAGTCGTCTGGAGTCATCCAGAATCGGCTGTAGACGGAGTCATCCGGAGTCATCTGGAGTCGGCCGAGGTCGGCTTGTATAGGAAGTGCACGCGCAAAGTGAAAGACAAAAAACACAACGAAAGGAAATGTCTGATCACAAGCACATTAAACCACACGACTCCTGTTAACTCCGATCTGACTAACTCCGATCTGACTAACTCCGAATGACTCTGAACGATTCCGGACGACTCCGAACGACTTCGGACGACTCTAGATGACTCCGAACGACTCCGGGCGACTCCGGACGACTCCGGACGACTCCGAACGACTCCGGACGAATCCGACTCCGGGCGGATCTAGTGGTTCCATTTTGCCGGAGTCGGAATCGGACTAACAATAGTCGGAGTCGGATCGGAGTCGTGGGTGCGCTCCATACAGCGCATCACTAGTCCGGAGGATGCGTCGCTCAAACATGCCCAAAGCGTTTGCATCCTCCGCTGTCCATAGAGGATCACGCGGGCGAATCAATGTGCGATATATCTAGAATGTCGTGCGGTCTCGAAGTCGTCTGAATCTTAACAGATAGTGAAATCCATAGTTTGTACGATTCCACTGTACAATCCATCTCCGGATTTCCCTGCTGATTCGGAGTAACGTTCTGAAGTAACAACCGTTCCAAGATAGCAGAACTCCTTTACCACCTCGAGATTGTCGCCGTCGCCGTGAGCCTCTGGCCAGCAGGTACTTCGCCTTAGTCGCATTGATACTTCGCCTTCGTTTGCTTATTGTTCTGCATTAGATTTATAGATTGGGACCTCGGCATCTCCATGATAATAGGTACTTGGGTCGTATGCAGCTACGATTGTATCGATAGCCGCAAAGGATCCAAACGTACTTGTTAACGATCCATTCTCTTCAAGATTCCAGGAAATGGCTTGCACTTCTGAAAGTTCTGATTTCAATGCCAGAACTGATTCTGATTCCGGGGCCAAATTCGATTCCGGAATTGAAGTCGGCTCTTTAATTTTAATCGATACTAAAATCGGAAACGGTTCCGGTATTGGAATCGATTAGAGCATCGTTTCGATTCCGAGCTCCCAACACTACTCCTATACCTAGTCAGATCGGAGGCATAACTATGACGGTTGCAGGTGCATGCTACAAGTGGAGTTTTTATGATGGTCCCTTGAGATCTCCCTTAGAGCATCTACGCTTATCAATCTCTATCAATATACAATTAGTTACATGCCCTATGTCATTCGATTGATGTCATACAGAAACAACATGTTGACATGTTGAGAAACGATCAAAAGCAACTTCATCCTCGGTCCAATAATTCTCCTAACGTACCAGAATGTGCTCATTAGATTGTCACAATGGATTTGTTTACAGCAATAGTTTTGTGTAATTCATAAACAACTTTCACCCCACTGTTTGGTCAGGTTCTCAGTTCTGGAGACTTCTGTCTTACCCCTTCTGAAAGGCCCACGACTCCCTCTCGCTCTCTGGATGCTGATACCATTGCAGTGAGTCATTGTGTGTAACTGTTGTTGCCTTTCTTTGCAGGTCTATGCAACAAGTGCACAAATTACGCACACATACAGCTCACCGAACTAGTAGAGCCAATGCATCGGCAATCGCTTTAACGCCCATTTTCTTCTCGCTCCTCGTTTCGCCACCCCCCATGGAAAAGAAAGTGCATTCTTCTTATCAACGCGTCGCCAGACCCAGAACAGACACAAGTACACGGTGACGATTCTCGTCCACCATCAGCAGCAGCAGCAGCAGCAGTAGCAATCTTATCGATGACGGCTTCCCAGATTCTTCTCTCCGCATGACCGCTGATAACCGCCGAGCGAGTGTGGCTGGTCCGTCCAAGGAGCTTCATGGGATGAATCGACTTCGGTTGGTTTCAGTACGGTGCCATACACGCCACGGCGAGGTTCGTGCTTGATCGATCGTTGTACTAGAAAGTAACAGAAAGTGCGTTTATTTCGGTACCCGGTGTTCTGTGGTGTGCTGTTGTTATAGTCATTGCCCATCGGAATCTCTTCAATTTGGAATTCGGGCGTTTAACGGACGGGCTACCCACTCCGGCTGCTTCGTGTTTCATTGTCGAGCAATTCAGGGTCGTGGTGTAATTGAACTTGCGTTGTAGCTTTCTTGCGGCATCGTTTCAAGCCAGCTGCTAACTTGATTGAGTGATCAATTAGTCTTAATGTGGGGCTAGAGAGAACACACATGGTCCGTTGCTTCAAGGCCTGTGTGGTCAGAGTGATCTTTGAACGTGGTTACATTCCGGCGAGCCAAAACCCTTATCGTTTTGCCGGTACCAATTTACCGCTTTCCGTATATGTGCGATCGTATTTATAGAAAAACGATTGATAGTGATAGGCGGGCGACGATTATCCACCATCGCTCACAATTACACGCTCGCCGTGCTGGTACCCACAACTGATTGGTTTCTTATCGGCTGTCTATAGTAACAGGGCATGGGAAGATGTAGAGTAAAAGAAGTTTGTTTTGAAAGAAAAAGAGTTCAAAAAGATTACTCGTGCCTCGTCGTCGCATCAGCACTTTCTACATGAACCCTTTAGCGATAGGAAGAGAGTGCAACCAGATGCCATCAATTAGCATATTCCAATTACGGAGTGTCACTGTGGTTCTTCCTTTTTTTTTCTTCGTTCTGTAATCATTTCGCAATACTCTGCAACAAAATGACAAAAAGGCGGTAGAAATTGTAAACTTTGCGCATGGCTTATTATGCGCAGACAATTCTCTTTTGAGTGCATTTGATAGAGAAATGTTGAGTGAATGCATGATGAATTGTGTACAAAATGCGTAATTTTGATACTGATGTTGCGATTTGATGCATTCAGATTTGTGATCCTTCTGGTCTGACAGCCATCTCGCTTTCCAAATCGTTGCAATATTGTATTATAAGGTGTATTATAAATAAACATTTTAAGATTCAGGCATATTTCAGTACAGATCAGTACAATAATTAATATTGGTACGAAATGCTATTTACCTTACATGCAGATTGTTTGGCAAAAGCTTTTAACCTTCCTTATTTACTACAACTATCAAAATACTGCAGCGTAATTACTTCTGCTCAGTGCTTCACAGCAGCATACAACTTTACCCGTTGTTTAGAAAATAATTTCAATTACAGTTTATTTATTTTGCTTTAAACCAGGCGGGCACGTTTGTAAAATCAACACGAACAATTTAATCTCTTGTGCGCATTGCGCGTTTTGAACCGTCCACTTGTGATTTTAAACGGTTTTCCACGCGCGACGGCGCAACATCAAAACCACGTGCGAAGGGATACCACCGTCCGTCAAACTTTGCGATTGCAGGGGGTTTAGTTGTAGGTGCCCCCAGGTGCTATGGATGAGTAAATTTGAAGACGGATTTTGTTGAAATTAAAAATTAAGAATGTGGTGCATTTTTTTAGAATAAAAATTTGCCTTTTTGATTACATTTCAGTGAGCAATAACTGGTTAAAAAAAATCAAAACTATATTTTGCACAAATAATACAAACGCATAAATCACAACCAAAATTACAATATACAACCCAACACAAACAACTTTGAGAAAAATATTTAAGAATTTCAATTTGAATCTATTGCCACATTAATTTATCAAAATTAAATTAAAACATATCCGATCACGCGGAACCCCTGTAACCTTGTGCCCTACATCGCATCTGTCAACCTGCATCGATACACGCGATACATCCTTCGTGGTGTTGGTTACAGGCCGTCCGACAGCAAAGAGTGTGTGTTGCATAATTGCCAAACCGCAAGCACGGAGACCGGGTGGTGCAGCTGCCAAGCGCACTTGGTGTGTTGCATTCTGACTCTACCCTTCGTCGCGGACGCGTACGCTTCGCGGTACATCTGTCCTGGGATCTCGTGGCCGGTGTTGTTGCCCAAGCCCGACGCACTGCCTGTCCGCACTGTGTTGTGGTACGTTTGCAAAGAGAGAGAGAAAAAAACACGACAAAACATAAACAAACGCAACACCGCGAAACGTTGTGTACCGGAACGAGTAGAAAGTGTGGTTTCTATTACATGTGTTTACGTTGTAGGTGTTACCCGTCGGCGACCATTTTCATTGAAAAACATGCCGAAAATGAACTGAAAAAGTGGCAAAACAGTGCGTGTGTGTGTTATATGTGTGTGTGTGTGCGCGCCTATCGGTACTGTTAGAATAGAGTGAAATATTTCGTTTCGAGAGTCTCCTCCCCATTAGGAGCTACCGTTTGCCAACCAATATTTGGCCCAATATCTACCCTAATTTCGGGAAGGGGTAGAACACGCCACGAGGGAACGAAGGCGCCCCGCCCCGTTGGCTCATGATTATATTTCACTGTCGTACGCAGTTTTAGCTTCGGTTCTTTCGCCCGTTTCGTTCGTGCTGAAGAAGGCAGCAAGAAGGCATCCAAAATGGTCGAGATTAACAAGAAACTGTTGCCCATGAAGGCACACTACTTCCTCTTCAATGCAGGTAAGCTTTCTTCTTCCCGTTGTGTTTTTTATCTCCCTCAAAAGTCCAAAAGAACGCTGCGACCATGCAGCATCTTCCAGGTGTGTGCGCGCGCGGGACGGCACAACAAATGATTTACGACGACTACCCCGGTAAACCGGTTTGTCCGCGAAGCAACGGAAGCGGTTGGAAGAATTTCGGTATTACACCACTTTTACACGAGCTATTTTCGTTGGCCGTTGTTGCAGTCGTACTTCACATATTGTAACCATTAGCTGCCGATGGGACAAAGAATGCGTTTAAAATAGATATACTTGCAACATAGTTATGTAAGAAGTACCGAGTTTGTCCAAATCGCTCCACTATTACACATAGTAAAATCGGGCGTTTCACCAGCCCTCCCGAATGGGCCCAAACGCAGGGCTACACACACTATCACACTGATACACCCCATGACACGTGCTGGTCGTACATTGACACCGGCACCGGTAGCGTTACATACATTCTTATGCTCTCTTTTGCTTATGCGCGTGTCTTTCAGGAACGGCTCCAGTAGTGCCTTTTATGCCGACGCTCGTGCGGCAGCTCGGCTTCTCTACGGTGATCGTCGGAACGATCTACACGGTCCTGCCGATCGTGGGCATGCTGGTGAAGCCCCTGTTCGGCATCATTGCCGATCGGTTTCAGCGCCAGAAGCTGCTGTTTCTGATCTTTCAGGTAGGTGTTGCTGCCAGTGCTGCAAAATGTCACTGTCAATGTCATAAAAAAAAATCTGACCGAAACAAAATTCATGTCAGCGTCACGTACTCAATTGTGATGATCAGAGGTGATACTCAGAACGATTGGGGCGACCAATACATGCTTCGTGACATTTTTGCGACCATCGCTCAATTAATCACTATGTCATGACTTTTTTTTTGCTGTGATCAGCACTGCAAAATGTCACTCACATAGTCATGACAAATTCCTGCTGAAACAAAATGGTGTCAGCGACACGAGCTCTACTGTGATAATCAGAGGTGAGACTCAAACAGCTGGTGCGACCATCACATGACGGTGACATATGTTATATGTTGTGCGACCTACTCTTGGTCATTCGCTTGATCGCGACATTTGGTGGCGGTGATCATCACGATGGTCTTGGGAGATATGCGGTGCTTGCGAGTGGTCCCAAAAAACATAATGAAGATATTTTCTCACTCTGTTTGACCCAACAGGCAATCAAAGCAGACAGAGCGGGAAAGCATGCTCATTTTGTTGCTTGAGGCCACACATCCCAAGAAGTGACCAAGTGAGTGACCACGAGTTGGGTACCAAACAAAATGTCACCAACCATATGATTGATCCACCAACTGTTTGAGTGTCTCATCTCTGATCATCTCAGTTGTGTACGTGAGCTGATTTGAGCTTCGTTTCAGTTTCACAGCCAGAAAAAATCTTGATTATGCTTGCGCCGGCATTAAGCTCAGCTTGTCAGTCAGAGTTTCGCGTTTGTCTCAAGCATTCGCATGTCGCCTTCGGCATGTCATGACGCACTTTCAATGAGTATCAGCAATGAGCATCAAGCAACCTCGGATATCTTCATTGTTTTCGTTGGCGAACATCTCGTGATGCTCCTGACATTTTGTAGCATTGGTTGCTGCTGCTGTTATCCCAATGTTTCGCCAACCTGTTTTCCTCCTATTTTACACTCTTTTTTTTCTCTCTCTCTCTCACGGTCATTGTAGATCCTTACAGCCGTTCCGTTCTTTCTGATCATGTTCATCCCGGCGATCCCGCAGGACTCGACCGTCACATTCCACTGCCACAATGGGGCGGCCGACCTGAAGTACTGCCCGGACAATGGGACCAGCATTGACGCGTGCCTGGTGGAAAGCATCACCACGAACGAGAGCAACGGCACGCTGCTGTGCGATATGGAGTGCCGCACCGAGCCGTGGATGTGGGACACGGTGTGCAAGTACTGGAACGTGTCGGCGTACTGCGACGAGAAGAACATACCGGCCGATCGCATCCTCCGACTGACCGGCGTCGTGCCCAACAACCACATCAATCTGGTCGACGAGTGTCTGTACTTTATGCTGCGCGAGGGACAGATGGACGGCGACCGGGTACCGCTGTACTGTCCCGCGAACGCGACCGACTTCCGGACGAGCTGCCAGGTGCAGTGCAACAACGAGCAGGTGATGGGTGCGATCTCACACTCGAAGATTGCCGACGGTGACGTGACGGGGCTGTATCAGTTCTGGTTGCTGTTCCTGTTCCTGATCGTCAGCTGGGCCGGTATGGCCGTGGTGGTTAGCGTCGGCGATGCGATCTGCTTCGAGATGCTGGGCGACAAGCCGCACCTGTACGGCAACCAGCGGCTGTGGGGTTCGATCGGCTGGGGCACGGTGTCGCTGTTTGCTGGCTTCCTGGTCGACACGCTGTCCGAGGGCAAGCTGACGAAGGACTACACGATCGTGTTTTACATGACGATCGTGCTGATTGGGTTCGATATGCTTTGCTCCTCCAAATTGCAGGTAGGTAAACGAACCGTACAACGAATGTTTAGTGAGGCCACGGCTAATTACATTCCTGTTTTGTTTTTTGGCATTTTTAGCACACCCAGACACGCCTCTCCACCAACATTCTGAAGGATGTTGGCAAAATATTTGTCAACTTCCGGATTTGTGTCTTTTTCTGCTGGTGTGTGCTGATCGGCTTCGGAACGGCACTGATTTGGAACTTTTTGTTCTGGCATTTGGAGGATCTGGCCAGCGCCCAGGAAGGGTAAGCGTGTTGCTGTTGTGTTTCTCTGGAACGGAGCACAATAAACGGTTCATTCTTTCTCTTCTTCCTCCCCCCCCCCCCTCGCTAGATGTGGCCATTCGACTTGGATTAAAACGCTGGAAGGCATCATCATGTCGATCCAAACGTTCGGCGGTGAGCTGCCATTCTTTTTCCTGTCCGGTTGGATACTGAAAAAGATTGGCCACATCCACGCGATGAGCCTGGTGCTGCTTGGGTTCGGCGTACGCTTCCTGCTGTACTCGCTGCTGACCGATCCGTGGTGGGTCATACCGATCGAGTTCATGAACGGCATCACGTTCGGTCTGTTCTACGCAACGATGGCATCCTACGCCAGTATCGTTGCACCGCCCGGCACAGAAGCAACCATGCAGGTAAGGGCAATGCAACGCAACAGGAAGCGCCATTCTTCTATAATGAATCGTTGCATTTCTTCTCCCTCCAGGGACTCGTGGGAGCAGTGTTCGAAGGTGTCGGTGTCTCCCTCGGCAGCTTGCTGGCCGGCAATCTGTTCCATCGTATCGGTGGCAGTGCAACGTTCCGCGCGTTCGGCACGGCGGCGCTCATACTCTTCGTGCTGCACGTCGTCGTGCAGAAGCTGACCGACCGCTTCAGCAGCCAGGGTAAGCAAAAGCAACAGAAAATGAACGGCTTGACGGACGTTAAGCTCAAGGAAAACGGAACGCATTGCGGGTCGGGTGGCGGGCTGGGCGAGAACGGTCTCTCCAACGGACAGCTGGGCAAAACCGGCTCTGTCCTGTCGGAGTCCACCGTGCAGGAGATGCTGCACGAAACCGACCATGAGCAGGACCAGCTACACGATTGCCCCCCCGCCAGCCAGGCAGAGGGGCAGAAGAATGCCTCCAACGGGAACGTGGCCGGACACGAGGGAGAAAAGCAGCCGAACGGCAATACGGCTGCCGCCGCCGCTGTCAAAGGCCAGCTGTACGAAGTGCCATTAAATTAGGTTGGACGGGAGAGATCGCTTCTTGCTCCTACTATGTTGTCCTTTCAACAATTCAACATGATATTACACATCCGGGCAAAATGGAAGGGGGTTTGGAAAATCAATTAGTTGTAAGCTCTGGGGAAGCCCTTCACGCCCGCGTACTGATACCATTTACATTCTCGTAATCTGCCACAACCATTGCCACGACCACACATACAACACACATACAAACGCATACATCCGTACACA
Source organism: Anopheles quadriannulatus (assembly GCA_000349065.1). Classification (NCBI taxonomy): domain Eukaryota; kingdom Metazoa; phylum Arthropoda; class Insecta; order Diptera; family Culicidae; genus Anopheles; species Anopheles quadriannulatus. The sequence goes on along the minus strand of KB667522.1, from coordinate 657,406 downwards.
AAAAAAGACCACTTCACCTCACCAAATCCTTCCCATCGAACGGATTATGGACGTACAAAGAACGGCGGTTCAGTTTTTTCTTTCGGTAATTGATTGTTAGTTTGCGATAAGTTTGCATTTATGTCTTTTGTTGGTTTTTGATTTTGACGGTCCCCTACCCTATCTTTCTACCTGCTATGATGTTCGTAGACTAGCATTGTGTACAAGTAATAAATACGATTTATAATTCATCATTAGTTGCTTCCCTGCCACGTTGAGTAGTTCATTTACCGGACCATGCGACGACACGCGTTCTCTGACAACATTACGAAATAATATAAAAGAAACAACAAAAGGGAGGTTTGTTGCCCTAAACATGGTTGCAATCAGTAACAAATGAAATAGGAAGTACAAAAACAACACGTTTTTCGCTACCATAGCGACCGTAGTACAAAGCGCTTCAATCAACACGTCTCTTTCGTACGCAACCACAAGCCATCTCGCCCCAGACGCAAGGTGGGTGTCAATTACAATACGTTTCTTTTACCGTACCACTGCGTACACCGTGTGTTTGCTCGTATGTTTGTTGGTTGCTTTATTTAATTTCTATTTTTGTAGAGTTGATTTAGTGCTGATACCCTTTTTGCGAACCACACTCTAGACAAACTCCCATCGGAACGCTTCGTATCCATGATTGTGCATGAACTGCGAACAATAATTAATGATGCTTCGCTACTTCTCCTGCTGTCCAGATGTGCGAGTGATTGCTCTTTCTTTCCCAACGTTTGGCAGCTAAATGTACCCGCGGACAACATTGTCTCCTATCGGAACGTAGCGCGCAATAATGTAGCTTACGGTGCACTTTTATACCTATCTATAAACAATCGCCATCATACCCACTAGCCGGCAAGATTGTCACTATCTTCTGTCGGCGACGCGCTTTAAAACAATTAACAAGCGTCTCTGCGTCCATTCGATATCTCCTCTAATTGCACCCAACACGGAGACGGACACGGAGAACGCTCCACGTGCTAGTGTTGCTGCCACGCTTAAACCACGTGTTTCACTCGTGATGGTCAAATTGAAACCATCAAGCACCCCTCTTTAGGTTCAGCACACAAAATGTGTGTGTGTGTTTGCATATTTAGTTTGCTTTTGCAATTTCTCTTATTTATTCGTTCATCTTTGATATGCTTTTACCTAGCGTGTGGTACTCCTCGTGTAATTTTCCTTTCTTGTGGTTGGGGTTATTTCCTGCATGAAAAGCAGCATGTTACTTAGATCCGTTGTTTTTTACTCTCTTCTTTTCTCTCAATGCGCTTTCTTTCTTGCTTTCTTAAATAATTTCCCTGCTTTTCTCTATTTGTTGCAGAAACGCGTCCCGGTTACGCACCACCAAAGGAGGCGCTGGAAAACGTAGAAGACGATGAACCGATCGTGCCCGGTGGCAGCTATCAGAAGTAATGGAATGGAGGGAACGTTCGCTAGCGCCACACGCGGCGGAAGCTTGTTTTATCGTGTCCTGTCGTGTCTCTGACTATCGTTTTTTTTTAAACTCTGACGAAATGCATTTAACTAACTTTATCCTACAAGTGAGACACATTCCAGTGCGTGTATGTGCGTGTGCGTGTGCTTAGAATAGATACGTGTGTGTGTGTGCATGTGAGTAAACGGGTATATTGGGCATTATTGCAGAGATCAGGTGTGTTTTTTACAATATTTACCAATAATAGAAGTAGAGTGAAATAAAGCTCATTACATAGTAGAAGAAACGACACGAAAAGCGGGCATTACTATTTTGATTACAGGTGTTTACTTTATTTTGATTGTTCACCGTACTAGCGCTCCCTGCGCTCTTAACAAGTGTACCGGTAAAATCCCAACTTTCCCACGTTTTTTTGGAAGATAAAATATTAGACTCGTCTATGATTTGTTTTTACCTCTTTTTGTTTTAAGTTTGGCAATATCGGTGTGGCAATCATACAAACACGACACACTCCAACCAATCATGGACCCTTCCTTCAGGCACGGTTGACACACTCGTTTTCATTTTTTTTTTTTTTTTGCAACAAATTTGGAAAACGGAGACCTTTTAGCGCTTCCAAACAGCTCTCACTATACGTTTCCATTCCGTCCCACTTGTTCTATGGTTGCTTTGTTGTGTTAAAAGATTGCTTCGTTGAGAGGGCAGTGCATCATCATTAGTCTTGCTTGCTTCCTGCCTCTGTCTTTAGTCTTCGAACAACGGGTTGGGAGAATGGGGGACAAAAGTCACCCGATCAATGTCGTTAATTAAATGCGATTTGTGTTTTTCAAACAGTAATCGGGTTGGGATTGCTGATTACCACTTCCACTGCTCCCTGCTGGCCTTGAGCGGGAAACGGCATTAAGATTTCCGTGGGGTTCGTTTACTGTTCGCAACCAGCGATTCTTCGTAATGCAGCTGTTGCAGCTTCGTTGCACATTGGTTCACCTTGAGTTCCTGGATTTCCAACGCTTTTGCCTATGGAAAGAGAGTGAAGGATGGATTTTTTTTTACAAAATTATGCATTTTAAACAATACACAGCAAAAGCATCCTTATTATTCACCCTGAGATTCTTTGTTCGTTGATGAATTTGATGCATTTGCATTTTAATGCGCGCCACCTTATCTTTGTAGGCTTTCGTCTTGAGCACCTGGAAGTGTGAACCATTTCGTAAAAGGTTAAAGGTCAATATTGGACGAGCTTTACAAACTAAACAAGGTGGTAACAAAGATAAGCCATATTGAGCAGTGTTTTTAATTATTATTTTTTCTCAGGCAGAAGAAAAATTAATCTTTTAAATTCATCAGTAAGTGTGTGAATTGAACAAAAACAAATCAATTTACAGCTACAACGTTTTAAGTTGTTTCAACAAACGCTCATCGTTAAGCGCCATTTGTATTTGTGTTGAGAAACTGTACAAAGATGGCCGGTATTTTGCTAATATCCGAGCTAACGTTCGTGTGCATTTTCACGTAGTTCAAAAACTGTCGCCGATGCCGGTTCAGCTGCGCCACGCTCATGTTCGACGGGACTTCCGCACGCATGCCCGCCTGCGGTATCTCTACCGGGCCATCGAGGCCAATTTTCCTTGCCGCCGCTATCTGATCAATGATCGTCTGCGTACTTTTGTCCAGCTCGAACAGAAAATTGGTCGCACTCAGTGGCATCTGAAATGGGGAAATATTTCAAATGAAACTCTCTTCTTTGCATTGTCGTTTATCCTTCCGCTTTGCTCACGTACATTTTGCGTGGCCAAATTCGGAGGCAGCGGGGCCTGTTCGTACAGTGCGCTGTTGATGCGCGCCAGCTCCATCTCCTCCCCACCGTACACGGTAAACAGGGGTCGATCCCAGCGGCTCGTGTCCTGCGGTTCCTCGTACCGCTGGCAAAGAGCATCGAACGTTTCCGCATCCAGTTCCCCGCTCGAGGAACTCTGTACAATCTCCTCCCTGCGAGCATTTCGCTGCTCAACCGTCATGGCACAGTGTACCGTGCACTGGGTCGTACGGGCGTTTTTGCTCATGCAGAAGATTTCGTACCGATAGCCCTTAATGTAATTCGTCCCGTCCATGATGACCAGCGTCGACTTGGTGAGCAGCTTCATCGCTTCCGACTTCAGGCTGGCACGGATTTGCTTTTCCTTTCCCGTGTCGGTGAAGCTCTCCTTCACGCCGCACCCGGACCGAGCGATGCAGTCCGCTTCGGACACGATGTGCACCGGCCCTTTACCAAGCTCGGTGAAGTATTTTTCCAGCTCTTTGGAGCGGCTGGTTTTCCCACTGCGCGGCAGACCGGTGATTACGATAAGAGGCATTTTTACTGGAGATTGAGATGAGTTTTACCCTGCCGCACTTTTGTTTTGGTAAACACTTGGGCCTACACGTTGAGCACTTTGACAGATCCGTCGCGAGACGTCAACAAACAGATGGGTTTCGTGACGCAAGCAGAACAAATTATGCATTTTGCGGGGTAAACAAACACTTCTTCTGATAAATGTTTTTTATCGTTTCTTTTACGATACAACAAACACACACTGTCCTATACCGTATTCACCGTGGAAAACTTACCATTCATTACAAATCTAATTCACTACTTGTAGCTCGCAATAATAGTAAAATGTTGCTCAAACGCTGGCCAATCCAACGACCAAAAACGACATGCTTACCATTTCGTTGACTTCCTCTATCTGCCGGCTGGAGAAAGCATTCTTTTCGCTGGTCATTGCAATTTGAAGATCGTTCTGTTTGTTTCTGCAAAGAGATAGCGCGGCATGTGATTTGTGTTTCAGTGCGTTCTGGTGATAGTCAAGGGCACTCCTTACGGGCGCGCACAAACCACTCACATCAGTTCCTTCAGGTTTTCCTTAACTTCCCTGAGCTTGGGCTCGTAAATCTGTAGCAATCCAGCAGACAGTGCTCGTACCGTTTCATTGTGCTCCTGAATGTCTTGACTTTCGCTGTCGGAGCTAAAACAGATATCCGATGGATGAGGGAAGAAACGTGTATCAGCACATGACCGATGAACAATCGTACGTATTTTTGATGGCTTACGTTTCCTCAGACATGGTGCTTTGCAATAATTGCCCTGTAATGTCGTAATTGTGCTGCTGGTTGTACAGAAAACACGAAAAAGTTGCAGATTATCGGCACGCAGGACGAGCTTTGTTGTTATTTACATACATTACGCCCACAGACGTCTCAAGCACAAGCTGTAGACACGTGTGAGGTGAGCCGGGCTGCGTTCTGTGCAATCGTTGGCTGCGTACGTTGCAATGGATGACGTCTCGACGAAGCCGCAATAAAAACGTGAAGTCTAGCACGGTCCAAAACGCGCCGATCTTTACGCAAGTGTGGGAAATGGTGTAAATTAGTGTTAAAACACTATCGAAACTTAACTTTCAGCCTTACGGTGTGTCGAAGAGCGGTAATAATTCACCGTACGATCGAACCGAATCGAAAGTCTTGCTCCGTTTGATGCTGAAAGTAGCCGCTGGTGGGACCACGTTTTCGACCGGCTAGCGACAAGCGGCACAATGTTGACAAACAAAGTGTTTATGAAAAAAACGAAACGCGGCAATATTCTGAAAATTGTCCGCGAGCACTACCTGCGCGATGATATATGGTGCGGCTCTGCCGCCTGCCAAACCTGCCCGGCGGACGAGAACGCGGCGCTGCTGGACGAGGTGCCGGAACCGGTGAGCGAGCGGTTCGCCTTTCCGCACTACCTGCTGCTCGACACGAACGTCATACTCTACCAGATGGACCTGCTGGAGGAGAGCGCGATCCGGAACGTGATCATCCTGCACACGGTGCTGGACGAGGTGAAGCATCGCAGCGCGGTCGTGTACAAGCGGCTCCGGGCCGTGCTGTCCGATCCGGCCCGCAAGTTCTACACGTTCGTGAACGAACACCACAAGGATACGTACGTGGAGCGGGAACCGGGCGAGTCGGCGAACGATCGCAACGATCGAATGATTCGGACGGCGGCCGAATGGTATGGGAAGCACCTTGCCCCACGGATAGGCAAGAAGTCGGCCCGGGCGGGCGTACGCATCGTGCTGCTGTCGGACGACGCAGACAATCGTGCCAAAGCGATGGCACTCGGGCTGAACACGTGCTCGGCCTTGGAGTACATGAAGGCGACAAAGGCCACGTTTGCCCATCTGCTGGACAAGATTGCCCAGCGTGAGCTGGTGAGCGAATCGAAGGATCCACTGTTTCCTTCCCATCTCACGATGCTGCAGATACACGAGGGCATCATGGGGGGGAAGTTGATGCAGGGCGGGTTTTTGGCGTCCCGCGAAAATTACCTCGAGGGGTATGTGCGGGTCGAGGGCATCGAGAAGGCGGTACTGATTCAGGGACGCATGAATCTGAATCGTGCCGTCGATGGAGATACGGTCGCGATCGAGATGCTGCCCGAAAGCGAATGGAAAGCGCCGAGCGATGTGGTGCTGGTGGACGAGCAGACCGACCCGGGCGACATGGTCGAACCGGACCCGACGTTTAGCGTGAAGCCGCAGGCGGAACGCGAACCGACCGCCAAGGTGGTCGGCATCATTAAGCGCAAGTGGCGCCAGTACTGTGGCATACTGCTGCCCAGCCACATCCAGGGCTCGACGCGCCACATCTTCGTGCCGGCAGAGCGCAAGATACCGCGCATTCGGATCGAGACGCGCCAGGCGGCGACGCTCCTGTCCCAGCGCATCATCGTAGCGATCGACCAGTGGCCCCGGCACTCGCGCTACCCGCAGGGCCATTTCGTGCGCGCCCTCGGGCCGATCGGCTCGAAGGAAACGGAAAACGAGGTCATCCTGCTGGAGCACGACGTGCCGCACAGCCGCTTCTCGGAGGACGTGCTGGCCTGCCTGCCCGAGCTGCCGTGGACGATCACGGCTGCGGATCTGCAGCGGCGGGTGGACCTGCGCGGCATCACCGTCTGTTCGGTCGATCCGCCCGGCTGTACGGACATTGACGATGCGCTGCACGCGCGCCGTCTGCCCAACGGAAACATCGAGGTCGGCGTACACATCGCGGACGTGGGCCACTTCATACGGCCGGGCACGGCGCTCGACCGGGAAGCGGCATCGCGGGCCACCACCGTCTACCTGGTGGACAAGCGCATCGACATGGTGCCGGGACTGCTCAGCTCCAACCTTTGCTCGCTGCGCGGTGGCGAGGAACGTTTCGCGTTTTCCTGCATCTGGGAGCTGGACGACGAGGCCAACATCCGGAACACCCGGTACCACAAGAGCGTGATCAAGTCGAAAAGTGCGCTCACGTACGAGGAGGCCCAGATCATCATCGACGATGCGAAGCAGACGAACGACGTGGCCACCTCGCTGCGCCTGCTGAACCGGCTGGCGAAAATACTGAAAAAGCGGCGCACGGAAAAGGGCGCCCTCGTGCTGGCGTCGCCCGAAATTCGCTTCCAGGTGGACAGCGAAACGCACGATCCGATCGACGTGAAGGCGAAGCAGCTGCTGGAAACCAACTCGATGGTGGAAGAGTTCATGCTGCTCGCGAACGTCTCGGTCGCGGAAAAGATCGAACAAGAGTTCCCCGAGTGTGCGATGCTCCGGCGGCATCCCTGTCCGCCGCAGGCCAACTACGAGCCGCTGGTGAAGGCGGCGGAGCATCAGGGCTTCGAGATACTGACCACGAGCGGCAAGGAGCTGGCCACCAGCCTGGACAAGGCGGTCAAGCCGGACAATCCGTACTTCAACACGATGCTGCGCATACTGGCCACGCGCTGCATGATGCAGGCCGTCTACTTCATCAGCGGCACCGTGCAGCGGGACGAGTTCTTCCACTACGGTTTGGCCGCCCCGATTTACACCCACTTTACGTCTCCGATTCGCCGGTACGCCGACATCATCGTGCATCGGCTGCTGGCGGCCTGCATCGGGGCGGACTCCACCTACCCGGAGCTGCTGGACAAGAAGGTCAACTCGAACCTGTGCAACAATCTGAACTACCGCAACCGGATGGCACAGTACGCGGGCCGCGCCTCGGTCGCGCTGCACACGCATCTGTTCTTCCGCAAGCGCTCGGAGGACGAGCAGGCGTACATACTGTTCATCCGCAAGAACGCGCTTCAGATACTGGTGCCGAAGTACGGGTTCGAGGGTACGATTTACGTGACGGGGCGCAACAACGAGGAGATCAAAACGGGCGTCCGGTTCGTGTACGACGAGGAGCAGCAGACGCAGCGCTGCGGCCAGGTTGTGTTCCGCGCGTTCGATCCGGTGATCGTGCGGCTCAGCCTCGACTCGACGAACGTGCAGCACGAAAAGCTCGTGTTCGAGCTGGTGAAACCGTACATCGAAGGGTTCAGCGTGAAGGCGCAAGGTGCGGCCGCGGAAGTGGAAACGCCGAAACGCAAAGGCGAGCCGCAACAGACTACGAAGTCGAAGAAAAACAAGAAGGCAAAGTAAGGAAATTGTAATCAAACATGTTTTTTTAGAATAAACGCGTTAACGCTCCTCCCCTCCTAAAACGTGTTCGATGGTTGGCGTGTTACTGTTTGAAAGAAATGCCGGTGCCGGACCTGAGGGATGGCTGAAGAAGACGCGTGCGCGGCGGAAAAGACTCATTGCACAGTGATGGGAAAAATTAAGTTCCTCGGAGTCGATCCCGGTTAGTTCCGAAGTTTTCTGGAATCGATTCCGGATAATAGGATTCCGGAATCAGTTTCTGGAATTGGCACCGGAATCGCTTCCAGAATTGGAATCGGCTTTATAATCGGAATCGGTTCCAGAATCGGAATCAGCTCCGGAATCACAATCGGTTTCGGAATCGAAATCGGTTCTGGAATCGTATTCCGGATAATAAGTCCGGAATCGGCTCCGGAATTAGGTACGGAATTGCTTCCAGAATCTGAATCGGCTTAGGAATCGGAATCGGCTCCGGTATTGGTTCCCGAATTGGTTCCGAAATCAAAATCGGCTTGGAGATCGGAGTCAGTTTCGGCATCTCCATAATAAAAGACGTTTGGATCCAATGATGCTACGTATTGATAGCCGCAAAGAATCAAAATTTACTTATAAACGATCCATTCTCATGGAGATTCCCGGACTGATTGCGCTACTGAAACTTCTTATTTCAATTGAATAACTGATTCTCATCCCGGAGCTAATTCCAATTCTGGACTCAATTTTGATTATGTTTCCGGAACAAATTGCGATTCCCAAGTCGATTCTAATTCCGGAGCCGATTCTGATTTTGGATTCAACTGCGGAATTGGCTCCGACTTCAACTCCAAAATCGGCTCCGGAATTGATTCCGAACAAATAATCGGAATCAGGTAGGTCCGATTCCGAGCTCCCACCACTACATTACACTGTATGCCATCGAAATGAAAATAATGCGATTGGTAAATTACATACTCATTACACTATATTTTTGGCATAACTTTTGTTGTAAACAGATTCCGTTGACCGTTACGCTCCCCCCTCCCCCTTTTGTCTTTCACGGTTGTACGGTGGCCATGTCGCGACCGTTTTGTATGTGGCGTGTTTTTGCTTAGGCTCAATAAATATCATCTTCGATGCTGTAACACATGCAAATACATAATAATCCGGCGCACCATTGCGGCTGCGGGGTGTGTTGGTGGTGTGGTGTTCACGCGTAAACTGTCTTTTCTTTCTTCCTGTCCTTTTGCTAAGAGGCTTGTATTTCGGGAAGGCCACAGCAAACGTGTTCTTGCTCGGTTATTTGATTTGATTCATTTTCTTCTCTCTCTTTTACATCATCCCTCTAAATGGCTGTAACTGATACACCTCTAGCACCGTTGTTCAACGTAATTTTGTATGTAGTTTTAAAAGAATCGACCCTCATTAATAAAACTAACTTCCATTTCACTAACAAAGCTCACCTTTAAAACGTCCAAATTTGAATAAATTAAAAAAAAGATCAATTAAATTATCATGCGGCAAAGAACAAACAGTACGCTATTAACTCCAACAGGCACAACAAGATGTACATCTGTCTTTTCCTCCGTTCAGTAAAAACCATTCAAATCAACGCGAATAAGAAGCTGAACGGGTTTGTTTACTCAACAGCTTCATCTTACACAATATACACACCATGTCCTTATCTATATATACGATTCACACATATAAAACGACTACAGCTTGTCAGCTATGTTACAGCTCTCTAGCCCATCGATAGTATATCTTTTCAACGTAAATGACTTAGCTTCTTTGTCTTTCGATTTGCTACACACTTTGTTGGTCAGTTGGTTTGTTGCGTTACCGTATGTACAGCGGGTTTAAAAATATGCTCCTCTAGTGTTTCGTACAATCTACTATAGTCTCCTTTAGTCGGGAGAACTCTCTCTCTCTCTTTCTATACTTTTTCTCTGTTTTCAATCTTTTAATGTTTTTTTTATCCCTCCTTGTTCCTCGTTCCTCTTATATATCTCTCTCTCTCTCTGGCTGATGATGAAGAATGTAATATCACAAATAAAATGCTTACTGATATGACAACGAGACCACTTGCGGGCGTTTGGTTTCTGCTTGCGTACTGACAAAAGAACACACAATCGCATCACAATTTGCGGTTCCTTCATCCCGAACGTAGGCTGTTAAACCTAATTTAACAAAAAAGGATGGCCAACCACTTGTGCAGGATTGCTAAATGGATGTGTTTGCGCTTGTTCGTGTGCAGACACACATCGAGATCGCAGTTGAATGAAAACACTTGCGATAAAACGATCTCGATGCACGTGAAAATGCTGTCGACTGTAATAGTATGTGTGCGTGTGTGTGCTTGCTGAGGATACGTTAAACTTTGCGGAAGGTAATGGTAGAGAAGGGTGTAGCAGAATCATATCTCGTTGGGAGGACACAATCGACAATCGATGGAAAACGTTGGAAGAGTTTCAAAATCTACCCGGACAATGGAACGAAAAAGAGAAAACTGAAACAGGTAACTGTTTGCTGGGTTGATTGATGTGGCGATATTTGCGATAGGTCGACCACTCCTGTGTTTCGGGTCCAGATAGACAGATCTATTCGTCCTGCTGAAGATGAAACCGCCCAATCGTACGGTAGCATACCCAGCGAAAGGCCGTCCGCATTCGGCCACAGATCCATGGGCAAAGTCCACCGGCAGTTAGAACCTGCGAACACCAGTACTTCAAATAATCGGTAAAGTTGGTCATTAAGGAGAAATTATAACTATTGGGGGGAAAGAATGGTACAATACGGCAATCGAAATACAGGGCTTTTCAAGGTTATTTATACTTTTGGCACACTTCCTCGACATGCATTATTGAAACATTATCAGCAAATGCATGACTTCCCGTGCGAAAGTCTTCAGAAAGTATCAGAACCCCTGAAAATCCATGTTAGCTAAAAGCTAAACAACTTTTAAAAGGATATTATAAGCTCCAAGGCGAATGGCCCCCGTTGATGTAGGACACGTAGGTGAAACCATCTTTGCACTTTCCTCGGATTGAGTAATAGTAAGGCAAAAAGGAGTGTAGAACAAATCTGAAATTAAACAGAGCAAAGATGAGCATTTATACCAAGTCTCCAGACTCATTTAAAGTGGATATTTACCCTCTTCGTTCGTAGAACAGAATGGCGGTACGGTTCGTGGTTAGCACGTGCAGAAAAATGGCCTTCACCTTGTGCCGCTCCGCAGTCGTCAGGTGGTTAATGAGGGAGTCCAGCAGCAACGAGCCAATGCCATTTTGGCGGTACTTTCGATGCACACCCAGCGACAGAATGTAGCCAATCTCGGCATCCCGTCCCATCGATTCCGGAATAATGCCACGGTCCTTTAAAAAAACACACACACGAAACAGTTTCCATCAAGCCGTACAGGAGGGCAAGCTTTCCCACTTTACCTCCTTGTTGAGTTTGCTGTACGATTTGATCTCGGCCACTATCAGCCCAATGATGCTAAAGTTGTAGATCGCTGCCAAGGCGAAGAAGCGCGTGCTGGAGGTAATGTCCACATACCACGAGAGCGGGTAATCGATGGGAAACCAATCCTGGCAGAGCGTTCGCACCTCCTCGAGATCGTCCGGGCAGAGAAACCGGAGCTGCACATCGTTCGCTGAACACAATGGTACCGACGGACATTCGTACGGGTTTTGCAGGCGCTCGTTGCTCTTGGTGCTGCTGAGGTGGTTCACCGGAAACCTGGGAAGGATAGCAATCGCCATATTAACTGTTAACACGATCGGTTTGCATCAGAAAGCCCTTCATCGGCGTGTGGTACGAAGTACCTGCCACGGGGTGCCACTATTAAATACGATTACCTAACAAACCACTTCAGTGCAGTTCACACGCGCTTGGTGGTTAATGTGAGTTAGAATTTACCATGTCTAGACGGGGACTGGGATTACTTCCGTGAAGTGGTTTTCGCCTTTCCGCTTGGCTCAGAATGGGCGGGTCCCGGTTGCATCGCAAAACAAAAATACAACAATGCATTTACCGCGTGTCGGTTGCAGCCCCGCGACAGATGGGACAGAGCATCGTGCTTCCCGTACCAGCATATGCAAAAAGGGTTCGTTGAACGCGTTCTGGTTGACTGGCCGCCGCTCAACCGACGCCAGAGTGTGCATTATCAATTAGATTCGATTTATGCAAACATACATAGAAACGGCTGCCAGGCAACCCATGAACGTTTATTGCATTTTCCGCCCGCCGTCACGGACGGGGCGAGTAGAGCGTTTGCGCCCGATGTCACCGTGGGACGGTCGGTAACAAAGACCCATTTAATGGTCAAATATTTGCTCTGCCAGTTTGGAAACCTGCGCTTCTACTGCTGCGTAAGCGCAACCCATTCCTTGCGTGCATGCGCCCCTTCTTTTTGCTCTGCCTCCCCCTCCTAGCCCCTTTGTGGTGGGGGTGTGTGGGTAGGTTTGCTGATTGTACTTTGTAGCAAGAGCAAGGTAAACAAATACCTGCACCTCGGCGGAATTTTGCAAGCCGTCGCGCGTACCAAGGCAAACGTAATTTAGTTTCACACTTTGCCAACACTTTTTACACGTGGGGAATTGGTTTAAAAATCAGCCCTGTGAATCAGATATGAAAGCAACACTATGCTTACCAGGTAAATGATTGAGCCATCGGTGGTGCTGCTCTCGGATCGGACCGTCGGGTTTTTGTCCGAAGCACGTTGCTCTGTACGTTCTAACTTTTCTTTCACACAAACGCGACCCCCCGGTCTATGGCGGAACCGCTACCACTTACGCTAGGCTGGTGTTATCGCATTTCCTGCGGTATCGAATGCAGCCGCAACGTTCAGCAAATTGTATTCGAGTGCCCATCGTGCCACACCGTATTATCTCACGCAGCCCCGCGTATCACAGCCGCAATCTTCTTGCTAGTGGTGACATTCTTCTAACTGATACCAACAACAATAGAAAAAACTCTCACTACTGCAGCTTTCGCGGGGGGTTTGCGCTCACCGACGTAGCAAGAAAAGGTTTTGATGGCAGTGGTGTAGGTTTTGGGCCTCTGCGGCCAATAAAAACTAGTCTGCAGGAAGGGAGCAGTTAATCAAAATCAATTAAATTTCGATTGCATACAATGAGAATTGGTTTGACAGTTGACCTTGTTTTGGAGATTTGCAGCTTGCTCCGTAGCCTGCCCATATCGGGTAACGAGCCGAAGCGTGCTGTACTGTAGCGGTCTCTTTTGCACTAGTAAGATTTTTGTACACAAACCATTATGACGTCATACAATTAGGACGAGCGTGTGAAAAGCTGGGGTTTGACTGCGCAATATCAAGATAAATAGATGAAAAATCGTGAGGATGTGCACCATGCTATCATCTAGGGAGAAGCCTTCATAATTGCTAAAATCAGAATAAATTTATAAGCAAAAAAGAAATCTAAGAAAATGTAAAAAAATCTTTACTTTTATTAGGTTTTTTTTAGTACTGTCTCTATAATTACGCACCCGTGTAATCGCTCCTTAATGTGTCGTGCTCCAACTGTCATATCTCACCTCGGTACATTGAATATCTTCATCTTGTGGGACCGACACTGCAGCCCGGTTCGTTTTATTGTACAATTTCCTTTACTTTCTTAAGTAAATGTTTATTTAGACTAGAATACAAAGTGCGAATTACAAACTCTTAGCTTTAAACTCCCCTTTCAATGGAAGACATCAACGGCGATATCATGTGAGTGTTGGTAATGCGCTGCACAATGAAGGCGACGAACAAGTTGGAGGCGCGATTGCCGCTCGTTTGGCTTTGTTTACGTTCACATAACCTTACACACGGTCTGTTTTCTGTTCCAGCCAATGGAGGAAGCTGTGGCAGTTTGTTTCGGGCATACATTACGGCACACCGAACGCGGATGTTAAGGAGAAGCTGTTCCAGGTGTCGAAGGAGCTGGTCGACGGGATACTGCACTACAAAAAGCCTACTAAAGCGTCGGAGGAAAAGCTGCAGAAGCTGATCAAAGACAGGAACCAGCTGAAGCTGCAACCGTTCGCCAACAAACTGCACCAATATTTGGTGAGTGGAGCTGTGGTTTGTTCCGACTAACTCATACCAATTCCATTGCTCCCCCCCCCCCCCCCTCCTTTCCAACAGGACATAGATGCGGTACAATCATGGCAAATACTGTGCTACTATCTGGTGAACGAGTACCGCGGTGCGGCAACGGCGCTGGCGGAGTACATTTCCACCGAAACGTCGATGGTGAAGCTGCTGCACGACATTTGGACGTACCACACGCTGGAGCGCATGGTGCAGCTGAAGGTGATGAAGAATCTGCTGGAATACTTCCACTCCGGCACCCATCCGTACTCGAAGGAGTACCGCGAGGTGGTGGAAAAGATGGGCCTTCAGGCTTTGCGCAAATCGTATCTCGCCCAGCTGTCGCACCTGATAGCGGATCCGCCCAGCTCGCAGAAAGCGCCGCTCGCGGGCGATCTGCTGCACGGCCAAACGCGAGTCGCCTGTGCCGAACGGCGGCTGCGAGAGACGAACGAAATCCTGCAGATCCTGCTGCTGATCGTACACTACAGCGGCATCAGCCCGGAGGAGCTGGACCAGCTGTTCAAGCTGTTCCGCGAGCATTCGTTCGGCAAGCAGCAGGAACACCTGGACCCGGGGTCGGAAATCCATGCCGAACTGGTGAAGCGCATCACGTACAATGAGCTTGCGCTGGTTTTCCGCACGCTCGATCTATCCGACAAGTTTGACGACGCGGACTGGATTGAGCGGGTGGTGGCCGCGCTCGACGGACCGATGGTGTCGCTGCATCAATTTCCCGAGCACGGGCCGCTGTTGCTCGTGTGGATGCTGTTCAACTTTCGCCTGCAGCACACGGTCGAGGACGAGGACACGACGAGACGCTACCAGCAGCTGGGATCGCGCGCCATCAAGCTCGGCGTGTTTGAGTATCTGCACGCGATCGTATCGCATCCGATGTTTAAGGACCAGAGCCTGACGGCCAGGATCGTACGGAAGTCCATCTTTAACCATCTGGGATTTCTGTGCCAACTGTTCGATGCGGACGAATCGATCGCCCATCACAGCAACATTTACGATCTGCTGAGTGAGCTGCTCACCTCGCCAACGATTGCAACGGAGTTTTGCAAAATCGAGGATCACCCGATACGGGCACTGTTCAACATCTGTTTGGAGCACTTTCCGGTCGAGTTTACACCGCTGTCGAAGGTGGCGTACGCGCTCGCATCGGCCGGCTCGTCGCAGAACAAATACATACAGGAGCTGTTGGAAAATCTGCCCGTCTATACGGAGCTGTACACCGGTCAGAACCTGTACGAGATACGGAAAGCTGCCAGCTCGAACGAGGACGAGTTCATCCTATGCCACGATTACACCCCATCGAGCAAGATCAATTTCACCATCCCGCGCGGTACGAAGCTGATCGTGCGGGACCTGCACAACCAGCGGACGTACGTGCACTTTAGCACGGGCTACAATTACTTTAACGCACTGCACCACGAGATAAACGAACTGCTCGAGGACGCGCAAGCGACCAGCACGCTCAACTCGGAGCGGGTGCAGCGGATTGCGACCGGGTTGAAGTACCTGGCCGTGGCCGTCCGACGCATACAGCAACCGCACGACATCACCGCGGAGATGGTACACCCGACGGAGATGGTGTTCGATGTACTGCTCAAGTTCCGAGCCGTCCCGAACCCGCCGGTCGATCTGCTGGTACAGTGCCTGAACGTGTGCACCGCGCTGGTGCCGCTGTTCGAGCAGGAAATATACACGCGCATCATCAACCTCAACATTCTGCCTTCGGTGAACAACGCGAATCTAACGTACCAGGACTACGCCAACGGAGTGGGGTACGATTCGAGCCTCATCGGCTACTATCTGATGAACGTGGAGCGGAACGCTGGTCGCTATCCGATCCTGATGGCGTACTTTAACTTCCTCAAAACCTACACCAAGCTTGGGCGCGACAACGTGTTCGGCGTGGAGCTACCGGGCGCCATATTTCTGCTGCGCGAGGTGCTGCCGTACGCCAACAACTGGCGCTTCGAAACGAGCTCCGACCGGTACCGGGTGCTGGTGTTCGTCGTCCAGTACATCTACGAAATCCTGCAGCTGAGCGAAGACAAGCTCGAGAGCGATTATGCGCGCCGCGTGCTGCGGGACGCTTGCGTGTACAGCCTGCTAAACCGCGACAATGGCATGGTGCTGCTGAAAATCGTCGGTCTCGGCAACGGCTACCTGCAGGCGGTGATGGAGCGCGAATCGAACTGGATGCTCGTGCCGGAGCAGCAGCTAAACCTGATGATCCAGCACTCGATGACGATACTGATGCAGATATTGCGCCTGAAGCGGCACATCCACGAGTACGACCTGTCCCCGCTGGAATCGGCCATCTACACGCAGCCGAAGCAGCGCGACACGCTGCGCATCATCCCGATGGTGACGGGGTACATGAGCAACATCTTCAATCCCCGGCTGCCCATTCTGTCCTGCCGCCTGTTGCGCCGGTTTGCGATCGAGTTTCGCATGTCGCTGCTGGCGTGTTTGGACATGGAGCCGGACCAGATCCGGCACACGTTCCTCGAGCGGCTGCACGATGAAATTGAGAGCGACGATCTGAAGCTGGCCGTGCTGGAGTTTGTCGAATCGTGCGTACACAAGCAGCCCGGACTGACGGAAGCGTTCTTCAAGGTGAACTACGGCAAGCCCGATCGTCGGTTGCTGCTGGCAAAGGACGGTGCGGCGGCCTCGGGCAGCGGTAGCAAGGGCCGCCCAAAAACGATGATCAACGACGGCATACCGACCTACATGGAGGAGTTTCTCGAGGCCATTTCGAACGATCCGGCCAAGCTGGCCAGCCCGCTGCTGTCGCGCATTATGTCGCTGTTTCACGCGCTGTGGAAGAACAACATGCAGGCGCTGGTGAAGGGTCTGCTGCAGAAGCCAAACTTTTGGTCCTCGCTGTGCAATCCGCTGTTTAGCGAGCAGACCTCGAGCAATGTGCGCTCGTACAACCAGCTGTTCAACATACTCGGCATTGAACTGTTTCGCGTCAGCTCGGCTACCGGCCTCAAGATGGGCCCGGAGCTGACGAAGGTGTTCGAACGCTTCACCCAAACGTTCGGCATCTTCAAGCGGTGGGTTGATATTGTGCTTGAGCTGCCGCACGCTGACACCCACCGGCAGACGGCGGATGGAAGCGAAGGCAATGTGAGCGTCGGTTCCGGCGGCGGTGGTGGTGGCGGCCGTACCGATAATGCCAACGAACAAACGCCCGACTGGCTGGGACGGTTGCAATCGTTCAAGGATTTGATCGTGCTGATCGTGCGCAAAAAAGAGCCCGGCATTTCGCTGCCCGATCGATGCAAAACGTACCTAGCGGAGCGGCTGCTGGCGGTGCTGGTCGAACGGGTGGAGCAGCTGCAGGATTTGCGCCCACTGATCGTACTGTCCGAGCTGTACCTGATCGTGCTGTCCGATTTCGATCACAAGTTTACCGAGGACGCGACCAAGGACGACCAGATGCTGGGGCAGATCGAAACGCTGCTCAGTCTGCTGGCCATTTCGTACGCCGACATACACCAGCGGGCCAAGGAGGCGCTGCTGGCGATCGGCATTAAGACGGTCGAGCTGCAGGCCGACCGTTTGCTGCAGAACTACACGCTCGCGGCGGAGATAACGCGCGCGGCAGTGGACATTGCCGGGGAGGAGATACACGCGCTCGAGCTTGCCATTCAGGCGCACGGGCTGAAGGCCAAAACGGTGAGCGACGCGATCGAGGGCAAGCAGTACAATTCGCTGCTGCTAGCGATCAATCTGCTGAAGCAGCTGACGATAAGCTTCGATCAGCCGGAGGCTGGTTCCGCGACGGCGCAAGCCAGCGCCCGGTGGGTCAGCTGGCTGGTGAAGGGAAAGCTGTTCCAACGTTTGCTCAGCATCACCGGCACGGTGCTGCCGGAGTACGGTCGCAGAAAGCTGGTGACGGAGCTGCTGAACCTGCTGATTCTGCTTGCCGAAAGTCGCTGCTCGGAGGAGCTGCTGTACAGCGACGTGGGAGACTACCTATGGTTGAAGCTGTTGCCGCCGAAAGAGTTGCTCCAGCGTCCGTACGTGATGGCGAATGTAAGCTAAAGAAGTGGTTGCTTTCTATGCCTTTCTAAGATATATAATGTGTTTTATCTTTCACCCCGCTTCGCAGGAAACGCAACAGCAATGGCAAACGCAGGATTGGTGGCCAATTTACTCGAAGGGCATACACCTGGTGCGGGCGCTGCTCAGCAAGCATGGCTATCGATTTTTGCGCGATGCAATCTTTTTCGTCGGCATCCACGAGGAGTATCTCATGGATTCGCTAATGCTCGCGAAGCAATCGCTCGAACCGAGCGCCTTTGTGCTGATTCTCGAAACGCTCCAGCTGCTGTGCACGATGGTTCCGTTCGAAAAGGAATGGCGGCTAGAGCACAGCCAAAGTTTGCTCAATCTTATGGTAAGAAGAATAGGAAAGAGGGCAAATGGCCATGGAGGAAATTTAAATTATCTCTCTCTCTCTCCATTGGCAGCGCTGCACTCAGTTCCTCATGGATCATTCCATCTCGCTGCTGTACAGGCCGAAAATATTGAAGCGACTCACAACGGGGACGGCGGACGCGGTTGGGTTCATCGTGTCCGAGCTGGAGATGGATCCGAGCACGATCGACACTTCGGACGAGCTGGTCGGTGCGATGAACAACCTGATCGAGATCATTACACTGTGCGCCAAGTGTTTGCTTTGCTTCAGCCCCCCGCTGCTCTCCCTGCTGTGCGATGTAGAGTTCATTCCCAGCCAGTGGTGCCCGCTGATAGAGATCCAGTTCGGTGCGCCCAAGCTGAGCAATGATAACTATTCCCAGCTAAGCTTTGGCTCGCTGCTGCAAGCGGTTTGCATTTTTACAAAGGTTCTGAACTTGGTAAGTCTAGCATTAGTATGATAGTTTGGTTTATGAAAATATTAATCAATCATCCACTTTTGCACAGCAACACTACAGCTTCCACGAAACACCGCTCAACGAATTGCCGGCTCAGGAGGGTACGGAGCAGGATGACACGATCGACGGTTCACTCACGATGGGACTGCTCTCGCGCGGTAATCGATCCGCCCTTGGGGAATCACCATCGCCAGCCGGCTCTCCATCGGACGGGTCTCGTCTGGGCAAGAGGGTGCAGTTTGCAAAAACGCTCTCCATGACCAGCGTGTCCAGCTACACCTCCACCAATGCAATCACGCTATCGAACGAGCTGCTGACCCACCTGGACACGAAACGGTGTGTCTGTGGACTCGAATACGTGTTAACACTGCTAACGTCCCAGAGTTTGTTTGCGTTGAAAGATACGAACCTGTCCCAGCGGGAGAAGCAGCTCATCAAGCGGGAGCTTAGCACGGAACTGCTGATCTTTCACGATTTTGTGAAGAAACGCATCCTGAAGGATGCGAAATGCATTCTCTCGCGCAAGAAGCACGGCGTGGTGCCAATGATAAACGATCCTTACTCTGCAGCGCCCGATCACGACACCGATAACGACGAGGAAGCCGATCGTACTACGGGTGGTGGTAAATCCGCAAGCGACCGATCGAAATCGTCCGCAGCGCAGCAGTCGAAAAAACAGTCCTCGGCCAGTGCACAACATTCGATGCGCATTAATGTGGTTCGCAAAATGCATCTACAGCACCAGCAGCACCAAGGCACGGAACAGCAGAGTGGCAGCAGCAGCAGCAGCAGCAGCGCCGGAAATGTTTTAAGCCCGATCGCTGGCAGCAGCGGTAGTCAGGATGTGGTGGGACGTAGCTCATCTACGCCAGTTCTTCGGGGGATTCTAAAACCATCGCCATCCGCCTCGATAAAGCGGGTCATGTTCGATGATGGGCTGAACGAAACTGCCAAAAGCATGGCCTACGTAGAGCCGGAAGATGAACCGATATTTTTCGAACCACAGGAGCCTCGTTTTACCGGCCTGTCGCACGTGCAGATGGTGGAGGAGGACTACATTCATCTGCTCTCGAACGTGTTGCTTATGATTGGCCAAAGTGAGAACTGAAGGAAAGGACGACACTGTACGCTTTACGTAAGTCTATTGCTATATGTTGCTATACTTTATTTTGAATAAATTTACGAAAAAAAAAAAAATCAAAGCGCAAATTCATGCAAAAGCTTATAGAAAGTAGTGAGATCACACGTTTGTTTGGCTATGGAATGTCGAAATTTGCTATCTAAATAAGAGACAATTCCCGTGTTATGCTTCATCACTTTTTAAAATATATTTAAAACCTTGCTTCTGATCGGTTCAATTCCTATTTTTAAACGCTATTGTTGGCAATAGTATCCTTTATCCATTCGTAGTAGTAGGCAACATTTGTGTGGACATCTGGAAATCCCTCACCGCACCCTTTTTTGTGTACTGCTTTGAATATACCCACCAGTTTTCCTTTCCATGTCACAGGGCCACCAGAATCGCCCTAAAAGAGCCGGAATTGTTTGCCCCATTAATATACTTTTACTAATGAATTCTAAGAATTATTCAATGTACAAACCATACATGCTCCTTCGCCCCGTTTTGATAGACTACAAATTGTGCCGTTATTCACCAAGATTTCATTATAAATAGCCCGACAACGATCAATCCCTATGGAGGGCGCATTGATGGTTTGCAGCTTAGTAGGTATCGTCCCATTTCTCATTTCTCCCCATCCTGTCAGTGTAAGTGTAGCATTTTCCGGCACAGTTTCTGCCGTGAACTCAATCTTTTTTACCCGCTCGTTGAATTTCAACGGCGTTGTTAAACGTATTAACGCGATATCATTAGGCGGAAAACTGAAAAACAAAGGAAACATAATTAATGCTTTGAATTAAACTATTTAACTGTCTTAGAGAGTAGAAAAAACATACTTAAATATATTTTCATGCATCAGCATTGTTGAGCAATTATCGTAGTTGAAAAAGCGATCTATAAAATACGGTGTGCCGCCCTTTTTCAAATCATTTGTGCCTGCTACAACACGAGTGTAGTTAGTTTGTTCGGAGAAACTAAAATAAAATTAGGTTAAATTAGGATAAACGACACAAAAACATAATTATGATAAGTGAAAGCATACAATTGTAACAATGGCACACAGTGCTCTGCTGTCAATATCCATCGATCACCGACTATCGATCCACTGCATGTGCTGTTACCATCAATCTGCAGTGAAACCTGATGCGGTGCCGCGTTCTCCTCTGCATCCGATCCATCGACAATGTAGTTAGCAGCGAAGGGAGATATCGGATGATCTATTGGACTTGCACTACCTCTGCTAACGCATGCAAGTAGAATTGCGAAAATGATATGAACTACCATTTTTCCTCGTTTAAGTAATGCTTATCCTTCTCACAACCACAAGTGAGCTTCCTTGACTGTCGGACCTACACTGACTGTATATGAACAGAAGTTCTGTTTTTATATACTGTTTGCTCAACAGCGGTACAGATAACAATTGATGATTTTTGCTACGCTGATTAACGCTTAATCGGTAGGAGGAGTATTGTATATGATGCTATAAGCTCAAACCAATAGGAAAACATGTTAAATTTTACAGCTCATATTTTTCCATGGTTCTTAAGATGCGTTTTTTTACTTAAGGTAGCAAATAATAAGATAAAACTTTGATGAACTAATAGTAAAATAAACATTAAGTACCATTGAAAAACACGAAATCATATTTACTTTGTAAATATTTGTTGTAGGTTTCATTACAAAAAACATTTACGAAATAGCTATAAAAGGACATGAGGAATTTTATATTTTTTATTTAATTTTTAGAATATGTGCTTCATACAGGGTTTCCAACGGTTTATTGGTTGGTTTCCATCAATTTTTGGTGGGTTCCCATATTGTTTTGGTGCGTTCACACGATTTTTAGGTCGTTTCCCGATTTTTTTGGTACAATTGTATTGATATCCAATCGGAAAATACCAATAAATTATGGGAACGAACCAAAAACAATGTTTATGTTTATTTGAATTATTCACTTGGTATTCAAATTTCAATATTAATTGTTGATAATTTACATATTCTTTAGTGTAATGCTTTGATAGTTATGTAAGTATTTTTGTACTAGCCTACTGGAATATGATTACAATCTGTTCCCGAATTCGGCGGTTCTCTAATTAAACGATTTTCGTGATAGGTGGTTATGTAAATTTTACTGTTTTTGAATGCAAATTGTACGCACGTGTTCCATTAAAAGTCAAGTGCAAATAAATGTGGGTTCTAAGGTTCTGGTGTAATAATTTTCAGGAAATCCTATCAACAAATCCTAACAAGAAATAATATTAATAATTCCAATCGACCAATCCTAATGAGTGTTATCACCAGCGCGTCAAAATTATCACTTCACGTTCGATGGTTATGTAAATTTTACTGTTTTTGAATGCAAATTGTACGCACGTGTTCCATTAAAAGTCAAGTGCAAATAAATGTGGGTTCTAAGGTTCTGGTGTAATAATTTTCAGGAAATCCTATCAACAAATCCTAACAAGAAATAATATTAATAATTCCAATCGACCAATCCTAATGAGTGTTATCACCAGCGCGTCAAAATTATCACTTCACGTTCGAGTAAAGAAAGTAAAGACAGTAAAGAAAGTCTCCAAAAATTATTAAAATCCCTGAAAAACCCCTGCAAAAATGCATTTCTATATCATTCTACAGCCTGAGGAAGGCTTTCACCTCAAAGAACCTGTCGCAACAGCCGAAGGTGTGACTATATTGCACCTATATAGAACCGATACTCACATACGCTTCTAAGACATGGACACTGTCCAAATCTGACGAAAACCTCGTTTGAGAGGAAGGTTCTTAGAAGCGGTATTGGTTGCCTCTTTGTAGAAAGACAACGGAGGTCCCACTGCAATAACGAGTTTTACAAACTATATTGGCGATCAAACCGGACGACCCATCCGTCCACAAGGGCCAAACCCACAGGAGAGTTTGTTTCATTTGACAATACCTCTAATCGCTAATTAAATCGGGAGCAGACTTGTACACATTTAATGTCATCAAACATCAAGGTCCATATAAGAAGCTATTGAGGTTTGAAAAACAATCCACATGGCTTCTGAAGTATGATTAAATGAAAACTAAACCCCATTTTACTTACGACGGTTTCAACTTCTTCGTGATCTTGGTCTGTCGGATGCGTGCATGAAATTGCTCACGGTCTCGTACCTTCGTCTGTTCATTGGTTATGTTAAATGGCGCCTTCCCGCTCAATCGATCGCTTCGATTTATTTAATCTGTTATCTTTCTGATTTCATTGGAGCATAATGAACCTCAGTATGTTTGCATCACTAAAACTTTATTATTTTCTTTATCTTTTGTGAAAATCAATGGTCACATAGAATGACTGGTCAATCCTAATCACTATTTGCTGCAATCGTTGCCTTAATCCATGGGAGGAAGTAGCTGATGCGCGAGTGGACATCGAAATATCCCAAAGCGCATCCTTTTGACCAGCTGACTATGCCAACCTGTCTTCCATACCATACCACTGGGCCTCCAGAGTCACCCTGAAACAAGCAGAGAAGCGCATGTTGGTCATAACTTAACACACAGCCTTTGGGACTTATTATTTACTCACATCACAAGTGCCTTTGCCTTTTTTAACAAATGTACACAGATGTCCAGCGTAAATAAAATCTGGTTGCATCTTGCGACAAAGCTTCAAGGCAATGTTTTTAGCTTTGATCATTTGAGTAATTTTTGTAGTTTTGTGATCTTTACTAATATAACCCCTACCGACAAGTGTCAGTGTGGCATTATTCGGAACAATCTGCGACAATAATTCAATCTTTTTAACACGCTCTCCAAACTTCAGAGGGCTCCTCAAACGAAGCAGTCCAACATCGTCACGAAATGCGCCTCGAAAATATCTATAGGAATGATACCGAGATGATCAATGTACCACGACATCACGTCACTGTTGTCACATTAGCCTGTAGCCTTACTTTTCATGAGCTATAGCACGATCGATGCGGTATAAAGTTCCACTTGCAGTTAAATTATTGGTCTCAACACGAACAGCTGCATTTTTCACCATATTCCTTTGTGATAAAAATATTGAACCGTAAATACGTTTTTTTTGTAATGAATATTTTTCATACCTTTTAATACAGTGTGCTGCAGTCAATATCCAACGATCCGCTATAATGGAACCTCCACAAACGATAGAGTTTACTGTTATGCTAACTAGATATGGTACCTTCTTATCCTCAACATTAGATCCTCCAATAATCGGTGCTAAAGGCTCAACAGGCGATGCTTCCAATGAATGAACTACTAATAGTACTAAAGGCACAATGCCGCTGAGAAACATATTGGCCTGCTTTAGGGTAGAGACGCCACAAACCAACTGAGAACTAAGTGTACATCGTGGGTGATACATGAATATTTATACTATCCCCGTAAGTCACCGAATAGTTAAGTCGTTGTATTTGTTTTTTTTTAATAACACTTTTCAAACACAGGTTATTATGAGTTTCCTTCCTTCTAAATTGATAAGAAAAATGGTAGTTAAAACCATCTCTAACTTCATTCTAATAAGTATACAGTGTTGTAGTAGTGTAGCGTAAACGTTATGTAGCGTAGATCGTCATGTAAAAATAAAAGAGTGCATTCAATGTGAAATCGAACGGATTATTGTGCTAGGTAAATTTGATTCAAATTGGGACGATTATGACTCAAAAATTAGCGAATATTTGCGATTGAATCGAATGTATCGAGTATTATTAGTTTAAATAATTTTCGAAATTTTTAATTAATAAGCTTAAAAGTTTCGGAGATTTTATTTCAAAACCTCCGGAAGGTGTTGTGTGTAATTACAAAGTAACATTTTAATGTACACGCGACACTTATACAGTTAGTCCAAAAAGTATTCGTCTAGCTGAATATTTTACAGAAAAAGGCGAATTATGGTCGCAATACGTATGGGACGATAAAAGTAATGATGAGGTTTGATAAAAAGACCATTAATACACACGTTTTGCTAAAAAATAAGCAATTAAATAAGTGCAATAGTAACCAAAATACATAAAAAAAAAACAAAAAAAAAAGTCGTTTGATGGGCGCGCAAAAAGTATTCATCCATCTAGCTTTTTAATTATTTACGCTGGACAAACACTGAATTAAATTTATTATTATCAATCTGCTAATGACTTCTTTCTAAATTAATGCATTTCTGTTGTTTCAATTGCACTTCAAGCGGTCAGAGTGGCACTAAAGGCGGGGGAGTGAAATGATTGGAGCACGATGGCGAATATCGTATCTTTAACTTCTGCATAACCTATCCTACCCATTTTTGAAGGTTACAAAATGTGTGGGAGGCCTCATTCGTTCATTTGATCAGCGTTTGGCCATTTTTCTGACACTAATTGTGTGACAAATTGCCATGTAAGCAGCCATCCTTTACGGTAAATCTAACTAAATGTTTAATGTCCAAAAAATCAAATATTAGTCAGGAATTGGTGCATTTTATGATGGCGGGGGAGACGAGATGGGGAAACATATTAATGCAGTTTTTAAGTACTTCGAGTCCCAGTTCTGAGAAATTTTACTTAAAATGTATCACATGTTTCAAGAACAGTCGAGCTGGAGAACATACAGGGCACTGTCATTTGCCCGAAACGCCAAACCAGCTGAAACCAAACGGATGAAAATGATTTAATAGACTCTCAATATGATATAAGTTACAATTTTTTCAATGGAACTTGGCCATGTGACCCGGAAATACAATATTTCTACCATAGAATAATTGGAGCAAGCTTGTAGGAATAATTGGTAAAGAGTGGATCAATAATACGTCTTTTTAAAGGTTCAAATAAGTTCTTGCGTTGTGCAAGTAGTCATCAATAGTCATAAATGCAACAAGAAACACGATCAGGACATTTTTTGATTCCATAACCTTTGTTTTCATACGCATATTATGCCAAAAGTCTGATGGACGAATACTTATTGTGCGCCCATAAAACGACTTTTTTTTAGTTTTTTATGTATTTTGGTTGATATTGCACTATTTAAATGCTTTTTTTTAGCAAAACGTGTGAATTGATGGTCCCTTTATCAAACCCCATGATTACTTTTACCACCCCATGCTTATTGCGGCCATAATTCGCTTTTTTTTGCAAAATATTTAGCTAGACCAATACTTTTTGGACTGACTGTATCCAGCTGTTTGATTCTTCATAAGTCTAGAAAGCCTGTATAGATCGGTATGACTAAACAAAATAAACAATCTTTACTCATAACTTTTCAAAATCCAAATCATGTTCTTATCCGTTAATGTAGCTAATAAATATGATTCCTATTCTTTATATATTTTAAAGCCACATACGATTGCAAAGCTATGTTAAATATTTATAACTTAGCTATAAGAAAAACCCAATCGTGACGCAAATGCCATTTGAAGACGAGAAAAATCCTTTCAGAGACACATGATGGTGGTTTTAATTAACAACCATTACGCAAACAAAGTGGCCGCTATGGGCTCTAAGATCTCTAAGTGGGAAACTGCTAATAAGACCTTCGCAACGCCTATAAGTAAGCAAATGTTCATCTTCATAAACTCTTCAGTTGAGAATCTCTCATTCAACCTTTCAGTTGAACGCTTCAGCAGAACCTTCATTAGTCTTACCGATCGCTTAAAGACTGCCGATATCGAGTTCTTTTCCCTTTACCATACCAGGCTACCCGGGCAGATACACCCCAATTTTAATCGCGATTTCTCAGATTCTAGGAAGAAGAAGTAGAACTTGAAGTAGAGTAGAAGTAGAAAACATAAAACTTATATTTTACTAGTTTTCAGCCAAACGCATAGAACTTAAAAGCAGTAGAACTTTTGCATCAGTAAACAAAGAGTAGTAGTATAAAAACCGTCACAGAGTAACCGACACCATAGAAAGCAACACTGGCAACACTGAGTAATCTAAATTATACGAATCATTATTAAATCAATTTTAGACAAAAGGAACCACACTAAAAACATAAACAATTATAAACAATTTTAAAGTACTAAACAAATTTGTTTAAAGGGAAAAATGGTGTCAACTTTAAAACAATAAAACATAACAAAAGCTATGAGTTGAGCCAATTTATCAATAGATATCGTTAGTTAGTTAGAAAAGCTAATTTAATTTTTATCAAATATTGCATTCATTTCATTTTGCATTCATTACGTTTATAAAAGATAGAAGCCTCCAATTCAGTTGGAATATAAATTAGGGTTTTTTCTTGTTTTTGGCCAGTAACAGGATCAATTTGCCACTGGATACAGTAGATAACCTAAGTAGTAATAGTAATAAGGTAGTTTATAATAGTACTAAGGTAGAAACCTTAAGAAGGGAAACCTCGTACAACAATTAATCGATGATGTGTGATTTTTTATTTTTTTACTGCCGATCGAGTTACGATCGAGACCGAGTGGTTGGGGCTATTCTCTTGTGTTATACCGTTGATTAAATAATTTCTCTCTTTCGCATTCTGAAGAGTTGCATCAACACTTCAAATCATTTTTAATTGTTATATTTTTCTGTAGTGAACCCTATGACAAATAATATAAAGTGGAGTGTCGATGATCCGGGGTCATCGGGACTTGACCTCGCCCGGATATGCAAATAACACGGATAATGAGTCAAATGATATAATTAATCACAAATTCCTTATGTTTTGTTGGAAATTAATCGTATGTTTTGATAAAAATTACCCAGTTTTTATTAACTGCATGTTTTTCCAATGAGAATGTTTGAAATTTGCAATGTATTGTATGTTTTTTTTATGCCCATGTGCTATGATAACCGAATTTTTAAATATCCACCTCAGAACGCAATGTCATCTTTGTATTGAACTGTCATTTCTCAACAGCACGGATAAACGGATGGCCGAATAAAAGGTACCCGTATAAACGGCGCTCCACCGTATATGAATATTATTTTCGGGACACTAATTGAGTCCCATGGGTTTCATTGCTTAATGGCATCATAGATTTACTTTACCATATTATAGCCAATAAAGGGGGTTGCAAAGTTATTATCATTTACCTCTACAAGAGCGCATTTGATACTGTCATTGCCTCACATCTGATATCAGTTTTGTAGATTTCAATGACCACTATTAGCTGCCATTGTTTTCGTAATCCAACCATAGAAGTACCTAATGCTGGCTTGTACATCAGGTAATCCAATTGCACACACGCCCGCCATTGCCCAACTGACTACGCCAACCTGTTTCCCTTTCCATACCACAGGACTACCAGAATCGCCCTAAAATGTGAAGACAAAGGTGTTAGCTATGCATATATAGATTTTTCCATAAATTCTTTACTTGCCTTGCACGGACCATGCCCTGCTCTAGAAAAAGTACACAGATGTTCAGGGTAAATAGCACTACCGTTTGACATCTTTCGACAACGGTTTAGACCAATATGTTGGACTTTAATCACTTGAGTTCGTTTTGGGTTTTCTTTGTTCCATCCAACGAATCCCCATCCAACAATTGTCAGTGTAGCATTAATCGGAACGAGCTCCTCGTTAAGTTCTATCTTCTCAACGTGTTCTTCAAATTTTATTGGGGTCTTCAGACGAAGCAGCGCAACGTCATTGCGGAATGTTATCGCACTGTATCTGTTAAAATAATCACGAGCTATAATCGAGCCACCACAATATGTTTCAGAGTTGTTATACACCAAACCAGCTAGATATGGTGCCTTCCCATCCTCAACATCAGTGCCACCGATAATGAGTGCCATTGGAGATAAACGATCAGCAATAGTGGCACCACTAACTTCTTCCCTATGCCCTAGTACTAGAACCAATATGAACACGGTAGCACTGATTTGCATTGTGTATGATTTAGCATGTAACTGTTCGGTTACTAAAACAACCAACCAACACTGAATGCCACTTGATACTGGATTAAACCATTTTATACTTTCTTGTAAGCTGCATTCTTCTGTTGACATTGTATGTTTTGTTGAAATAGTTTTCCCTGTAGTAAAATTTATGGGTTTCCAACCTCGTAATGTGATAAGAATAGTATTATTGGTGCTAGTGTTGTACTTATTAGTCTTATCTTTGTATCTTTAAACATGTTTTGTAACCGGCTTTGTTGAGTTTATTCTCCATCTAGTCACATTTCTTCGACCTCGATCGAAGAGGGACGTTAGCTGCAGTTACCTAGAAACAACGATTGCATTGATTCATTTCAAGAATGTGCTGTTTTATAATGCGAAATCATTTGGCAAAACATCAAAGTAGACATTTTGTCATTTTTGAAAACCGATTTGATCGTTCCCGCTTCGATCGTGTTTGGAAAAGATCGTGTTTGATCTTTTTTTACATCAAACTTTGGAGAGTAGATTTTTTTTTCAATTACGTTATATTTCGTTCTTTCAATTACGATGACTAACACTAGACATTAAGCTAACCTAATAAAACTAAACTAAACTCACAGGTACTGAAATTGCATATTCATACTTGTAGGATTCATAAAGGATAGCAGAACAGAAGCAGAACAGAAAGAGGAGATAAAGAGGTTAAAGCCAAACTAGTCATAATAATATTCATTAAATCGACGCAAACAGCCCACAAAAGGACCATTACGGGCATACCGTGTACGTTTGAAGAGTGCGGGAGAGGATATAAAAGCCCCAGTGAAGTTGAACATGTAAGTTTGGGTTTTTCTGCTATATTTCAATAAATTTTAACAGAATATGGCTGCAAGGTCTAAAGCGACCTTAATGCAGGAAAGTAAGGATAGCGCCTGGATGTTGTCCAACAGTAAACCAACCTTGAAAGTTGCCTGTGCTGTATAACAACGTTGTTCAAGAGATTATAAATTCAGTACCTGACAACGTTCTAGATAACTAGGCAGTGTAGCGGCAATGTACTCTAGAAAGGGCAAACATATTCTACACCTAAAATACAGTTGGACGCGTTCCGGATTGGAAAACCACACTGACTGAGATGGACACCGAACAATTCTTCTTCTTCTTTGGCACAACAACAGCTGTCGGTCAAGGTCTGCCTGAACCCACTAGTGAGCTTGGCTTTCAGTGACTTATTGTTACCGTAGCAGGATAGTCAGTCCTACGTATGAGGGCACGGTCTATTCGGGACTTGAACCCATGACGGGCATGTTGTTACGTCGTACGAGTTGACGACTGTACCACCAGACCGGCCCCACCGAACAATACAGGCATAATATTCAAGCACATAACGGACCAGCCAGCAAAAGAGAGACTTAAGACAAGAACTATAACCCGTAGACCTCTATACATTCTGCGTATGAGACCAATAGTCTTCATAGCACGACCAATTACGTACTACATTGCACATTATTACACATGAATCGGAACAATTGTTGAATGAGAAACGATTGCGAGAACGAGTGAATGAAATCACAGAACATATATCAGGACAGTGTTCTAAAAAGATACAATTTTAGTTGATCGAGGATGGTGAATATGGAATTACTTTTAGCAGTTGATATTTCGCTTTGAAACATCGTACATTGGAGTTCAAGTAATGAGTTTATGGGAAGCTTTTATGAAGCCCAATGCAAAGAAAAACATTAAATAATGGAACTACTAGATGTTTTACTACAAAATGTATGGATCGTGGCAAGTAGCTTGATGCATTTATACTAATTTTAATGCACCCTCGATAGGGTTCCACATGATCTGTTGCTGGCGCATAAACTGCAGAAACTCGGCTTGTCGATCGACTCTTAGAAAATGGCTTGCGTAATTTCTTACAAGACGCTTTGGTGATCTACTTGAATCCTGTTGTTCTTCGACCTTTACCATCCTAAGTCTTTTCCTATTTACTTTTAAAATAAAACAATATTACTTCGATTTTGAATGCTTATTTTCTACGCTGAACACGAATTTAGGAGATTCGCTCCATTCTGGAATATTGGAGAAAAATAGAGCAACTTGAGCGTTGCTTCACCCGATTCGTCTTCAAACTGGGATTTCTGGGTCGAATTGCTCAGATGCTTTCCTACGGAGTTGGGTGCGATTTGCTTAGGCAGCGATCGCTAGAAGACAGGAGTGGTCGTGCTCAGGCCATTTTTGTTGCAGAACTCCTTCTCGGTGTTACTGATATGAGATATATATAACAGGTTGGCTGATAAGTCCCCGGGCTAACAAATAAAAACACATTTTTTGTCAAAATTCGTTTTTATTATTCAACATAGTTCCCTTCAAGAGGCCTTCCCTTCATACAACGATTATAACGACCTTCCAATTTTTTGATACCATTTTGGTAGTACTCCTTCGGTTTTGCCTCAAAATAGC
>KB667522.1:543697-594203 GCA_000349065.1 Anopheles quadriannulatus | reverse complement strand
GATGTGTGAGCAATTTTTGTGAAACTGCTGCACTAGCCTGCCGAAAACTGGTACAGTTACCCTACCTTGAAGTAAAAATTATTAAATAATTGTCAAAAATGTTGAAAAATAGCATTTTTGGACGAGTTGCTACGTTACGTCGGAAGTGTTGTCGAAGCGTTTCAAGGATATTTTGTTTGCGCATAATTTTACGTTCATTTGTTCAATGGGAACGGTGTATGGCGCTGTCATAACAATCACTGTCAGCTGATTTCGTCTGTTTGGGAAATATCGACAACGAAATAAACAAACACCGTGCATAACAATGGGCGCTTAAAAATGTGAAATTACGTCGTGAAAAAGTTACCTTTTTAGAGATAAAAACACCCAGAAACTACCAGCATGGCAACCTTATTATCCGCTTCCCGGCACGGCGCCATGTTCCGTCCTTCGGTACCGAACGTGTGGCTTCTTACTTGGCTAGTCAGCTATCAGCGCAAAAGTACCAACATCAGTGCGGTTGATTCCTTTATCAGTGAGCTGATGGACAACAAAAAGCTCAAATGGAAGGTTTTGAACAGCCGACATCGTAACGGGCAACCAAAAACGTCACCCAAAACCGCCGACCTAGCTCCGTCTGAGTTGGCTGCCAGCATTCGTACACCCACGGAAACCATCCAACGCTCCTCGTTTCGATTCAGCGAGCTGTACAACGAGCTTACGAATAACCCGCTAGTGGTAAACATTAGTCAGATGGAAGTATCCCAAGTTGATCATCTACTCGAAACGGCACTGAAGGAACAAAACAACGAAGACGTGAAATTGCTACTGGCACAAATATTGGAATACGAGAAGCTACCATCACTGCAGGTATTGAACGCCGTTCTCAAGAACCTGGCACACCGGACAGAAACGCGAACAATAGAACGGTTGATTGAACTCTACCGAAAGCTTCATTCGGAATGCGGCAGCACAGCGATCGGCAGGTTCGAGCACTATAGGGCCCTTTGCGAGTGGAAGCAGGGCAACACGTTTAAATCACTCGACGCGTTTCGCTCCATTATGCTCGAGTGTAACGAAGAAAGGATGATAATGATTGATCATTTACTGTTGGAAATTATCGATGAAACGATTGGTAAAAAGAGCGAAGCTGTTTTGCTCGCCGTAATGCAGCTGTGTGAGTTCAGCTTAGTCGAACTGCGCCACGAGTTCCCCATCTGCTACGTGTGGGAAAAGAGCTTTCTTAGCGCGTGGCACAGCGATCAGGAGGCGGCCAAAACGTTGTTCGATCGGCACGACGCACTAAGGAACGCGATCAGCAAAAGGTACGTGGCGGATGATCGTAATCTATATAGCGATATGACAACAACTTAAACGTAATTTTAAACTTACAGGATACCAAATCTGTGCTACAAACTGCTGTACGAAAACAACGTCGAAAAGGTGTACCAATTGATCGAAATGTTCCTCAAGCACGAAATGAAGGCGGATTGTAAAGCTATGCTCATCCGACTATTTGAATATCAGTGTAAGTGTGTGCGAGCAAAGGGGTTTGTACATTCTACACACTAATGGGGTTGTGCTCTATTGCGTCTCTCACAGATTGGCGTAAAAACTTGCGCGGCTGTTCGGAAATCATGCAAAATGCGATCGATCTCAACATCGCCCTGCCCGAGATGTGCAATCGGCAGCTGCTGGAGCTGCTGCTAGGCCGAAGCGCGACGGAAGCGGCCCAGCGGGAAGCATGGAAAAAGTCGAAGGACTTGAAACCAAACAAATACACGTTGAAATTTTAGTGTATTATGCGCTGTGTACTTGCGAAGTAAATTGCGGCGTGACCAAAAAAAACTGTTTTAAATAATAACTACAAACGAACGTCTCACTATTGCGATTTGGTTTTGTTGTAATACGATGCAAACGCGAAAGCAGTCGCGGATGGGTCTACGGTGTCAACAGCTCAATGTTTAACTCTTTGCGTAGTTCCGTTACATCCTGCTCCCATCGCTTCTCCCAGTACACGCCCATCAGTGGTTTGATCCGATTGCCCGTCCGAAGGGCCCAGGGCAGATACTTTCGCAGATAGTTTTGTCTTTGTCTGAAATGGAAAGTGGAACCATTTTGGGGGGTGCAGCACTGTTGGAAAAATCCTTTACGAATTGAGCCACTCACTTGGTACGAAGCCGGAAGGCACCAAAGACGGCACCGCCATAGCACATCGGTAGACCGGTGTTTAACGCTTCCACCCACTTGACCGTTACCTCGCCCAACATGTTGGTGGGCATGTCGAGGATCGCGTGTACCATATCGTGCGTTTCCCTGTATCGGGTCATGACGTACGCAAGTTCGGGCTCGTCCAAAAATCGCACCTCCATTCGTGAATCGGGTGTAATATTCTGTCAAAAAAAAAAAGGAAAAAACAACATAAGCGTAACACACTTTGTGAAACGTTTGTGTGAGTGTGTGTGTGTCTGTGTGTTAATCGCTTATACATTATCTTCCATAAACTTGACGTATGTGTAACCGAACGTATGCTCCGGCATCTTCTTTAGTGCCTCCATATCCACCGTGCGCGTATTGATGCGCGGTTTCTCCGCCAGAATCCGTTGTCCCTCCTCGGTTGATCTCATGTAGTGGAGCATTTTTTCCAACGCCTCCCGTCCAGTCGTTTCCCCCAGGCATGCGATCATATCATGTCTGCGCAGAAAAAAATACAGTAAATTAATTAGCATGGCTCGCTTATTGGCTTTTGGGATAGCAGTTTGCAGGAGGGCTTACCTTCGCGGATCGACTAAAGCGGCGACGGAGCTTCCGGCGCTTAAAATTAGCCTTTGAATGTCGCTGACTTCAATTCGATTGCGAAGAAACTCTTTCGTAAACTCGTCCATCTCTGCTGCTGCCGGCTGCGGCTCATCGTTCAAGGAAATGTTGGCTATTGGTGCTGTTGTACCGTCGGTTCCGGCCGTGGTAGAGCTTAGCTGGCGATACCGGAGACATCTTCTCGTGGCGTTAATCAACGGGTAGCAACTTTTTTGAACGAACATTTTGATGCTTTTTTTTGTTCTGGAAGGAAATGTGTATGGGTGAAGCAATTATTTGAAAAAGAATTTATACATTTTACCAATTAATAATGTACAACAAACAAAAAATCCGAACCATGTGATTAAAAACAATATTAAACATAATTACCTTCTATTATGAGCAGCTAAAATACATTTTCCCATACAAAAGGGATGATAAACAAGTGGGACAATGCTGGTTTTATCTAAAAATGCATTACCGGCCGGCTCGCAGTGGAATATCATTAAAAAAGGTCACCCTTCAATTTGTCCCACCACGCTGTCGTATTGATTAGAGCTGCACCGGCTCAATTTAGACATAATTATCAAACATATACAACATGCGATCGTTCAGTGGAGTTTTTGTCCCAGTACGTGTACTGTAATTTCAATGCGATCTTCACCTTCCTAGCCCTTGACTCTGGGATGCCTGACGTCATCGCATCAGTCACACGTGTGCCGACGTAGAGGAATGTACATCCTCAGCTCAACACCTGTTCCCTCTTACGTTACGCTCCCCAGAAATATGCTAGAAGATGTACAAACGGATTCGAACAGCCAGAGCGACGCACAGCGATGATGATCGCGGCGACGGTTAAGACGCATCGCTTATGCTGCCGTGTCAATAAACCTGAACCTACCAACGAGGTCACGGTCACTATTGTTTCCGCGCAAGAAGACGAAACGGTTTGTTTGTTCCGTTGGGATCTGGTAAAGGTAGCTTCTATTCAGCACGAAAAACGCTGACCTTGCCCCACCGGAACAGTGAATGATCAATGTTATTAAACAAACTAACACACACAACAAATAGGTTTGATCACCGGCATTTGAACGAAGTCGTCTGAAGGCCCGCGATTAGCCTATCTTTTGCTGCTAAAAATAAAAGGCAAAGCATAATCCTAATGCAAACTCAATAATCTTAACAGCAACAGTTCGTGTGCTGTGCTGGCAGTGTTGGTTCGTGAAACGGCCAACCATATCATTAAAGGGCAACGGCAAAGTACACGCCCGCCGACCCGTCCGAGATTTGTACGTTACAGAGCAAGCAACGAAAAAAAAAGAAGAGCTGAACAACAACTGATAAACTGGTTTTCCCGCTGGTCATACAACAGGGGACGTGTTTAACGAAGAACGCAAACAATTGCCCGCGGATCAAAATTGCGCTCCATCCAGAGTACTGTTCATGCTGTGAAATTGTGACAATTCTATAGAAATTTTATTAGTTTCTCCAAAATCTTCTGCATTTCTTGCATAATCGGCCACGAAAACCAAATCTTTCAAGTTAGCAAGGGATGGAGCCGTCCACACTGGACTGAAAAGCCCGATCGTATGACACCAAATGCATACTGAATCCGTTTTATCAAGCAGTTCAGTAGTCAATGTTTCGCCCCCCGAAAAGGGTCGATAAATCCTAATCACACGTTTGCTCTCTCCAACTCTTTCCGTGCGCATTTAATGGTGTAATGCTTTATCGTGTATTGCTTTATATAATTTCTGTTTTTGGATTAGATTAAAAAGGCGTGACGTTTTCTATATGTCATCGTTCCACCGCGATGAACGTACACCAAGTTCCGATTACTCAACCTCGATGGGGTGGTTCATGGTTTTGATGAGTTTTCTTTCTCGTTATACGCAGACGTACCGTTTATACAACTGAAGACAAAAAAAAAGCATAAATGCTCACTCACAACGCGGTTTTGTTACACAACGGCAATCCACCAACTCTCTTGGGTGGTGTATATATTTCGACTCCATCAATCAGCTTCACTAAAATCTCCTACACGGGGTACATGTACACATCTTCAACTTAAAACTACACAGGCGAAACTAAAAACAATCTACGATACACAGCTTATCATGCCTTCGATGCAATGCCTTCTTTTTAATATCAACTCACGCACGGGGGGGGGGGTGGCTTTTCGTTTACAAGGCGGCGGAGGAGCGCCAGTATTTTCGCTATACAATAGAATATTGTAATGTGGCATCCTTTTCCCTCGTCGGAGTTCGGTGCACGAGAATTATTCGTTTGTTTTTGTTCAAATTTGTCTATCACTACCGATGACACGCGGCGCACTCCCGGTGCCGCATGTGTGAGTGTGTGTGTGTGTGTGATTGTGAACGTTTAGGTGATTATCGCTTAAAACTACATCGATCATCATCTCTCTGTACACTTGGTATACCGCACTGAATCAATGGCCACATTGCACGCCCGCGGGGAAATCATCTCCAATGCCCTTCTGGTTTTTTTGTTGTGAAACTAATGCATTTGCCCTTATCAAGCGAGTGGGCGAAGGGAGGGAGAAAGGGGCAACGTACAGACATTACTAATAAATATATGCCCCACTATCTGCCCCCCGGTTAGCTCGCTTTGGTTTTGTTCGCTTTACTACACAAACGCGCGCACCCACCACCTCCACCATTGCGTCCTCTCACACGTTATCGATTCTTCCGGCGGCGGGCAGCAGCAGCTTCTTGTCGGACGAGGCAGCGTCACCGCTTCCTCCCCCGCCGCTCGGCTTCTTCCGGAAGGTGACGTACGTGTAGAGCAGGCTGCCGGCTACGCTGATGTTGATGCCGAGCGCGTTCAGCAGCGAAAACACGTAGTCGCCCCCGATGAACATCCCGATGTACGTGACGCTGATGTTCTTCAGGCACCCGACGATGGTGGTGGTCAGGGCGGAGTTGTGCTGGGTGCACAGGATCACACTGTACGACAGGATGAAGCCCATCACGCAGGACAGCAGGAACTGCACGACGAAGAACGGATCGTTCCAGCCCTCGTACTGCCACGCTCGGTCGATGTCGCCGGCCAGCCAGGTGCCGACCAAGGCCGGCAGTATCATGAACAGCGAGTTGTAGTACATCAGCCCGTACTTGCCCATGTCGGCCGTGTCGAGCTTCTTCTTCATGTACACGCCGTTGGCCGCGGTCAGCGTGTTCGTGATCATCACGTACATGTAGCCCTGCAGATTGAAGCTGAGATCGTCCAGCGCGGCCATCAGGGCGCCTCCGACCATGGCGAACACGCTCACCTTCACCGCGAGCGTGGGCCTAATGCCGAGCACCAGCAGCTCCAGCAGCATCGTCAGCAGGATGGAGAACCGGCGCAGGGCGGCAAACATTGGCAGGCTGAGGGCTTGGGTGCCGCCGAGCCCGAACATCATGTTGCCGAGATAGATCAGCGGCAGCGGGAATATGCGGCGCGCGATGTCTCGGCTGAAATCGGGATACTTGACTAGCTGCAGCCGCTTGGCGACGAACAGCACCACGATGCTGGCCGTCAGCTGGCCGAGACTGAGCACCAGGAACGAGGGAAACCGGTAGCTGGTCAGCACGGTCTTATTGACTACGGTGATCAGGAATGACGAGAGGCCGTAGAACACGGCACTGGATAGTTTGAGAAACTGGGTCGTTTCGCCGCCCGCCATCTCCGACGCGGACGATCGCATTTTCGACAGATAAGCTATCATGTCGTGACCGGTCCGATAACGCTCGTGGGAGCCGGGGTAGCTTACGCACTGCTTCCGCTCTGGATCCCGGGCTGGCCGAGGGATGATGCTTCCCTTCTCCCGGCCGCTAACCTAACGGGTGCGAGATTCCGTGCCGACGGGCGATGCTTATCGCTGCTGCTGCTGAGTCGTGCTATGACCGTCGGCCGAGATTTATACTGTTTCTTGGTAGGGTGAGTTTTACTACCGACTTTTGCGGTCGGTCTCTTCGCTGGTGCCGGTCTAGGAATAGATTTGTGGGGTTTCGATCGATCCAGCATTCTTGCGTGGCCCCTCGTTAATTGGTGGTGCTCTATCCGGTTCTACACTAACCACATGGCACTTGGTTGCTGCGTCTTTGCTGCTGTGCTATGTGTGTTTCTGCCGATCGAAGCAGTCTGCGCTTTACCCCAAACAGTGCGCAAACAATCACGGCCACGGATTTGCGTTCCAGTATCAACAAGAATTTGACACTTGATTTGTACGGAATAGGGTCACCGCCGCCGTCGGCAGCAACAGCAACGTTTGCCGTTTTTCTTCGTCTGGATTGCTCAACTACGGTAACATTAAATTAGCGCAGCAGAGTCATACCAGCGTTGGGCGCTCGATTACACTCGCGATGGTTACTGTTCGGTTCTGTTACGGTATGCAGGCGCGATTCACCGATGGCATTGCCCATTCAAAAGCACAAACACCCGGCCACAAAAGGAACCGAAACGTAAAACGCTACGACGATGCTATGTTTCACCGTCATCGAACGCTGAAAACGTGTGTGCCGTAGCGACGATGACACAATCACGCGACAAATTATCCAATCTTCAACACGAACGAGCTAAAGTACCGCGAGGGACTGAGCATCCGAAAACCTTTTCGGAAGGCCACGGATTCCATCAACAGAGCACTACCATCCACCGCACACATCTACACGCACACACATGCAGCGTAGTTACTGTCATTCCCGGATAACAGAGTTTGACAGCAATGACATTGCTTTGTTTTTTTTGCGTTCTCCATTTCATGAACTGCAATTATGAAATTCTTTTTTATCGGAAGAACACCGCCAAAATTCGATATGATGGAGATGCACAACATGCTTAATCACACCTAAAATACAAGCACACGCAAAACTTACCGCCAATCGATATGCGTTGAGCTTCTGCACGCTGGATTGCTTCAAAAACAGATTGTTTTGGCTCTGTCGAATTTGTCAATTGCAGTGCAGCGCATGGATGAGGGCTAGTTTCACGCAACCCATTCGCGAGCGCAGCAGCGGGCTATTCGGGAGGCGAAACTACAGTACGTGACAAACAAACACTCCAGCACTCCAGTGAGGATACGGATTTCGATTTATTTCTACAACGTGATACCTCACACAAAGTATGTAGCTACTGTAAAAAAAATGTAAGCATTTTCCACACAGGAATGTTATGCTCGTGCACAAATGGGAAGGTTTAAAATGCAGGCCAACACACTCACAAAAGGTATACCAGCGGATCCGCCAACGGTCGCCGCTGCTTCATTTACATTACATTGCTAGACGGTAAAATAAAACTATCGCCGACGGTCATCGGTGATGCTCCGAGGGCAGCATCCGCTAACTGTTATCTTCGGTCGCCCTTCACCGAGGCCCCTTTGGCCTGGCTGTTGCGCCCCGTCCGCGGGGAGTTCTTCTGTGAGGGTTTCATGATGCTGGGCGGTGTGGCGGCGGCAGCAGCGGCCGCGACCGCCACCGAGTAGCGCGTCGTAGCGGCGTGCGGTTTCGGTTGCGAACCGGTGCCGGTCGAAAGCAGCGGACTGCTACTGTTCGGTACCGGCTTGGGCGTTCCCAGTGCCTTTCCCGTACCGTTGTTGCCGTTGTTGTTGTTGTTCGGGCCACCGTTCGGTCCACCGCCCCCCGATCCATTGTTCAGGATGGGCTGGGGCATTGGCGCGGCCAGGTTCGGGTTCGGCTCGCTCATGTTGACCATCTC
Source organism: Anopheles quadriannulatus (assembly GCA_000349065.1). Taxonomy (NCBI): domain Eukaryota; kingdom Metazoa; phylum Arthropoda; class Insecta; order Diptera; family Culicidae; genus Anopheles; species Anopheles quadriannulatus. Next base: position 585,710 of record KB667522.1, on the reverse strand, counting down.
GTTGAAGGTGTAGCAAAAATCGCCCAACCGCACGATCTCCCCATTTTTGCCCGAGTAAAGCGTCAGCGACTGGCGCCACACGTTGGCGTAGCCTTTGGTGAGGCGTACGATATCACCCGGCAGCAGCTGCTTGCCCGGCTCGTCCCAGATCGACACGTTGATGGCGGCGCTCTGGTCGGCCACTTTGAACGTGCGCACCTCGCGGTTCTCTTTCGTCAGCGTGACCGGTCCTATCTCGAGTATGATGAAGATCACGTTGATGTTTTTCATCCCCGGGTAGATGTCCTTAATCGCCATCAGGTCGGTCGGGTTCGGATTGGGCGGTGGATGGTTCTGCATCGGGCTGGTGGCAGAGGGTTGATTATTTTCGTGTGGGAACTGTATGCGCCAGCACTTCAGGCGGGTTTTGATCGCAATACATACCCGTACATATTAACGGCCATTACAATCTGTGCAGGGGGAGTAAATGGGAGCGACACAGATGATTTTAGTGTCGATCGGGGGAGACGATTTCGTGTTTACAGCTGAAATTTGTTTTGTTTTGATTTCGCCCCAAGATCCAGTTTGACAGATGGGTTTGTACGGAAAAAGGGGAAGAGTCGCGCGGCGGGGGAAAAGAACACAACGGGCGAAACGGGCAAGCGTCAGCGCAATTGTCACAATGACTGTCAACTAGTGAAGCAAAAATACGCCATCGCGGTTGCCGAGGTAAGAGCACTTTTGATCCGCCGCTGCTTTCCGGAATTTCTTTGTTCTGTTTGCGAAAAATTCTGCGTAAAAACGTACTGCCCAACGCGCCAACGGCTAAAGATTAACGTTGTGTTTTCTTGCGCTGATTGCGCGCCCGGGACAGAATCTACGCCAAGCAACATGGATATCGACGAGGAAGAGTTCGAGGCACCGACGTCCAGCAGCAGCCGAGGTGAGCGGAAGCGGTTCGAGGTCAAGAAGTGGAACGCGGTAGCCTTGTGGGCCTGGGACATCGTGGTGGACAACTGTGCGATCTGCCGAAATCACATCATGGATCTGTGCATCGAGTGCCAGGCGAACCAAGCGTCCGCCACCAGCGAGGAATGCACGGTGGCTTGGGGTGTGTGTAATCATGCGTTCCACTTCCACTGCATCTCCCGATGGCTGAAGACCCGGCAGGTCTGTCCGCTCGACAACAGAGAGTGGGAGTTCCAAAAGTACGGTCATTAGGAGGACGCGGGGCGAGGCACAAACTTGCGAACTAAAACCCCCTACCCTGGCTACAGAACTACATGGCAGCCAGAAGCATGCGGAAGCGCTGACGCTGCCTCTCCTTGAACAAACACATCCGGATACGATCTAAAGAATCTGAGAAAAGCAACCGACGACTCGATTGGCTGTACGCAAACCGTAATAAATTCAGCAGTTTTATCGTATGAGCTAAATTACACCATATTTAAAATGTTTATTCGATTATTTTCATCATCACAGTCTTTTTGGTTCTCTTTTTCCGGTTCAAGAGAGAGAGAAGGAGAGAGAAGAGAAAGAGAAGTCATCAAGGACACTTGGGGGGAGGAATGGTGATGGGGGCAAGTCGTTTCCTGCGTCATCGTCGGTTTGTGGTGTCGTTCGCCGGTTCGACCCAGTGATTGGACCCCAGCTTGTTCGACCAGTGAGGCCAAGTTTTGATGATATCGAACAGTGCCTTGCCCGGACTCTCGAACGGTGCCAGCTGTCGATGGCCGTACAGGCTGTAGTTGGAGGCAAGATAGTTTTCCTTCATACCTAGCAGTATGAGCTGCTTCGCAGCACTTAGCTGAGCGATCGGTGGCGGATCCGCGATGAATGTTCCAATGAACGCGATGCAAATGCTGTCCACGTTGAACCCTGCAAGGGTGAAACAAGTTAGAACCGTTTGGTGCTGTTAGGCTCGGCAAGGATTGCCCTTACCTTTCGTGTGCGCTCCTTGCTTTGTCCATCCTCTACCCTCGTACGCGTTGCCATCACCACCCACCAGAAATTGATACGCGATGTCGCTGAAGTTCCTCGAGTCGGGACTTGAATGAAACTCCTGGATCAACTTTACCTGATACATGCATTTTGTCTGTAGCAAACAGAGAGAACAAGGGAAGAGAAAAGTGTCGCATTAATAGATTGGTGTTGTGGGTATGTATTAAAACGACACTTAAAAAAAATCATCTTCAAGACAGACAGAGTAACTTCCCGTGGAGAATTGGTTGTTGGAAGTATGATATATTTCACAACGAGTTTGTTAGCTTAACTAACCTAAATACTGCTGTCTGCTACTCGTGATCGGGCTGCTCGTCCTTATTTTGCTCCTTATCGACAAACTGGGGCAAGCTGTGCAGTGCTTCGATTAGCCACTTGCCCGTCCCAACCGTTGGATCCAGCTGCTCCGAGGCATATATTCGGTAACCTTCCTTTAGGTGGCGCTCCTTTGCACCAAAGTGCAATAGATATTTCAACAGCTCGATTTGCTTTTTAGTAGGTTTGCCACCGTAATTGTACTCTCCCACAAAGCCCACCGTTATGCTGCGGGAATTGTAACCTGCGGCGGTAAAGACACGACAGGACGATTTAAATGCAGTGGAGAAATTCGTGGAGATTCTGTATGTGCTTTTTTGGATGTTTATTTTATTGTATTTTACCGGGAATGGTGGCACCAATTTTGTGCCAATTTCGACCCTCGTAGATATGTCCATCTCCACCGATTAGAAAGTTGTACGTTATATCGTCGTAGTTTTTGCCATCCATATGAAACTCCTGAATTAAGCGCACCCGCAAACGGCATGCGGCCTGAAACGAGCAATGCATGCTACCTGTTACGTTCGTTAGGTTTGTACCTCATTATACTAAGGTTGATTGGGTTTGCACCACATTTGGGCGGATTTGATTATTTTTTTTAAAGTAGACGACCAGCCATGGAAATTACGGCTCGTGAGCAGCATCGTTTATTGTCTTATAAATGCTTCATATATACGATATTATACGATTGTGCTGATGCTCTCAATTCCTACGATAAATATTAATTAAAAACGAGAACACTATCTAGCTATTTTTTTTTGTTAATGTTTAGTTCTCCCATTGCTTAACATAATTATAACAACTACTGTCTATGCACCCTTAACCCTATTCCAGGCAACCGGCTACACGGGTAGCCAAATCGATTTTGCTAATTGCTTATTTCTCTGATTTTAAGAATCCGATTGACTTGAAGTTTGGAACATGTGTGTAAACCACAGTTATTGTTCTCTGATTTCTTTTTAGATTTTTTTTAGTATAATATACCTGATTTTTAGAATTATTTATCTGTTTAATTACTCATAGAAAAATTCTGATTTTTTTTGCTAGACGTGTAGTATACAATTCTCAAAATTATCAGAGCCATTTTGTTTTTAAAATTGTGTGAAGTACGAAATAAAGTTTTTTACGTTTTTTTTCTGTCAAAAAGAATTCTGTCAACTTTGTAAAACTATAACATAAAAACGGTAGCGAGTTGAACCAATCTATGCACAGTTATAGAAACAAAATTTGTTCATTAAATTTTCATCACAATATTGCATTGATATTGGATTACACATTCAAAAGTTATAAGCCTCCAACGTAGCTTCCAACCGCGCAGCCCAGTTGCCTGGAATATGATGTTTTTTTGGTTGCCAGTGACAGGATTAACGTGGTTAACGAGTTGTTCTTCATCTCAGAGGGTGCCACTCAGTCTTACTCGATTCTGCATTCATCACTTTCGCTTCAATGGCACATTGAATGGCATACCTACACTACGTACGCTCAATCACCTATGCGTATCATATTTACAAACGTTCACTAAAATGTGGCAAAAGCCTCAGCTGTTCCATAAGATATTTGCCCGGGCTGATGGTGCCCTTCAGCTGGCTGGCACCGCACAGCTTGTACTCCTTGGCAAGCCATCCGCCGTCGGTACCGTTGCGAAGCAGCAGTACCAACTGTTCCATCTGCTGTTCCGTCGGTCGATTAATAGTCTCGTAGTTACCGATGAATGCTATCCCGTAGCTGATCGTGTTGTAATCTGTGAAACACACACACACACACATATTGTGGGCATGATTTTGTAACTGTTTTCCTCCTTCGGCCTTTGCGATTTTGGTAGTTACGTACTTTTGGTGTGGGCTCCAACTTTAAGCCATCCGCGGCCCTCGTACACAAATTCGTCACCACCGATCAAAAAGTTGTAACCGATATCACCGTAGTTGGTGTGGTTTACGTGATACCTTTGAATTGATTGCACTAGTGCTTTGCATGCTTGCTGCATGGGAGAGGTCAGAAGTGTTTTGTGGTTGTGGTGAAAAGATAGAAAGTTTTGTTAGATGTGTAAATAAATAGAACACGAGTAATTGATGTACAGATGTTCTATTACGAATTAGGTGGAGCTTTTGATTGAATTGCCAATGAGAATTTCATGTGGAATAGTGTAATATGGCATGGCCATAGGTGCAGTGTGATGATGTAATGTATAAAACAATGATAAGAAAGGCATGTTGTGGAATACGTTAGAGAATCTGCCTCATGGCAAGCGGTATGCAGCACAGTGAGTAAAGCTTCAGACGTCCGCTTAAGCAGGACACAGCTTAGTTACTATTCATTTTATATGATGGTTCTGGTGGTGGTGCGATATAACATACAAAGCACTTAACGTAACATCATCAGAGATTTGCACACACTTTTTTAAACGACACATAATTGACTGCGCGGAATACACTACAAAATAAATGTCTATGTTTTCGACGGTAAGAGGTAACTGGCTATACATAAATGTGACTGGTATGGTATTGTACAATTTTGCGTGTGATTTTGCTCAAAAAATGCTATAAAACAGCACAATAATAGTTTTTGGTCTGTTCTGAAAAGCACTGGTGAATGTGCGGCATAACTACACGATCGTAACATTAAATTCAGTGCATCAAACACAAATTGTGTCTGCGCAAAATCCATGGTTCTCAGCAGCGTCATCATTCAAGATCACTCGGCCAATATAAAACTGACCGTACAAAGAATATACAAAATCGTATAGTACATCTCTAGCTCCTGCTAAAGGTACAGTGTTTTGCATTGTTCGCTTAGTTATCAACGATTTAGGCAAAAATGACACGAAACGATATTGAAAAGAAAAGGAAAAAAATGAAAAGCTATTTTAATGACCAAAGCTTTATCACAGGGGTCTTTTTGCTAATTTTATTCGATGCTTCTCATTTCCAGCAATTTATTAAAATCATTAATTATTTAATTTTTTTTGCTTTAAACTTTTTCAAGCAGCTTTATTAAGGACCAAGGTTTGAAATATGTTGCTTAATTCTATTTTTAATCTTTCTAAATGGTTTGAAATGGAATATGAATATAAATATGGAGCTTTTTCCTTTCTTCGCACAAAGTACTCTCTTTTGAAGCATGAATCTACAAATTATACAAGAGTATCCCCTACGAAATGGTGCAAGCGAAAAGATAATAATACGATCAAAATAAAATAAAATAAAATTCTAAATTTATGAAAATATTAAGAACCGACAGTTGCAAAGTTATTAACGGCTTTATTGCCTAATGTTGCAATGTATTAAAAACCCTTGAAACTCTTGTTTTTTTTTTAAATAATCTGCTCCTAGTGTTGAATAATTTTGTTCCTATATTCCCATTCCACATTGTATCTCGTAAACTATACGAGTAAAAGTAAACTTGTATAAGTTTACCATTTTTCAATATGAATAAAAAAAACTTAGAGAATGGATGAGCCAGATCTTCTACACTTTACTGGGTATTCCGACAGAATATAATTCGGTAAATCATTGTTTCAGCATTTCAATGTTGCTGTTGCAAGATTGTCTATTTATTTATCAATTTTTTTATGAGGATATAGACGAAACTTCTATTATTTCAAAAAATATATTTATGACCTAAAAACTAAGAGTTTTTACAATTTTAAAGCGTATATGCATATGCTTGATGTTTATATTTTATATTCATGTTTTGATGCAAAACTAATCTGGCTCCTTGAAAGGACCTTTTGTTAAAACGGACATGTCTAGACGGTTTGACAAGAATTGACTTCCTCTCAGTAATTGAAGTACTTTGAATGACCTTAAATGTTATGAATTAATGTTTTCCGTTAACTTCAAAATTATTTCTTGAAACGAAAAATTGAAAGGCAGTTATTTAAACACATTAAAACGAAAATAGTAAATGAAAGAAAATTTACAAAAAAAATAAAAAGAAAACTGTCCATACATTGTGGTTATTGCTAAACAATAATTCGATCTTTTGCGAAATTCCACAATTAAGACACATCTTTGTTATACATTTTTAGTTCTTAAGTCTTAAAAATGTACCTAATAATTTATGAATGGCGCTTGAATAATAGCAAAGCTGGGGTTGAATACAATGTTCGGCCATCAAAAAATAAACACCGACTGCGATAAAGTGAACGGTTTGATAATGCTATCATGTGAAAGTTTACACTGCACGGTGTCTTATCTTTGTCGTCTTGTTTAAGGCTTACCTGAGTAGTGCAACCTTCGGTGGCAGTGTGAGCAATGATGACGTTATTAACCGGCAGTTTCAGATCGGTCAATTCCTCTCTGGGCGGTTGCGCCAGCCATTCCGTTCTCGTCACTAACCGTAACGGTCTCGGATCTGGGAATAAATCATCCTCTATGGAAGAAACAACAAAAGAAAACGAAGTTCCTTTCTTTTGTAATTACGTGTTAGGTAAGGGGCATAGTGAGAATGATATCCAAGGAGGGTAGGATGGTGTAAAAAGTAAAAAGTCTAGTACAAAACAAGTTTTTGTACCTATATCCTTGTCCTGCGGAATATTGGGACGATTGTCGTCGCCGTCGCCTACGGGGAGCCTAAATCTAGCTTTACCTGACGCGGTGAGGATCGATATGACCGCTACAATGGCACATAGGACAATCATCAGCGATACCATTACGATAAAACTGAGCAAGGGTTTATCCTTTATGATTGTCTTAAGACTAGATTGCCAGGTGCGTGGCTCGGGAGGTTTGGTTGCGGAAGGTACTACCGATAACAAGAGGAAAGTAAGCACATCGAAAGCATTAGAAATCACGCACTCATTTGCTTAATCTCACTGCACAGTACCTTTTTTAGTGGAATTTGTATCGTCGGTTTCGTTTTCCTGAACCTGATATCCCTGGTTGGTGGTCCCATTCTTACGATCCTGGTAGATGTTCTTTATAACAACCTGCCCCTTGATGTACGTTTTGTTGCCGAACGTGATGTCCGACGAGTTGTGGACCGCGATCGCCCCGATCGTGGATGCGGCCGGGCTTGGCCGTACCCCGGGAGCGATGGCTTCCACGGCAACCTTAACGTTCGCGTTCGGGAGCACGCGTGCCTCCCCCGGTGCCAGTGTACCCGGGATACGATCAATCGCCCGCTTGATAGAATCATCGTCACACTCGGTATCGCTACTACTGCTATCGAAGACACTCGAGTCGTCATCATCGCCACCGTTGTCTGTTCGTTTGATGGATGACGCCGAGATATTGGAAAGACTGCTGCCCTTAGCGCTATCTGACTTGCCGGTCCCGGTGCCCGAGTTGTTTAGGCCGGCGATCGTATCACCGCCGCTCGCCGACATCGACTGTGCCTTAGTGTGGTATCCGGTGTTGACTGAGGTATCATTTTCTAGCTGTAGGTTCCTTGCCAGTGCCATCGTTCGGGTTTCGTTTACTGCTGCAACGGGCACTGTCACAGTCACACGGCTTGCAAGTATCTCCGAAAGCTTCCGTTTGTTTGTGTTTGTAGTGTGGCTCTTTATCTCACGGAAGTGTTGAGAGACATCTTAGCCTCGCAGTAGCTCCAGTCTCTGCCTGAAAAAGGGATGATATAAGGCGGTTAAAAATACATTTGATTAGTCACTGTTAGTCTTAGTGCCAGTTCAAAAGTTGAATGTAGCCGCAGCCAAAATGCAAGGACAGTTGTTTTGTTATAAAAAAAAAATGTCGGAAATCACTTGACAATAGAATATCCTAACATTATGTAACTCAGAACCGCTCTCCGATAAATATTTATCAAGACAATGTGTGTCGAGAGCAAAGAAAGTCTAGGGGTTGCACTGTTCAAAAGCGTTTCTATATCTCGTCCCAGCACACTGCTAATGATAATGATGTTAGTGTGTTTGCACTGAGGTCAACTGAACATGGCGGGTACCCGCCTGATAAGCACTAGAAGAAATAGAAACACTCACTTCATTTCCTTCGCGGTTTGTAACTTGCAAGGGGTTTTGGAGAGGGTGCTTTTCTCGATTGCTTTATTAATGGTATAGGCCACCAAACATATGATGGAATGTATGAGATCGGTGGACCAATTGGGTCAATCGTTTCAGACAGGCTTGAATTGATAGGTAATTCGTGTTGTTATTATTGCCGGAGTAGTTCTATTCTTAGTGACTGTTTTAGAGCACAGCTTTATGTACAAAAGGTGTTTTAATATGAGGATCAACGTCCTTAAACATTTTACACTAATGTGATACAACTATCGATATGGCTGAACAATATAACACGTAAACAAACCAAAATTGGTCAACATAAGTAACCTTGACGAATGGATAATGCAGAGTTCACACATCCAAGAAATTAAGTTTAAACATAAAATAAATTAATAGCTAACTAGTGTAACAACGCTTTAGGCACCACCTTAAACACGTAGGTGAAGCACTTGCGTTTAACAGACAAAATGTAGCACACTGCACCGATCGATTGTTGCAATATTACGAGCTGCACGGCCCTATTTGCATGTGTCACTAGCACAACAACACCAAACCAGTATGCACCGTACCCCGCATTCACAGCGATCAGCAGGGGTTAAAACATCTTCCTTATCTTTACACTTACACACACACAAACACACGCAGACTCATGCAATCTTCGGTCGGTCAAGTGGAATGAGATCGCGCATGGTAAGCCGTTTGTAAATCCTTCGCTACAACTGTCTGGACAGGAAACGGGTGGCTTACAAGTTTCTTGGAATCGAAATTCCCGTTCGAGAGAGGTTTGCTCACGTCACGTCGGCTTTCTTTTGCGCGATGGAGGTAGAACAGAGCTTAGTTTTGACAGATTTTGGTAAATATACGATGCAGGCTGCATCTAACCCCATGAAACAACGTTGAAGATCGCATCAAACATACGTTAAAACTCATGCGCGGCCACTGCCAAACGTGTCAGAATTGTAGGACGTGCTGCGAGCTTGCCAATGCCTTTCAACTTCGCACATCACAACATATTAACAATCACAACAGAAAGTTACTTGTGTTAGCTGACCAAACCAACACCTCTTTACACACTCCCATCAACCCTCGATTGTATCTACACGATCGATGCTTGATCCGATCATGTGCTCGTGCGTGTCGTCGCGTCGCATGTTATGTGCTGAAGGTTATTTGCTCCGCCGCTCGACGACCCATCGTCTAACGTGGGGTTAATATTTGCTTTACGTCCAACATCACCAACACTAACCACCGATGTGAACAAATCGTTCCATCCCTTGATCTCACGGCGAAGTGAATAAATAATGTTTCCACTTTTTGTATCAGGTTTCGTTCGACCAAAATGCACTATGGACATGGGTTAGAACACTTACACTGCCCAGGGGTAGTTTGATGATTCTTTGATGAGCTTTGAGCTTTTGAACCAATAAGAACAGTTCCAGATATGTTCTGCTTCAAATCACTGTTATCACACTATCGGTGCACTTTGTTTTCTTTTATTTTTTTTTCGGGAGGGGGTGGAAGTGCTTCCGCCTGCTTTGTTGTCACACACGCACACACAAATGGATGTAATATATTGCGTTTGGAACAGTAATGGGGCGGTTAATTTACGTACTTTTCCGCCACCAACAGGAATACACAGATTACAGATTCTCGTTCTTGGAAGTGTGTTGCTGTGGTAACACGCTTTGCCTAGCAAGAAAAGAAGTTTTTTTTTCTTGTATAATTCCTGAACACGGACTTCCCGCTCTGATGGGCGCGTACTGCATGGGCCCGATGACAGTGAAGCGATGACCGAATCGTTGCGTATGCGTTCACGATCTATCAACTACTATCATCTTGCGCGGAGCTTGGAGCTTGGGACGAACGAACACAGCTAAAGCGCGCGTTTTTGACGCATTTCGCTACCACCACACACAAAGAGCGCGCGATCGTGTTCGTTGGAACCCGCGAAATGGCGATTACGTTTGGCGCGTCATTCATGTGCCCTCGCAAGAAGAGTATTGTAATCGCTATCTCATTCATAACATTCAAATAAGGGTAAAGTTATCTGTAAGCATGATTTGCGCGTTTGTGAATTTTGTTTTTTTGTAAATTTTATCCATTTTGTTCCATACACTACGTTTGAATCTATTTTTTCTACATGAAACAGTTTGACAATGCTGCATTACATTAAGTTTATATCATATCAGTGAACTCAAGCATTGGTCAACGAAGTTTCCAAAAATGATGTTTATGATACGCTGTGTAACATATTATGTTATCTGAAATTTTATTTTTACATGCAGGTAATTTCTGTCCCAGCTGTACTGGAAACTTACAAGCTGCAGCAAATGAAGAGAAACGGGATTTAACACCAGTACAAACGATGCTTACATCAGTTCCTGCGGTGCAAACATTGCCCCCTGTCAATTGAGCGCCTAATATTACGCCACAATAAATATCTCAACTAATTATCAATCTTCACGCAAGACGCTCACTATCGATGGTATATACGATTGTACCAAATCATTACACAAATACTGTCATGTGATGGAGAATCGCAAATCCTACGTTGCTTTCTGTTTTATCTGAAGCACCACCAAGCGGGGTATGATGTTTGTTAATGATTACAGTAGGTTGCGGAGCACTCTTCTTGCAATAAGTGCCAAAGATTGAAGTGGGTCTGTATTATGTGTTTGTTTTTAGTACATTTTACAGCACTGCGAGGTTCGCGCTCTTCCTTTGCTCACCTGTCCCACTCGAAAGGTGTCACCTCTACCGGAAAGCAGCGCGGGAGGACCCTATAGGGTCTAATGGTGGATAGCCTCAAACTGAAGCCTCGAGGAAAGTGTCGGATGTATTGTCACACCTGCCGCACCGTTATCGAATCTACAATTAATTTCAATCAGCACACAGAACTTTACACTGATAAGAGAGAAAATAAAAAGTGCAGCACACGGACTGACACTCGGACGAGGCAGAACAAAACGGTACGCTTTAAATGGCACAACTGTCGACAACAGCAGCAGCAGCATGTTCGCTTCGACACGGGTGCGTATGACGCGTTTCGCAAAATCATACAAAATGAATAGACTTTTCCGTTGGGATTGTATCGTGGGCAGAGGCGTATCGCTTCGAATCGCAGTCCATGGATAATTTATCGGGAGTGTAATCGAGTTCGACCCAATCAGTCGGCATGCGCACCCGATAAAACAAATCCCTTCCCGTGGTATTGCGGCTCACATTTGCATACGCTTAGGTGATAGTTCTTTTTTTTTTTTAATTCGACCGGAGAGGGCCCGAACAGTCGCAGTAGATCACGGTGCGTATGATATCTGCCCGTGTCGTATGTTTACTTTACCGGCGATAACATGACTTCGCGTCATACGCAACATTGTACGAAGGTAGAAGCATAAATACGAACGTACAAATGCAGCTGTCCTGGTGAATGTTTGTATTGTTGTTGTCCAAACAATTTTACTCGGTTATGGTGGAAGGCCCTGAGTAACACAGTTCCTTTGCAGAGCATAACAGAAACGTGACTTTTTCCGTTATCGGCGTTCGAATTCAATGATAAGCCTTTGCTTCTTGTTCTTTCTTTTGCAAACAACTTCGTGATCACGAGAGCCTTGTACATGTGTACAAAACATATTTTGCTAATGCCACCGGAAACTGTTCCATGTCTCATGGGGACGGTTCGAACAGGAACAGTTCTACATCCTGCCTTAATTGAGCCGTAGCGTAGGTCCAAAACCAGCATGACCAATCGTGTTGATAAGCAAAAGAAACGATTTGAGTTTTTGGTATTTCTTTCGGGTAGCAATGTTCATTGCACAAAACGAGAGTTAAAGCTGCTATAATCTAACTGAACCCTTTTGTTGCATCAGTGAAACAGTTCTTCCCCTCTTTTTTTTAGTGATAAAAGAGTAGGGTAAGAACAATTTTGCTGTAGTTTAAGTATAATGCTATCGGTGAAGAGTCATGCTTTGTGGAATGGTAAACATTGCACGCATGAAAATGTTTGGAGATGATGTATTTTTGTATAGCTTCTATACATTTGTGCACAGCTTGTACATTTTATTTAATTATAAATTATTTTTCGCCATGAATGTTTTTTCATTATTGTAAAAGTGACCCGATCTCTAAATGTCTATAAAATCTCAACTCAACAATCAATAACCACAGGATTATTTTAGTAGAGAAAATTTGACTTATATTCATTACAATAAACCTATTCAACTACGACTTAACAACCTACCTATTATCGGCCTATAATCAGTTCAAATCCGTAATGAACTAACTATCCTGCTGTCAAGGTATAAACAAATCAAGTCACCGATAGCAAAAGTCCATTAGTGGTTTGTGGTATACCAAATCAGAAAGTTTAATGTGCTATATAAAAAGAAAAATAAACCTATGTTAACGAAAACATATTATAAAAAATGTTCAAAAATTTGTCGATATCTCAAGAACAAAATGCATTTAACAACAATAAAAAAACAATAATTGTTTTTTAGATGACAATATTTCCTGAGTAACTGGCACAATTACTTTAAATTCGTTTGTAATGCTTTTAATTAGTTTGAGTACTATTATCACTAACAGTCGGAACTATTGTAGGGATCGATTTTGGGTATTCTTGATCCCAGACTGTTGGTAGGCCTATTTCGACGCCACACTTTGCGTAACCTGGTAGTCCGCACGGGTACCATCGCGTGAGTTTCGTTATTTTCTCGTACAGTTTTATCCCAGGACTGCGTGTAGTTCGTGCCTGAAAGCATTGTTAAAACGTTGAAAGGTCTTCAAATTGACATTAAAAATTGTAATCACACCTGTCGATGTGCGACGATTTTGTAGTCTTCCGTTAAAAGGTGGTGTTTCTCCCCGAACGTCAACAGATGGTCTAGTGCCGAAAGCTGAAGATCGTTCGGTTCATACCGCCCGTAATCGCCCATAAAGCACACGGCCAGTGACATGTTAGCGTACGCATTGGCCGTATCCCATCCACGACCGACGTAAACGTTTCCGTCACCACCGACCTGGAATGTGGTCATGTTTTAATTTGGCGTTTAGTCCGTCGGTTTAGACTATCCCAAATAGTTTCGCGCAGAAAACTTACATAAAAATTGCTCGGTATGTCTTGCAGACTTTTCTCAGCAATTGCTGCATCTTGCAGCGTGCGCATCTTGATGGAGCAAACGTGCACATCGGAGCAGATTTCCGAGTGGACGCCTATGTGCGTTATCAGCACGTACGGAATGGGATGTGGCAGCTTGTACGGTCCATGTACACCCTGCTGTGCACCCCAGTTGTGGCGATCGATGACCATGTGCCCGTTGCCGAGATTGGGAACTACCGGGAGAGAAATGGTTTATTCCAAACACAATGTTACAGCACTGCCTGTTGGTCTAAACATAACGCTTACTTGATTTGGAAGCAGAGTTGTCCTCAAAAAATAGCTCCTTCGGAATGATATTGTCGCCGGAGGGGAACATCATGTAGATACCGTAAAACAATAGCACCAAACCAATGATTATGAAGAGTGTAATTATGCTGTACACGATAAGGCGTTCGTATTTTATGCCCGGCGAAGTATTTGGTCCCATCAACTGGTTCTGATTATTGTATCCATCTGGAACGGAGATTGTAATGTAGAACTTTATATTAGAACGAAATTATTATCTCTCTTGATGTTTACTTTTTTTTACCAGATTGTTTTTATCATGTACAGTCTTTCCCCAAGTTACGCGAATATTGCATTCCGAAGACATTTGCGTAATTCGGACTTTCGCGTAAGTCGAATATCACTTTTTACTGCCAAAATGTATTGCATTAATAATAATTTTTAATTGCAATTAGTTCATTTATGTAATTTATTACTTATTTAATGCAATTGGTATTGGTGTTGGTAATTTTCTATCCGGTGATTTCTGTCTTTTTAGTGATTAAAAACTTTTGAAAAAAAAATTATATTTTTCATTTGACAATTAATGAAGCAAACTATACTGATTTGACATCTGAACCGTCAAAAATAAAAATTCGCGCAACTCGAATTCGCGTAACTCAACTCGGGAAACTCAACTATCCCCAGTTCGACTGGGGAAAAGACAGGAAAAGACTGTACACAAAAACTGAGACGGCCTATTGAAGTATTTTAAAAGCTACTTTCTATGCCTTAGTTCGAACGACTGTTATCAATGAAGTTAAAAATCAATTATGGAAAGTTTGCTTGAAACCCCCAGCCAGAGTGTAGATATAAGGTTTAAGTTACATTGAACGATGGAGCGGCGCTTGTAGGCACAGTAGTTGCCAACAGTGGCAATAGCTTTATATAGTATTGGTAATACTGGTACGTTTAAAATACGGAGCTTGTGGTACAGCTGTCAAGAGCATAATTGAACAATATGCATGCAGTCATGTACTATAATCTAGAGTCTCTTCTTTACTAAGGACTAATTATGCTGCGCTTGGGTACAACAATCAGGTACAGATAGACCCAAATCAATAAGTAATGGGTAAGGCTTAATAATATACTTGAACGTTTTTTCAATCTATTACATAGTACTGAACCCATTTGACCTCAACGTGTTATGTACAATATTAAGCTACCGTGGATATTCCCTTCTATTTGGCACAATGTCATTAGTCGGTCAAGCCTTGTTAAAGAACTGTGATTGTACGACGTTTACATGGCAGGATAATGAGTGTAGGAGGGATCGGTTCCATATGGAGTCCTATATTGGAACCCATGAACAGTATTTTGTTAAGTCAAGTTGCTTGAAATTGGATCACGGAACTCGCAATATTACAATGTTAATACAGGTGATAATGAGGCAGATAATACAAGTATCTCTAATATAAATGCTAGGAAATGTACTTCTTCTGCTCTGTTATGATTCCTCTGTTATAGTAGATTATTTTACCCAGGTTTTACTGTAGTTCTTAAATCATTTTAAACTTAAAGATTTTTTTATTTAGAGTCAATAACATTAATAATGATTACCTTTTGTATTATTTTAAAGTAGCAGTATTTTCTCATACGAAAAATATAAAAATATAAAGTCTTTTTGATTTGATTTGTTTTTATTTTAGAATTTATTAAACGTAATTCTTGATGATCATAATTGATCTATAAATATGTACAGAAAAAGCATTTATGACTAGACCCTTATATGTTGTTATAATATCTGAAGGAGCATAAACTTTACCTAATTATGTTATTCGCATTTAACGCACATTATTCTTCTTCTGTGCTTTTCCGATGAATTAACAATGGGTTATGAATTCCGTTCCGCTCATTGAATTCGTGCTCATCGTCCCAAACGCTCGGAAAGCCCAATTCTGCCCCACAGTGTGCGTATGCTTGCGTTCCACAAGGATTCCACCGCGATAGTCGAATGAGCCTAGCGTACAGCATGTCGCCAGGGCTGGCTGTGGTAGGTTTGGTCTGCAAAGAAGAAAAAAAAACGAATAAGAAATTGATACTCTGTGTGTATTTCCCCCATATTTATCATTCTCTAACCTGTCTTCGTGCCACAAGCTTATAGTCGTTGGCAAGCTTTCGCTGTATCACACCGTACGTCAGGAGATGGTGCAGGGCGGAGAATTGAGATTCTTTCGGTTCGTAGGTTTGGAAGTCTCCTATGAAGCAGACGGACAGTGTTCGATTGTGATACGAATTTGCAATATCCCAACCACGGCCCACGTACACGTTGCCATCTCCACCAAGCTGAAGGAAAAAAAAAACAATTCAAATTAGTCTACGTCTTGTTAGGAAGTTTTCACTTATCGTGTGTGATCAGAATCAGAATGCTTACATAAAAGTTGCTTGGAATGTCGGGCAGATTCCGCTCACCGATGGCTGCATCCTGTAGCATGCGCATCCTGTTCGCACATTCGTGCATGCCGGTGCAATTTTTGGAGCGCAGGCCGATGTGCGTAACGATCACGTACTGAACCGGATGCTCCAATTGGATCGATGCGTGCGCATCCACCTGCGAACCCCAGTTACGCCGTTCGATGATCATGTGGCTGTTGCCGAGATTGGGCACTGCGAAGAGATCAATCTGTCGGAATCAATCGGCAGCTTAGCTTGGTACATTTCGTCCAGATTCTGTCCACAATTCCGCATGGAAGTTGGTGCTTTTTCACTTACTCGTCCGCCGGTGGTAGTTGGTGTCGAACAGTATCTCCCGGTCAATGTCAGCTGGACCGCGCACCTGGTTCACGATGAAGTAGATGGCGGTTGAGAATCCGACGATCGCGAAAAATATCAGCGCTCCGTAAATGAAGTAGCGCTCCTGACGCAGGGTCGATGGTTCCGCTGAAGGTAGTCCGCGGTTCTGATTGTTGCGCCCGGCTGTAGGAAAGGAAAGGTGCGATGGGAAGAGGAGGTCATAAAATTCAGTCAAGCTCTACACTCAAAGCGCACCATTGTGCATCGGACGCAAACATATTGCCCATTGTCGCAAAGGGCGGGTTTAAGTAAAGCCACATTGCACACATTGACGTCTTAGGTCAATATTGTTATGAATGTGTGATGTATGCACTCGGTCGGTAAACATTTTATTGCCGCACACTTTTTCCAAAGACCATTTTTGCCCTCTTCTTTGTAAGATTCTTAAAGAAGGAAGTCAACCTATCGGGGTATGGTATACTTCCTACAGTAAATGACTTTTCACGGGCAGATGTATTTCTTCATTGAAATGCAAACAGTGTACAAGGTTATCTATCCGCCACGATATAAAACGTCTCTCGGTACGGCACGATAGTAAAAGAATTTTATTCAGTACATATTTTGTGCTATTATTGTTATATTAAGGAGTGTTTGACAACTTTTAATTTTTTTTTCATTCAATGTATTGTTCTATTGAATTGTTGATGCTCTATTGAGTTAGGTATTGATATAAAATACATCTGCTACCTATTTGTCAATTAGAACTGGACAAGCTTTATTAACAGTTATAACTTGAATTATCGCTATTTATTAGAAATTGCTGCAAATTTTAAACTTGTATACATGACCCTTATAACCAAGAGCGAGCTGGTAAATGCATTGTATAAAACAGGGGTCTCCAAACTTTTCAGCTCGCGGACCGCATTGCTTCAAAAATAAATATGCTGAGGGCCATTTGACGCTACCTTTAACTGATGAGTGAACGTTTAAATCTCGTTTTTATATCAAAATAATAACGATACTTGTACAGTTTCTTGTTATTAAAGCTTGATTTTTGTCTAAGAAAAGTAAAAAATACAATTTTATTTGAAAAAGTCATAATAACGTTATATTATTTATATTAACTCGGGCAAAGTCATCGTGGGCCGCATTATAAGCTCTTGAGGGCCACATGCGGCGCGTAGTTTGGAGACCCCTGGTATAAAACATAATGCATTTAAAATAAAATAAAACAGAAACAATTTCAGATACAAAGAAATAACACATTACAGTGATTTTCGTAGCAACATATTATAAAAAAATGTATAAAAATCAATTATATTATATTTATTTTATAATGACTTTGATTCTACTAGCTTTATGTATTCTTTAATTTGCCGCTAAAATCATGTCATGTGACGTATGTGCTCATGGAGTGACTAAGGGACTAATTTTATATTTTATTATGTTTGTAGTAGTATATTTTACTGTTATAGAGTTCAGTATGTATCCTATAGTAAGCCGAGAATAAATATTAAATATTTCATGTAGAGTAGCATGAACCTGAGATGTTGGCCAGTTGGTTATTTCATGGCTAGAGGAAACAATTCACCATAAAATACATATCAGTAAAAACTGGAACTCTCCTGCCAAATTCTTACCAAACCGTTTCATGCGAACTTGGAATAAAAATCACAAAAGAAAGTGCATTTTGGTTTGTATCCCAAAATGGTCGCAAAACTATTTGATAGACAATGGTACAAAGAGTATAGAATCTGATTCATAAGCATCTTTTGTTTGTTTTGACCCAGAGTCACCGGCTAACACACAGAAATATAATATTTATGAGCTCATGGAACAACCAATATATCTTATAGCAGACGTATATGCTGAAACAATACATTAAAATAAACAATAATATATTTCGATCTTGACAATTTTGTACAAAAGCCAGTGCATTTTGAATAAATAGATTTCATTTCAAATACATGGCTGTAAACATGTCAACCTGAAGTGTTTGGAAAAATAGAACATTTCACTGTAAACTAATAGAACTGTCAAATAAAAAAAATCACTTTAAAATCATAAGCAATAATTGTGCTTAAAAACGTAGTTTGCTTGGTTTTTATAAAGGATAATTATTTATTATTACTTCAAAACATGCCCTTCATGGGCTCAAGTCCCGAATAGACCGTACGCCCATACGTAGGACTGACTATCCTGCTACGGTAATAAGTAAGTCACTGAAAGCCGAGCCCACTATGGTACAGGCAGGCCTTGACCCACAGCGGTTGTTGTGCCAAAGAAGAAGAAGAAGAATTATTTACCCAAACTTAGGACAAGCATAAACAATTCAACCAACCAAACATTTGTAATAAAAACCTACTATAAATTTAGTTTTATCACGTTGCATTGTTTTTATTCTTTAAACGAGTGATCAACGAGCACTTCTCATAATAAATCATGGAGTAACGACCTCGTACAAGGTTCCGATACAATGCACTGTAAAAGGAAAAACGCACGTTACGCGAATAGAATCACATTTTCAACTAAATGTTCCCTATAAACGTAAACAGTTAGCTAATACGAATGTTATTTCCGATTTACGAATAGTTCCATCGGCAAACAGAATGAGTCTTCTGAACATGCTAATCATTTTCATAGAACAAACATTGTGGTACAAAGAGAAAACAAAAGCTGATCAAATTGATAAACCCAGCAATAAAAAGTGTTTGACTGTAGATGGTACAATGAAGGAATTATGAAAGTCATCATAATCGTTTTTTATGCCAACCACTGGCAAAGAATATCATATACAGTCTGTTCCCGAGTTACACGGTTCTCGACTTACGCGGATTCGGAGAAACGCGGTTTTCTAAATTTGACAGATTAAATGTCAAATCAGTACAATTTGCTTCAAGTTCGGTATAAATAGCATTTTTGCTAACAAATTGAAACCGCTTAAAAGCCAGAAATATTAGGATTTTCTGCACGAATCATATCAAATACATGATAAAGTGTATAAAAGTACTAAATTAAATAAAAAACTCCGAGTAATCAATAGTATGTTTGTCAAAAAAACGTGAAATTCGACTTACGCGGATTCGTTGGGGACGCAGAAACCGCGTAACTCGGGTACAGACTGTACTACTATTAAAAATATGATGATAATTCAGGGGACATACACTTCTATTCCCACATTAAAATGTTACCCAACCGGCAAACCATTAATGCGTGCATGCTGCGCTTCACACATGCACAAGGATGGAACTGCATTCTCTTCAAACAAATGATGATTGCCATTTACATCCATCCAAAAAGCATTCCATGTGTCATGCAACGTTCCCTCAGGCTTATCGCGCGAACTCGGCCATGCATGCTTGCATAAACTCAATAAATACAGTCATTGCAAATGGTGACGACGCACAGATTTCCAGCGAGGCTGGGGCACGGAGCACGGTTGATCTGCTTGGATATACACATGTGTTTTGCGCGCCGATGGACAAAGAAAAGGAAAGGGTCAAGAAGATGGAAGGTGTTACTTTTTTCCGTACAAAAATAGCCACAACTGTAAACACGCCCGGGATGGAATCCAGTACTGATGCTGGAGCAAAGAGGTAACGTGTAATGTGGTATGGGTTGTGTGAATTCGTGCCCAGCGTAAACTGAACAGGCTAATCTTGCGGCTGATATGAGATTGCAAAAGATTAGATGTTGTATTTTCGTAATTTTCTAAAACAAAATAGAGGTTTTTGGTTTTGATTGTGTGGACAGCGATTAATGCAAAAAACACAGCATGCGCTAGAATAATTTGGTTGCAAATTTTATATACACACGTCGGGAAGAGCTAGCGAAACTGCGTGCCGATGACTGTGATGGGGAATTCCGCAGTAGCGGACGTCTTTCGATGGGACAGGAAATCGGTTCCGTGCAGTTTCCGGGTCCACCGTACACGAGTGCGGCCAGTGACGCAGCACCGGAAGGGGTCCGATCCGCGTCAAACGTACCGCACGGCACGGCAGCACCGGACGCGGCTGACGTCAGCGAGGATGAGGATACGTGCGGCGGGGTGGAAGATGCGGAAGGGCCAGACTGCTGGGTGGCAGGCAGGGAGGCGGCCCCGGAGGGCACCGGGGAAGATGATTTCGAATGTCTACGGTGATATTTACGCTTCCGCTGGAACAGATTGACCGCCGCCGTGGTCGTCGAGTGACGATCTTTGTTGTGAATTTTGAGCAACAGTTTCATGGCCCTGGTATGTTGTTTTTTTTTTTGTTTTGTTTTACGGTAATGCGATGTAACTGACACGGATCGGATCACACTTTAGCATGGTTTCCGGGAGGTAAGCAGCAGTCAAACACTTTGTAACTATAGCACGAACGAAACTGGGTAGCATTTGCGCGACACCACCGAATATCTGACGGACTGGTGGAATGACTGTTTGGAAATGTGACCAGTGCGGTATCGAACTCTAATCCCGGAAGCACTCGGACGCGAAACACGTGCTATACCGTACGTCGGCGCTAGGCGGCTGTGCGGAGAACCACGAAATCACGGATTAGCCATTGCGCCCAGGCCCAGACTTTCTCTTTTGGGTCGCGCGTTTTTGGACACGAGGACACTTGTGGGAGTGGATTTAAATTCAATTAGCGATTCGCAGCGCCCTAAAGCTCACGATGACACTGTTTTATGATACGTTCGCACACACGTTCACAATCCAGGCGACAAAATCCATGGAGCAGGGTGTAGTAGGAGGGTAAAATGGTGCCGCAACCATATTAATCCACCCTCTCAAGTCGCTGTCTGTGTATGTGCTGTACTGGTCAGTTACTGGCGTGTTTTCGCAATGCACACGATGCAGCGTGTGTTCGGGCCGGAATAAGACTGACACGGACTGGACCGGGAGCGTTGTTTGTTTGGTACGCGAGATCAACCTGTCGCTGTCGTTTGCCGTTGGTGTGGTGTGCGTTTGCGCGCTTCGTTTGTATAGGAAGGGTGGTGAGTTTCGGCGACTTTGTTTGGTGAGCGGGAGACGAACGAGCGGAACGCTCGTGCGCGTTGAGACGCATCACCGTTGATCAGTAAAATTGGCTACAATTGATGCGCGGTTAGCAGTGGCGGAATACTACGGGATTAGTCTTAGGCAAACTACCCGCACTCACACATAGAGACAGGTGAATATTTGAAATAAATAATATTGGCAATTTAATAGATTCCACACTATTCATGTGTTTAGGTCACAGGTGTAGGTATGGTTAACACTAATAACAACATATTTACGAGATATATTGAAATCTAAATACGACAAAGCTGTGAAATGAAAGAATTCAGAGAATCGAAGTTACTTATCAAAGGGTTTTTTTCCTATCAAGCTCTTATCACAGCACCATTTATCTAATACTTCCTTTCATTTTTAACATTTGAACTAACAAATATAGCGATACAAATGTAGTATCAGTCACGAATCTCTAACATTTATGTTTGGGACCTGATATTCGATCAAATCCAGTTTTCTAGATTAAAGGGTTCTTTATTATGCAGGGTACACTACAATTGATGTTGAATATTAAAACATCGGTTTGCGGTGGGATCTACAGAATATTTTTTATTAAGAGACATTTTTTAAGCTTTTCAAACCAACGTTTGACAGCAGCAATTATCGGCCATATAATGATAATACAACTTTTTACAGCACTTCAACCTGTTTCATCGCTAAGATTTAACGGAAGATTATCATTTTTGTTACTCCCGCTTGGGATTTCCCACGTGATATGATTGCTTTTAGTAAGGGGTTTTGTTGGGGGCTGGCTAGCTTGCTGTAACAGATACATGTAGCTTCGCTCACGTCGACGGAATGTAATGTCGTTGGCACACACTACACTTTAAGTGTGTTAATTAGTTGTGCAACTGTACAGTATAGCAAGCATGCACACAGAACTATGACATAACTGTACTAAGCACTGTTAAGAACGTATCGGCAAGACAACATTGTAATCTTACCTTCTAAGAGGCTTACCTCTTAAAAGGGTTACCTAAATCCACTCGCTATTTACTTCCTAGACCGTCGTTACCCTGCTACGCATAGGAAGCGGAAACTTACTTGCAATTCGGCTAGCTTCGACGGTCGCATCCATGTACTGGTAGATAGTAACGGAACCTTGGTACTGTGTCATCGGGCCAATGACGACGTCGCTCGAGTTCGACAGATTGATGACGCTTGTGGCCGCCGGTTGCACGGTCGTATTTCCGCCATTGCCAGTGCTGAGCCCATTCTGATGGTTCGTGGCCATGCCCGGGCTGTCCGCGTTCTGCTCGTACCGTGCGCCCAAACTCCCGACGGGTGCTGCCGCCGGGAAGGCATTGTGCTGATGGAAGCTGTTGTACCGCGGATGAATACTCATGAGCGCGTTGGCCACCGAATCTGGCACCGGGCCGGTCGTTGACGCATTTGCGTTCTCCATTAGCAAGGGTTGTGGTATGGTTTGCGGCGGCTTTGTATGCTGATCACGGATCCTGCCTTGTTTTGTGTAGCTTTTGCAGTCCTTCGCGTGATCACACGTGCACCCGCATTTGCGCACAGTCGCGCACGATCGCGATCGAAACGTTACTGACAACTGGTTGAGAAACGACGTGAGCAACACTAGCGTGGCCGACAAGGTGCCAGCATTTTGTGTAAGTGCCCGTGTGATCGGCGATAGGCGTTTTGCTGGTTTCGCAGCCTCGCCATTAGAATGTGAGTAATACGTATGGCGGGAAATTTTGCTCATGACGTATCCGTATTCCGGTTCTGTGTAGAATGGAGCTCAAGTGAATAGAACAAGCGTTCGCCATACTGGTAGTGGTGTAATCTAAATCTCGCCTCTTCTGCTGGAAGTTCCAGAGCTAGCTAATAGCGTTCGTGATATTAGTTAAGATGTGAACGATATCCAAATAACGGGCATGTTCAGATGTATTAAAATAATATAGACTGTATTTCTAGTCTTTTATTGTAATAGACACTCAAACCGTGATGTGATTGTTGCCTAGGTGTTACATATTGATTTACAATTATGATGAAAATACCATTAAATAACACATTCATTATCATGGGAAAAGTAAATTTGAATTCATTTTATGTGGAGCATTAACAGTATGATTACCTTAATCAAATTGTAACTAGAGATCAATCAGATCAAAATCGTAAGTCTTTACTGTAAAGTTATAATTCTTTAAAATAAATCTAAGGTAGAAATCACAGTATTAATTTACTCTATTTGTCAGCCAAATGTTTATGCTTACTCGATAGTTTGGCAAGCAACTCAATACCGCTGATGGAAGGTGACCACGTGAGCACCATAGTTAATCAAAGTCTGTGTGGCAGATTGATCTATCCGCTTTAGGAACTATCAGGATAAAGGATATCTAACCGTATATGGATTATGCATTCGCGATTTGAGCCCCAGACGGGTGTGTGCGATCGACCTGTTCTTATTATTTTTTTAATTGTTCTTTAACATTGCACTTTTTTCTTATTTTTTGGGCCAATAAGTGAAGCCGGTTAGACTTGTCAAACGCCACTAATGGACTTTGATATTCGTGACTTTTTGGAGGATTATGTACATTAGTGATGGGAAAAATGAAGTATTCGCCGAAATTGATGCCGGCTAGCTGCGAAGTTTTCTAGAATCGATTCCGGATAGTAGGTCCGGAATCAGTTTCCGGCATCGATTCCGTTATCTACGGCTACGGAATCGGAATCGGCTTCGGATTCGGTTCCGGAATCGGAAATAGCTCCGAAATCGATTCCAACATCGGTATCGGATCCGGAATTGATTCAAAAAACGGAATCGGGTAGGTTTGACTCAGAGCTCTCAGCACTAATGTACAAATAGCAAGAAAGTCAGAGCTGCGAATGAAAGGTTCGGTCCATACGCGGCTTGAACCCATGACGGGTATAGTGTTAATACGAACGACTTGATGACTGTACCATGTTTTCAGGTTTCAGCCTGACTGTAATCAAACCATTGTTTTTTTTACAATCATGTTTAGGAATTATAAATATTACTGAGCCAAACTGATTTTATTTTTCAATTTAAATTTAGAATACAGTCTTTCCCCGAGTTACGCGAATAATGCGTTCCGGAGACATTCGCGTAACTCGGATTTTCGCGTAAGTCGAATATCACGTTTTACAGTAAAAATATACTTTCTTTATCATGATTTTTGATTGAATTTAGTTCATTTATGTAATTTATCACTTATTTGATTCAATTGGTGTGGAGAATTCAGTTATTTCTAACTTTTTAGTGAATTAAAATTTTGAAATATTGCTTATTATTTTTCATTTGACAATTGATGGAGAAAATTGTACTGATTTGACATCTGAACTGTCAAAAATAAAAAATTCGCGTAACTCGAATTCGCGTAACTCGAGTGTCGCGTAACTCGGGGAAAGACTGTATTAAAAACATTTCTTTACAATTATGTCCATTACTGTACCCATTGTCAAGCGGCATCAACTAACGTCAAACAGCTGTCAAAGCCGCTTGTTTATTTACATTTTTGTGGAAACAAAATTCGGGATGGATGCGCCAGCCAGCACAGAATCTCTTCCAAGAAAACGCACCAAAGCATCGAAAAAGCCGCAAAGCACCTCGAAAGGTGAATCTACCAAAGACCGGGCACCCAAATTCCAATCGGCGAGAAGTGTGTTCAATGCGTTTCAGAAGCATGGTGCTCAAAACACGGAGGAAATTGAAAAGACCCTACAGAAACTGGTATCACCGGACGCTCTGGCAAAGTACGTGAACGAGTTTGCCACCATGAGCGAGGAAAATGTGTTGGACAAGATGAAAAACAGTCCGGAATTTGTGCAGTGTGCGTCATGGAGCGAAATTCTCGACTCGGTCGGGTTTCGCGAGACGTGCAACAACGAGCTACCGCTGGCGCTGCAAATCATTGCTCACACGGAGCAGTTTCCCAAACCGGAAAATGCAAACGGTGTTGATTTTCAGCTGCTGTATCTGAACCTGGCCAGCATGATGATGGGGCAACCGATACGGATTATGAATCAAAGTACACAGGATGCACTGAAGAAGGTGTATGAGGTACGTATAGATTTTGTAGTCGATTCTAAATGATTTGTTCTCATTTATGCTTACCAATTACTCTAACCATCTATCAGGAAACAGTGTTGCAAACGTCCAGGGCGGATCAAAAGGAAGAGATAGCCATACTGCACGAGACACTGAAAACGATGCGCAATCCGGTACAGTCTAATGAACAGAATAGAATTGTGGACGACTTGAGGCGGTTGTTTGCCGACCCGAACATAAACCCTTTCCGCCTTCCGATTAATCAGATATGTTCGAATCACCCGTAAGCATAAAGAATAACACGCTGGTAGAACTTTTTCGGAAATAAACAAGCAAAACCATTGCAATCACGCTTTGGTTGTTTATTAATTTTATCATTTGGATCAGGGTAAGTACAAATCTTCGATATTTTGGGTTGGTTTTGGTTTTAGTTAACATGCTTGTTCTCCGATGTGATAATCAGTTCATTTACATCAAGATAGTTTGTTAATATGCATTTGTAGAGCATTGCGTTTGCATTTGCCGAATTCATTGCCACTGCCGGTTTTAGTTTTGAAAAGAATGTTTATCTACTACATTCATGCCGCTCGTCCAAATCCGGCGCTTATAAGGAAAAGGTTAAATCAAAATTGTAAGACCTCAGCCAATCGATGCACACAGCACTTGAACTGTGCGCTCAGGAACAATACAGGACAATGTGTTAATAATGTGCTTGCGAAACACTATCGATATGAATTGAATTACGTAGGACCTATTTATGTATCTATGAGTGAAAACTGTCCATGTCGAAACAGTGAAAAATGCTTGTGCGTTCGAATGTTGCATAAATGTGTGTAAAAGATGTATAAAAATAGAGTGTTTTTTTATGTTTTACAAAAATGGCTGAAAATTGGCTGATATAGCGACCACACATTCAGCGAATCAAGTCGAACCGAGTTTAATGCTGTTACAAAAATGTTCTCGATCTTTTTTTTACCAGTTCAATCTTCCCTCGGGCTTCACATTGACGGTCATTGGGGTTTGGTTGTATGTATATGAATGTGGTTTTTACTATTTCTGCCCGCTAACAGCTATTGTAAAACATATGTTTAAACACCTCTGTTTTGTTGTTGTTGTTGCTATTTCTTATCATGTATGCTATCAAGAATATGTTTTTTTTCTCTGTTTATGTACTTTATAATTCATAGTCAATCTGTTGCATCTCTCCAATGTGCTTTACACACGTTGCAACATCTTAGGTTAATCATTAAAGAACGGTGCAATGAAGAATCAATCCCTTGCTGCGTACTGTACGTAGTATAGGGGTAGTTTCTGTTGCTGAACCGCTTCTATTGTAGATTCTTGTATGTGGTCTAGGATTGTCAGATGGTACATAGTAGGTCTCACTGCAACAAACGCCAATGGAAGGTAGTGTGAAGGTAGTGGGTTGGCGTCTGTTTCGGAATAAAGCTTACGCGAACAGCTCGTGTGTGTCTGTGGCACGAGAAGGTGAATATGTTTGCGCATCTGTTAACGTTCCGTTCCACCGACTGACGGTTTACAATTGAAAGCATGGTACAGGCATGCGGCACAAAATAATGATTAATTTTGTTTGTATTCCTCAATAAGCGATGCTACAAAAATATCTCTTTCCCATAAACGCTGTGTGATCTGTGCATTTAAAACGCTACGGTGTTACGGTTCTTTCTTCTAAGTATTTGATCTAGCTCACTGTTAGTTCGTTCCATGTTTTCCCTCTGTGTAAATATTCATCCATCAATTTACGATACACTTCGCGATAAAGTAACATCGATCTGTTGTTTCACATACCTAGACATATATTTGCCCTTTTGCAATTAGATTCTGCTCCACCTTCTCATATCTTATTTATATAACCACGCACTCCTTTACCTTCAAAGCTTTGCTTCCTGTTTCTTCCTCTGCCATCAATCAGCATCGATAAACGGTGATATGTCGTAACAACTGAATTTAAACTATTAAAACATTAGCAAAGAAGCGCCCTGTTGATTGGCATGGCTTTACGGTCAACATTTGGAGATAACAGAAATCGTCATTAATAGCACGATATAGATACAGATTATCACAGCAACATCCGAAACGAAAGCTAGGATGGATGGATGATCGGCATCGGGTACGATGACAAACGAGTGGTCTCTGGGTCAGTTCCTGCTTTGTATGTGACCACGATAAGGTTGCCTTCTCTCTTCTCTCTCTCTCTCTGTCTCTGTCTCTTAGGTGTTTTGAAAAATGTAGGCATTTATTAGTTAAAGGGCCAACGAGTCAAGTAGGTTTCATATTTAAGGATTGTCTTACAGCTCAGATACATCGGTTAGTTGGGTCGTTAGTGTTTACATTATTATTCTTTAGTAACTAGTAGTAGCTCACAGGTGAGTGCTTACTTATCCATTCATTCTAGAGTTTGCAAAACTGTGCGAGTGCCAGACTTTGAAAAACAGATTATTTAACCGGTTCTAGCTAATACTAACATGATCTAAACCAAAAAACAAGGCTGGCTTTGGCTGGTGCTAGAGAGTAGTTGGGATATATGATGAAAAAACAGTTTCCCAGCCCGAAGATCGATGTGTTATAGTGCTCTTATGATGATGGCTGGTTCCATTTAGGCGCCAACAGTACCCAATGAGAGGGGATTAGTGGGGCAATGCTAATGGTGGATCGGTTCGGGAACCAGATATTTAGGATTACATACTAGCAATCTGTTAGCTTTTATCTCGGATCGTAACACAGACACACACACACACACACACGTTTATAACAACATTCAGTAGATACTCGTACAAACTGTTTGGGAATGGTTGGCCAAGTATAACGGATCGACATTCACTTCAACACTGTGCCATTGTACCTATTAAACGTGACGTGTTTTGGTGTGTATTCAACATGTATACAAATCCACTTAAGTTCGTTTAAATTATTTGTGCCTAGGTTGTTCACCGTCAACTACGCGTTCTGTGCTGGAAACATTGCGATGAATATGCGTATAATTTCAGTTTTAATTCCGCCTGCGGTGGTTTTTTCCCATTCTTCTCCCTACGGTAAGAGTCTTTCATTTTGCTGGTATAATTAAAGCATTGATGCTGTAATACCGACTCGTTCGATTCTTACGATTAGTAAAACGAACGATTAGGAAGGTTCATGGCTACATGTATCAAAAAGTGCGGCTCAGGCCCTGCAGCCTAGCAGTTATTATTTCTAAAATGTACAGGATTTAGCAAAATTTCCGTCCATCCGACATCACATCTAGGGGAACAACACTTGGAGTAGTTTGTAGTTTACTCTTATCATATGCATATGTTTTGGTATCGTTCGTGGCGATCGCTTGTTAGTTTGTTTTTTTCCCAGCAGGTGGTGGTGGAATAGTTTTTATTATAAGGTTTTTTTTTTGTTTATTTCGTTGAGCAATAGTTTAAGTTAATGGGCGCTTATTATTGATGGAAAGAAAAATATTGAAAAGCACTCTAGAATGGTATACAGAACATGCCACAAGATATGGGGTTCGCACGACGATGATTGTCAAGGGTGAATTATTAAGGAAACAGAAGGTAAGATTGGTGGCATTTGGTTGCTGTACGCGTACAGCCGAGGTATGGACTGTTTGTTGCTGAGCAGGGGCCGGTATTGGTCTGATAGTGCTTAAGGAACTGCATTTCATACACGCACACATACATTTCCAAACACGCATACATACATACGCAGGCATACACATACTCAACACACGCACACGCACGCATGATGGCTTTCCGATCAATTCAATTTACAATGTGCTTTGCTAATATATACGCTTATCTAGAAGGAAGAGTTGGGAAATCGGGATGCATCGGTGCAACTTTCTGCTTGCTATACAGCTGGAGAGCTATAGGAGCTTAGTGGAAAACGTACAATTATGCTTTAAATGCTAGATTCAATACTAATCTATAGTTAATAATTCCTTCAAATGTGTTGGCGAATCAGCCTTGGCCAGCGGTGATGGCGTTCATCGGATGTGCATACCCTCTGTCTACCAGCTGTGCCAGTTGATCCAACTGTTCCATCTGATGTCTGTCGGTTTTTTTTTGTCGGAATAAATTAGAATGAGCTACGCTATCCTCGTACTGAGTGGTTTAATTTTTTATATACCTCCTGTTGCCATCTACCTTTCTCTTTCCCGCGTCCTATCTCCCTTTCGTCCCATATGATGTATATTATTAGTGGTGTAGTTATATGCTGATTGTTATAGTAAATGTTTAATGTTACATGATTCTATGTACAACGACACGTTCGTTCGTATTGTGTGGTTAACGTGCTTGCAATGGGCAGCTAACCATGAAACGATAGGTAAGGAAAGAAAAAAAAAGTGTCTAAGTAGTCAAGAAGAACAAAAAGAAAACCTAATTATGTAAAAAGCATTTGATTAAGCGAGTGAATAAGCTTTTACACATGCACAAAATACGCAAAAAGGCGATGAAAACTTTAATTATTGTAATGAAAATATAATCTTCGCTCTTGGCATACCATTTCTTCGTGTTCTTCGAAAAAAGGTCAAAGAAATACTATCGCTTAGCAAGAAATGGTTTTTGTTTCCTCTTATGCATTTCTGTCACACCTCTGCAGATCGGCCTAAAATTGTTCAGTTTTCTTTTGTTTTTTTTTTTTTTGCTTAATTGCGCACACCGGATTTGTGTTACTAATCGTCGATTGGGCCCCCGGAACATTTAATTAGGATTTTTTTTGGATATCCAATACACACTCCTTACCAACGTGCAAGTGTCACGACTGTAAGCGCCATGGAAAGGGGGTTCGTTTTCTTACTGTAATGTTTTCCTTCCATATATCAGGACTATTGTAATAACGTGTAAAAACGGTTTCCATTAGGTTGTGAAATTGACATCATTTGTGCGGGTGTTTTGGGCAACAATGGTTACACATCATGTGTACGTTTAAGTATGTTTTGCATATGTTTATTTTGCTAGTTTTTCTTTTTAAATGCTTAACACTCTTACTCGCCCGATAGGACCGATCATCCGTATAATGGATTATGTAGCTCAATGATTAGTCATGCAAATTCGTTTCTTTGTTTGGATGAACAATGATGGATAATCAATGAGTTCCAGGATTTGAAAGGTACACGCTTTAACTATCAACTCGCTACATTATACAGCGATTTCAAATCACCTAGTGTCGCAGATTCAAATTCCAGTCGTTTTACAAAGTTAATACTGTGGCTGTCAGTCACTGAAAATCATACTAATGAGCATAAGAGACACGCGAAACTGTTCAGCATTCGCAGGAAGTTTCATTTCCTCATCCCTTTTGCCAAGCGTTAAAGCTAGCATTCCAAGCGCGCCCGTGTTTGAAACGGAAGAGTGATTTCAATGCAACAACGTTCCTCACTCTATTACGAAGTTGATTGCTCCGAGGGAGAGCAGCACCCAGGGCGGGAAGTTCGCATCCGTTAGTGCGGAATACTAAATTCCCGCTTAGCACAGGAAACTACTAGGGCACTATGGTAACTGGCGATGATCACACGGTTGCTTTCACTTTTCGTGTCACGCGGTGGAAAGTTTGCCTTCCATTCTCATTTACTCATGCTACCGCCGTTTTGCACTACGCACACTACGCAGGCATGGGAAAGAATGGTACGTTAAAGAGTTAAAGCGAGGGCCATACTTACCCTCCTTGTAGGGCTGACCCGCTGCTTGATGTTGCGCTTTGAAGCGTTTGATTATATGCGGAATTACGTTTAGTCTAACGAGAGCGGGAAATGCTGGAGAACGACTTAGGAAGGGACTTCGTGTTTAAAAGTGTTTAATGTAGTCTTCTGCTGGCTGGTTAAGGTGAGCTTTTGTTAGGGGGGAGACTAAAGGTGGTTGTAGATGGGCACTTGAGCTACCATAAACCATTATACGAGGATGTCGTTGAGAGTGAGAGCGACCAAGTGAGTTTCCATTTCGTTACAAAGCGAGTGTTGCCGAGTGTTCCCACATTCAATTGCTGGGTTTTTTTTTCTACAACTTTAACAACATTCATTCGGTTACATCGAATAATCACGTCCAGCGTGATACCGGCGTGTGTATGTCCTGTGTGCGACAACTCTATTAACAAGGTTTTGTAGGAACCGTACCGCTTTCGGTACGCAGGAATTGGTTTTCAGGATCAACGGTTATGGACATTTTTCAAAACCTGCACATTTCCAAAAACCCAACGGCTGCGCGCTTAACAATTATGTTGATTTCGGTCGTTTTGTAGAAGTAAAAGAGTGAAGCTCTTTGTTTGCTTTCGTTAATTGGTTTCACGAGAACTCTGTTGCCTGTTTTGTGTCTATAGCTTCTTTGTGTGTTCAAATCGTGAATTGTATGGTCAGTCAATTTGGAGAATGGTAACAATTCAAAGAACTCAAAAGCTTGAACATCCTATCAGTAGCACAATCTATGGAGTTTTTGGGCGCATTGAAAGGGAAAAATGTATCGCATCGTTCTAAAAATGTAGCAAGAGTCTAGAGGAAAAATATAACTAGTAGAAATAGAAAAAAGAGTAAGAATTTAAGGTCTTGTACGAGAAGTGATTAGAAAGTAAAAAAAGGACTGTGCTTTTTCAAGAAATAACGCAACGCAGAGGTTGTGATTTGACAAAATTAAAGCTCGTAATTAGAATGTTTGGGTTGATGTTGAGTGCTTTGAGAGCCAACCAACAATAGTTTTGTGTACTTTAAAAGGGAGAAAAAAGCACATGCCATAAGCTTTCCGTCATGTTAAGCTCGAACAAAAACTGTACAGCTGTTTTTGTTTTGCCGTGTATGCCTCACATGCAAGCAATTAACGATGAGCGGTGCTTGCAAAGGTGGGTGACCGGGCGGGCTTTCCACCGATCGGCAGTGTCGTCGGTGGGGGAACCTGTGCAGTGATACGGTTGGAAAGGGACGCCGCAAATGACGCACCCGTCGGGTGACCACCGTTGGATGCACTCAGCGTAGCGCTGGTCGCCGGTCGGTTTGTGCCCGCGCATACGGACGACCCGATCGTGCTGCCCGGGGAGGGACACCTTACGAATTGGTTTACGTTGGTGGTTAGTGACGTTGTGGAGCCCTGCAGACTACTCGACGGTACCATGGCGGAGGCAGTAAAGTGGGGCATCATCCCGGACGCAACGTTTGCATTGGTAATGGTTGCGATTCCCCCGCTGGTAAGCTTTATGGTGCTGACGGTGACGGTGCTGCCGCTGATCGAGCTGGTGGACGAGGTGTTGAGAGCCGAAGCGGATGCCGACAAAGGTGCGTGCGGTTTGGATGGTGCCTGCTGTGTACTACTATTACTGCTGATCGTGAATCTATCTTTGGTCATTAATGCGTACAGCTGTCGCTGCAAAGTTCAGAGAGGAATGGTCGATTTTTTCGTTTTTTTTTGTGTGTTGGTTTTCAATTTTGGCGTGATGGCGTGGGATGCGGGATTTGATGCGTGCATTCGGGACCGATGAACACGGGCACCACGGGGATGGTGAAGGTGAACAGCAAATGAAGCGCGGTGCACGTGGATGATTCGATCGGCAGTGGAGATGATGATAGTGGGGGAGAAAGATAGAACATGTGATGATGCCGTGCAGATGGGTTCGAATTTAGAGAAAGACATGAAATACAGGGAATGTGGAAAAGAGGGAGAGAGAGAGAGAGAGAAAGAAAGAAAGAGAGAAAAATACGACCATGAGCAACAGGAGTTCAGAGCGTGGCTACGTTAAGCTTGCAGTTAGATGCAACAGGCAACACTCACTCACACAAATGCTATAGATATACTGCAACAAACAGTTATGACATACACACAAACATACACAAACAGTTTATGATACACACAGACATACACACACACACAAAGCATGTAAACAAAATGCCGAAGATGAGTATACTAAAATTCCTTTGCTTTATGGTTTGTATGATTTGTTACTATTTTGAAGTGGTTGGATTTTTGTATAAGGCGTAGAGAAGAGTTCAAGAATTGGTTGGTGTATATGAATTGTGGAAGCAGCTTTTTTTTCTTTCGGTCAAAAACAACAGAAACTGAAAACTTGAAAAATCTTATCAGTTTGGCTGAAAGTTAACTGCAATCAGAAAAAAAGTGCCCCATGTCGCCTTTTATGATCATATCCATTAATGAAACAAGGTCAGACAAAAAGCAATATCGCAACGTATGCAGCGATATTAATTTGAGGTAGAATTTAAGGTTCAATTTTATTTTACTTGATCGCTTTGAAGTGGTGCTGGTAGTGACATGCCATGAAAATCAATAATAAAACAGTAAACCAGGTAACCACAATTACCGCATTTCAATGTCCATGTTTGTAAATAGCAGCTCGCTCACCAATTGCCATGGTTAATGCATTTAAACACATAGATCCGTTCATGTGGTGTTGCGAAAACTACACTGATTTACTGTAATTTACGCTGTGGGAATGCGTAGATAAGGATGAAAAATTCGATAAATCAAACCGTGCGGAAGCTGGTTGAAAATAAACCGCACATAATTATTTCGACGGATGAACGTTATGAAAATCTTACATTGGTGTTCCATTTTTTTCATTGATGGTGCTGTCAGATGAAACCAACCAACCTTTTTTTGACATAACTCGCGTAAAATATGATTACTCTTGTGCATTTTATTTTGCTGCAAATTTTGCGATGGTGTGCGATGTGAAAATGTTATTTCGATTTTTTCATCCATCAAATATGAAATTAAATTCCGCAAACAGAACTGATGTGATTAATGACCGCCAGCCAGCGGGAAAAAGGTGCCCCACTAGCACACGGTACACTGCGTGCAAAGTGTTTAAAGAGTAATTTGTCAATAATTACCACTGATTGGATTATGATCATGTTGATTAATCTGATTTGGGTTGTTGCAGAGCTTTGGGTGGAGTTTGAAATTGAATGTGTCTCTCGTCTACGCGATGGTATGTGTATGTAAATCACTGCACACTAGTATAATAAATGTGAAACCATTTTACCCGAATGAAGTGAATCAGAAAACTAACTAAAGACTAATGCTACGCAAAACAACGTACAATTCATTACACAGTACAGTTAGTAACCTAGTGATCTATCAACGTCTCGGTTCTACATAGAAACGATTTTCATTCTTCAACGGGAAAGCACGAGCGACCTGATAGACGAGCAAGCTAAAAACGACGAGATTCGAAAGATAGTAGTAACAGTAGTTGAGTTAAAAGTTGTATTGGTAAGTAGCAGAGCTCGAATTGCGTGCAAAACATTCTAACGCGCATTACATAGATGTTGATACGTAAACATAAGTAAAATAATAATAATAATAATAATTGCGATATTGTCTTTTGTATTGAAAATATTGTTTCATGAATGCTAATGTGTAAGTATTTGTGTGTATGTATGAATATAATGTAGAATTTAAAAACATCACTACAATTTCCCACTAAGCATCTCAAACAAGTTTCGTAGTTGCAACCAAAACCGAAATTTTCTATGTCGAGCGATCTTTTTAGTACCATTTTTAGTGCAATGTGTAACATCATTCGTCGCTACAACTGGTTCGCCGGATTAAGATAACTTTTACTGTTCTAATTTTAAAAATTTGAGGAGCCATTTGAGCATACCATTTCTGCACATTATTGATGTTTTATTTTTTTGTGCAAAATAAAAATTTAATTCCAATTTTTCCGAATGTAAAATACTGTACTAAAATGGTCGACACGAAGTGTAAGCACAATTTCTGTAACTATTCTGACAAGAATAACATATTGTCCATAGATACAGAGCTACCGAGCAACACATACAGACTAGCTACGATGGAAACGATACCAGCAGAAGGAAAGTAAGAATAGAACATCCCACGTGTGAAATGGCAAGTGCTACAAACATACTAATTGACCCCCCGGCTCGATACTAATCTAAACAGCTGTACTAAAACAGTACACTAGCAGCACGTGACAGAAGTGTAACACCTACTGTATGATAGGAGTAACCTTTAAACTACGTCACTACTACACAGTGGTTAAGATGTACGACACAGCCGCGATAATGCATTATCTGCACGCTAACGGCTAACAATCAACGCATTATGGCATGAACCAACCCTACGGCTAAGGTAAGTCTACTAGTACGCTCTACTGAAGCCGACCGGTGTTGCCGACCGATGACAGCGTTTGCAAATGAACACGAGCCGGCTTAGCTAAACATGGGCTTACCTCATGGGACAATTCTGTGCTGCCGGTTTGCATGTGTGCTAGCACAGGTCAACCTGACCACTCGAAGCGCCTCGTGTGTCTCATATGGTTGGGGAAATGGGTTTAGCGGATTTTGTTGCGTTGGACATATGATTTGCTGTGGTGGGGTTGTTGTGGATGTTGGGCGGCGGTGCGTGCTGTCTGTCTGGGTTTGGTTTGGTTTATTTTGTACCGTTGGATTCGACGGTGGGTGGTGGTACGTGATTTGGTGTTGGTGGTAGTGGCTGGAAACGGTCACTAAATGCACTAGGACTCAAAGGGGCGCGCGGGCATACTTGTACCGAACACATACACACACACATATACATATAAGTTATAGCTATTGTTTTTTTTTCTAGTGATGCAGGACTCTGTGTCTGGCTAATAGTGAAGGAAGGTGCTTTCTAGTTTTCCACCAGGTGGCGCTAGCATCCTTTAGTTCTAATCGAGGATTCTTTTACACAAATGTATTGTACTTATTTTTGTTTGTTCTTAGGAGACCATTGACAAAATCAACTTGGACGTGTTTGTGTGTGTATACTTGTGATTTGATAAACGGTTCTCTCGCTTTGTAAGGATTGCTTCACTTGAAGCAGGTGTGCATGTGTGTGCATTGTTGAGGGGTTAGTAGTTATTAGTAGCTTAAACAGTCATTCAAAACAGCCAGAGAATATGTGAGTCTGTTTATTTTTTTAATTTTAAGGTGCTATGCGAGCTTTAGTTCTAACGATCATTATCCATACTAAATAGGGAAGATGATCGTGGACGATTTTTAGTAACTTTTTCCAGAACGGATTTGAAGTTTTTGGTGTTCAGTATCTGAAAATATACAGATGGTAGTGGTGAACAAACGGGCAATCAAGCAATACGTGGGAATGATGGATGGGAAGAATGGTGGTGAGCATGACGAGTACGCATGCATTACGGTAACGGTGGGTGAAAAGTATGGTGAGTTTAAATTACTGAACGGTGGTGTGTACGGTGTGTGGTGTGAACATGTTGATAAAAATGTGGAAGGTTTTAGTGCAAGCAAGAAATATCGCCGGTATATGCAACGGAAACTATACTTTTTTTTAAGAAAGAAGGAAGCACACACTTAGAGTAAACGATAAAATCAGGAGATAATAAAGATCGATACTGAAATAAAATCACTCAGTCGATAATAGTACGAGATCTACAGTATGGTTTGCTAGTGTAGCGCTAGCAATCGATAGTAAGGAAGAGATACTGTCTACAGTGGTGTTGAATATAATAACGGTGTGTGTGTGTAGGTGTACAATTTTTCGCGGAAACCGTTTGCGTTTCGAACTGCTAAAGGTTCTACTTGGATGGATAGTCTACTGTTTCTACTGATACGATCTTACTTGCTTGCCGGCTACGGCACGGGACATGGGTGTTACTAGTTTAGCGGGCCTGCACCGGAATGTCAGGATACCGTGGCGGTTGAGCTAGACTGTTGATTTGGGTAAGTGGTGTGCTCGTTGGCCCAGGATAGCACCTCTTACGTTACTATGCTACCTGCAGTTACATCAACATGTAGCTGTGGAAACAGTTTCCTTCTTTCGTTCCTTATATAAATAACGGCAATACACCATATATCAACACGGGGAGTACAATGAATTGACTGTTTTCTGTTGTTGTTGCTGGGTTCACATATGTTCTGCATCCTTTGTGTCCTGGGTTTGATTTGATTGGTTTTGATTCTCGTCGCGCATCCATCGCCGCCATACATGTACATGTTGGTGTTGTTAAACAGTATCGGTGCCATTTAGTCGGGAAAGGTTTACACTCCTACCCCCTTACACTAACAATAATACAGTGGATGATTGCAGAATGCATCTGGAAACCGTGTGACGTACAAAAATTATGCTCCTAATGCCACGGCTATTCTAACTTTCGTGGCGACTCATATATTAGTATTTTTTCTTCTTCTCTCCTCTGCGCTCTCTTACACCAGTTCTGTGCCCCGATGTCTGGTGTTGTTACAGTGGTGTCCTACTTGGTGCTGTGGCTTGTGTACATTGGTGTCTTGGTAATGATTGTTATCATATCATGACGGTTGGAACTGTTGTTTCTTCTCTTGCTTTGGTTTAAGTGTCTAGCATAGTGACATTTGTTTTTAGAAAAGACATTCTTTTCAGGTATCTTTTTAAAGGTGAAAGGTGAAACTACAGTACAGCTGGTAGGGCGATAGAATAAAAGCGATAGCGGCTATCCAGGCTTTAGGGTACTAGTACTAGAGAATAGATAGTGGTGCGATAAGATGCAGGCACGTTATGCCGAGTTGCTACTGGCACTAACAGCATTCATTCATTCGTTATCTCGGAGATGGTCCCGGTTGCAGTCGTCAAGCAGCCCATCACACATATCACACTACATAACAACACAAAGAGATACATCGACTAGTAGTAGCGGCACACCGATTCAAGTATGCGAGATGCATCAACGAGTTTAGATGCAGTGTACGTAGTGTAGTGTGGTAGTAGAAGTAGCAACGACATGCAACGACTTTGATCTGGTTTGGAGCAAGATGACATATATGAGTAGATACGCTGGAGAGCCATCGAAATGTGTAAAATGTAAGAGCTTGAGTTGTCGGGATAAGTGTTAAAACCGTGGCGGGACTGGGAGTGAATTGTGCCGCCATATAACTGCTTTGCCTTTTGCTTGGCGCGCCCTTTTTGCGTTACTACTTCCCCAGTGCCTTCCGCACGGCATCGTCACAGGAGTAGCTGGCAGCATTTCAGAGCTTAAAGCTTTTGCGCAGATTCTTGATCGCCTTTTTCTGGCTCTTTTGGAAGCTGCGCTGGAAGCTGCTTGTCGCGCTGGTATTGCGCGATGCCGGTGCGTACGATAGTAGTTCCAGTGGCTTTAGGTTGGATATTTTAGACGACTGCTTGACGACGGTTGACTGTACGGTTGACTGTGGGAGGTGTAGTTAGTGTTTTTGTGATGGATTTTAATTGTTTTTTGAGATGTATGAGGTACACGATTTGGTATGTTTTAGTTGTTCAAACATTCACACGCGCGTACGCACAAGCACGGTTGTACAGTGGAGAGCAGGAATAAAAAAAGAAATAGAAAGAGAAAGAGAGAAAGAGAAAAAGAGAAATCTTTTGTAGGAGAATGTTTGGTATCCAATAAGATTCGGGTAGTAGCACGCCGTTCTTGTCCGCTTGTTCTACGCTTCAGTTTTGCTACGAATCTGTGCCGTTCGGTTTTATTCGTTCCGTGCTTTGTGTTGGTTCTTGCTATCTGTGAATGTTGTTTAGTGGTGGATGTTTGACAGTTGATAGTTGTTGTTGTTGTTGTTATTATTATTTTTGTGACAGTGGTGATTATTTGGTAGTTGTTGTGTTGTTCTGGTGGTAGTGGTGGTGGTAGTGATCGAGAGTTGCTTCAAGAAAAAAAGCCAAAATGCCTTGCATGTGGTACTGTTGCACGGTTTTACAATATTGGTGTGTTGCAAAAGCGTTGAGCAATGGCTACTGTACACGCCACCGCAACATGGTTGTGCGGAGAAGTGGACGTGTCTGTTGTTGTTGTTGTTGTTTGTAGGAAGGCGTGTTCAGTGGTGTTAGTTTTGCGATTAGCTTAGTGGTGCTGCGCCAGTTTTCATTCAGCTTGCGTGCAACATTTTGTTTTTGCTGTTTGCGAGTTAGTAATTGTGCTTGAAACATTTGTTCAAAAGCAAGCTTACTGCCGCCGTACGGTGAAAACGTGATGCGTGCTTGTTGTCCGCTAGGGAAAGGAAGAGAGTGCAGCAAGTTGCCGGCAGCAGTTCGGTGCGGTGTTGTTTATGCAATGTGCCTCAAGCTCGGAATTCAATCATGATTAGCTACGTTGGTGCTGAATTGTGTTTGTTTGTACTTGTTGTGTCATTACATTAGTGACTAATCGTTACAGGGAAAACAGAAATCGTTAATTATCTCAAAAGTATATTGTAGATCTTTGTAAAATGTGGGAAAATATATACAGAGGTTTATTGTGTGAAAATAAAATGCTCGTAAAAGAAGAAGCAAAGCATTAAACTAAGTAAAATTATAAAACGACCTTCAGGTTTCCTATCACAAACTGGTTCATTCTGACCATTGTTGTATCACACGCGTGTTGTTTTCAGCAATGATTTACAGTGAAAAATGACCAAAACACACCTCTCTATTATTCTGTTGCAAAAAATGGCAGAAAAATGTACCATCGAATCTAGATTATTTGACAGATTTCTTTTGTTGATGTACCGTTTCGACTAGCATGTCGGATTGGTTTCATACGCATTGGCAAGTCTTCCATTTTGTTGTAAGAAATTTCGTTTTGCTACTTGTTCTGTTTTTTTGTGTCCATTCTTGGAGAAAATACAGATTGGAAGCTGGCTGAGCGCAAGCATGCTAACATGTCTGTTTCACCTTTGATATCGTATTCCAGCCACTCCTTGACTGTAAGCTTTTGTGTAGCAAAGAAAAAAAAATATATAGAACATATTTTCAATGCCATAAGGCTTAGTAGCAGATCCAATTGAACCTTCACTTTGCGTTAAACTTCATTCTCTTGGCTCAGACTGCGGAGTATGCTGCAGATTAAGCACCGTGGAATGGGTCATCTCATCGTGCGACACCGGTTGAGTAATGGCACGGGGGAATTTCCCAGTACCAAGGGCAATGCTGAACAGCACATTCGTTAGCAGGAAAATGAAATTTCCCTCCAACTGCAAGGTGGAACATTTAATCTGATTAGAGACAAACATAAAATGGTTTCTCGGCATCGTTTCATGCGTGGTATGCCAGAGCTTTTAGACGACGAAGCAGTTTCAGGGACGTAAGGGAAAAGCAGCTTTAGATATTGTTTTCTTTTGTGAGAATGCGCGTATGATGAAGTTGAAAAGCTTGGTAACTGTTTTTTTTGTGTGCGCCTAAAATCATGTCGATTTTGTTGCGAGCAATGAAGATTAAGTTTCCATTATTTCAATCATTTGTGAAAATATTGAGTCTGGAAGCCACTGAAAGGATTAAGGAACACCTGATTATGTTTTCAATTGTCCCGTCACATGTGTTGCAATGGCGTTTATTTAGATCACTAGAATTAGAAACTCGGCCGAATGCACATTAGCCAATCGGATGAAAATTACCCGTATAAATTGAACCGACGATTCGTACGTATGAATTTGGTACGCAACTTTCAAACACGTACGGAACAATCCGTAACTTGCGGCTGTGGACGAGCATGGAAAGAAGCGGAAAGCGGAAATGAGGACAAATGACAACCATCAAGAAATATAGCCGCTGTGTGAGCCCGTTTGATCGGCCGTACCCGTACAAGCATCGCGCAAGGACAGAAGAGAGAGAGAGCCGAAACTCACGTAGCATATGCAAAATACCACTGGCAAGTATTACGTAGAGGTAGCATGGCCGTAATACATCAAACTGGATTAGAACCGCAGACTCGTAATGAAATACTAAAGCCAGCTTGTTGCTGGTGGGCTGCTTCCGCCGTGCGTGTGCTGAGAGCGGAATGGCCTAGCCGGAAGCTGTATCGGTGCTAGGGAAGAGACACGGTGCTAAAAGCATTGTGTGGGTGCAGTACCACTGATTCGATTTGTATTGTGTGCCAGTTTTGTGCATATTGGTGTGCAGAGTATGTTTGATACGGGCTCGTTGAATGCGCGGGCGCGTGTGTGGGCTCAGGTGTTGCATGCAAAGTGACGTGCAAATCCGTGCCGAATTGCTTTTTACAGCACCAACAGTATAGTCCCGGGAACAGTGTAGTTGTGTTGTTGGGGGATGAGGTGGGATGGTGCACTGAATTCCTAATGGGTGTTTGGTTTGGATGTCTCTTGTGTAATTAATTAAATATTTACCAGGGAAAGTAAAGTAAAAACAAACGTCGATGAGGTACTTTGGCTACCATTTTTTAAATATTGTGTACAGTTTTGTTTTGTTGAAATGTAAATCAGGAACGTATACTATATACCGTTACACAATAAAATAATAATAAACAAAGCATTAAATAAGAACTTAATACTGGAGACGCCTAGTCGTTTATAAAAATGGTATAGGCGTTTAGTACATTGATGCACTACGTGGAGACGCCTGGTCACTGGTAAAATCAATGGAGGCGCCCCAGTTATGGTAGTGTTCAACCCATTTCAAAAGCCTAGTGAACGTTAAAAATAAAATTATATTTAAAGTTTTGCTATATAGCTTATAGTAAGGTTAAACACAAATACAGAGAGCTGAATGCTGCATTGATATTAGCACTTTAAGCGCCGCGACACATGAATTCGTATGACGGCTTTGCTCACCGCTCAGCTTTGTATCTGACGCTCAGTGATTCTTTTGAGAACGA
>KB667522.1:468008-543687 GCA_000349065.1 Anopheles quadriannulatus | reverse complement strand
TTGAGAACGAATGAGGTAGGAAAGAGAGAACGAGAACGACATGTGCTACGTCGCTTATGGCAATGAAACAAAAGATCTCGTACGAAACATTGACGCTCTCATCGCTCTCTTGCCATGCTCACATGCGCTACATGCTCACTCGAAAAACTGTTACGTTAGACGAGCGGTCATAGTGTTAAATTCAAATTCCAGCAGAACTAGCATTTAACATTTATAGTAGATGTTAATTATTATTAACAGTCGATTCGCTGACACAGTGTTATTTCTTGTGATTCCCGAAAGAGGGCGACACAGACAGTGTTTAGTGTGGTCAACGTCTACCACTGATCGGGTTGAGCATTCCCGAAAGGATCCCGATTTAGGCTAAGCGAAAGATGCACCGTCACTCTTTCGTCAAAGCCAACGACAAGCGACGGTTTTTTAGCGTCTCTTAAGAAAAAATAAAAAAATAAGACAACTTAAAAACGATCGTTTTTACTTAAATAATATTTATCAAAGGGTGAAAGAAAGAGTAATGTTGCAGTGTGAAACAGTAGTTATAAGGGCATGTTTGGAAGGAATACAACATGGCAATTACTTCTGAACAGACAAATAAATATGAATATTGTAAGCCAACCAAATTCAAAATGTTTGTAAAACTTTGCTCGTGAACATCAACTTGTAATTCGTTGACAAGTCCGTCAAATGTTCATGCTCATCAGAGATTCACAACATGCTCAATAAAAATGAAATGCATCATATAATTTAAAATTCATAGCCTTGTTGGCAACATGTTTGTTACGTGGCTCACTGTCGGGAATGAATGTAATAGTGGTGAAGGTGGGGATCCAAAAGCAATGTCCAGCTAACTATATTGCGTCGACTTTTACGTGTTTTTCAGTAAATAAACGACTCAGAGCAGTATAAATGGCGTTTCTATAAACAAAATCGGTCTCTATAACATTGGCCAGGAAATGAATGAAACTAACGCCATGCTGACAAACTTGTTTACAGACCAATGCACCGTACAATTTTATGTGGTACTGTGAATAAAACAACAGTTATGTGATGATTCGACACAACAATGCTGCAGATGATAACTGTGCTTTTCAGAACGGAAATAGAACCATACCACTCTGAGGGGTGTTCAGCTTCCGACTTGTAGAAATCATGTCACAGTAATACATATTCTGAATTTGATGACTATAGATGGGAATAAAATTTCATTTTGAGCTGAGTTTTTGTTGTAAACGGATTGGGTAGATTGAAATAGTGGAGTGAAATTTTGAATTACACAAAAGATCAATCGTTTTCTTGTTTGACATTTGTTTTCGTGTTTGACACGTGTACCAATGTGTGCTGTTGCATGTTAGATATAACAGATACATAATTGTGTGATGGTTCTTAATGCGTTGATATGTACAGAAACGTAGGAAACAATAGCTGGCATCGCGTAAGAAATGGTTTAAAATTAACAGTCGTTAAAAATTAACCAGAATCGTTTAAAATTGCTAGAATTTGGCATGGCGAACGCATTGAGTTCATTTGTTAATTTTAACGACTGGTCCTATGCCGTCGGTAAACAAAAAACTGTCAAGAGCGTATGCGATACAAATTAATAGTTGTTTAATTATACTGCTCGATTTTTTTCCCCGTGTTTGCAGATATGCGATATCAAGCAG
Source organism: Anopheles quadriannulatus (assembly GCA_000349065.1). NCBI lineage: Eukaryota > Metazoa > Arthropoda > Insecta > Diptera > Culicidae > Anopheles > Anopheles quadriannulatus. Next base: position 542,026 of record KB667522.1, on the reverse strand, counting down.
TCGTTAACTGTTTTGACGATCGTTTATTTTAACAGGAATGAACAACAAATGAACTCAGTTAAACCAAAATGAACTTTAAACGACTGTTAAAAAGAGTTCATTTATTCGCAATGCCGGCTAATATTTGTGATACAATATCTGTGCTAGATATAGCAAATAAATAAGTTTATGATGATTATTATCTCGTTTATATGTACACCAACATAGAAAACAATTTCAGCAAAATAAGAAAAAAAGGGAGTAAAAATGTAAAGTAGTTATATTTGTGACAGGGATGAAGAAGTGCAAATTATAGCAGAAGCACAAGCAGCCAATACAGAAGCAGTATAGCATACGTTTGGAGCAAAGCGATAGGATCGACAATTCAAAACTGTATCGTTTAGAAGGTATTGTAGTGGAACGTGTTAATCATTCGCATTCATCACCGGCAAAGACAGGATGCATCGCAAGTATCTCTAAAGGCAATCCGTAAACTGAGGTCGGTAGCAAATTACTCTACAACAAGATCATTATCGATTCCCGGGCAGATAAACAAAACGCTTTAAAGAGCAATGAACAATTGTTTTAATGCTTGAGCATTTTAGAGGAACTTGTCAGTTGAGGGATGAAACGGTAGATCATATGATGGATGATATTAATGCTGAAGTATAATATATTTGTATATATATTTGCAATAGTGTCGTCATAGGCCGATTTTGAGGCTTATCTGTCTATTTTTGGATTGCATAGAGGAAAGCAAACATGAAGCTATTGGTTGACTTTTGTTAATCGTTGTGCTATTTCATGGGCTTGTAGAAAGGTTTACAAACATTAAAGAAAAGGAAGATAGATCCTAGACAACAAACAGCGCAACATCGAAACATCGATAAAGGTAAGATGGCTCGCACAACGATGCTTTTTGGAAGGTAGTTAGGGTCAGCACAAAAATCTGTGACGATCAGCTCTCTTTCATTTCGGCACAAAAAGCGTGGGTACAAGATTAAAGTATTCGTTATTTTTACAAGACAATAATAGTTAGGCAGTTTGATGCACTGCACTACAGACAAACTGATAAACATTTAAAAGGATTTTTTAACCATTGGGGAAAACACAGACAATGCTGGTATGATTATGCAAACTGCGAGAAGGCATCCTACATTTACAATAATTTATCTATTGGCAACAAAGGCAAACAGACCTATACAGAAAGGAGCATATAGCCACGTGCAATCCTTTGCTCACAGTTGGAAGAAGAGGAAGATAGAGATAGCGAAAGACAGATCGTTAAAATGGTAGAGTTGGATTAGATTACCTAATTACATACGAATCAATATAAATGGTGAAGAATACTCAACAGGAAAGTAGGTAGATGACTACAAGAGTTGAAAAGTTTTATGGTTGTTGATAAACAATCAGAATATTCAGACTGCACGATTAGGGATGCAAATTTAGTTTAATTTCAGCCGCCAAACCTGCTATTGCTTTATGTATGACTTATCTGTGTTTGAAACTTTAAGCTTACATGTTTTCGAATTGGACCATCCTCAGTGACTGAACGTTTTTGTTTATTTCATTGTTTCCTAGTACTTATAGCGGAAAGGGCGAATAGAGGCGGGGAAGTTTGTAACAATACTTTTAGTATGCCTTACGTTTAGCTATTTCTCAGTTTCGTTCGTTGGTGTTTTACTATAAAACTTTAAATATATTCGCGACTCCATCATATGGACATATTGATCGGAATTGAACTCAGGCAGACTACCGCAAACGAAACAAAACAAAAGTAGGGATTGTTGATTTCCGCCCATTACAATAATTTAATACAGTTTCCGTGGTAATAATGCTTATCACTAGCCAATTAGAGCCTTGTTGCTGTGAATGATAGTAACAGCTTATCTATATATTTATTAATTGTACAAACACACATACGTACAACACATACACACGCGCCCACTTACACGCTCGAACACTCCGAAACAGACACGCAAGCATACACGCACAAAAATATACACAAATAGGACACAAGTCACAAAACAGAAGTAACATACAGTCAACACCCACCAGTCTTATCGTTAACCATTTGTTTATGGTGAGTTTACCAGCACCCTTCGTTTGGCCGATGATTTGTCGCAGCGGCTTACCAACTGGCCAAGAGTGGTCGTTGTCTTACGATGCAGTGTACTCGTGTGTACTCCAGTATAGTACTTACATGGCTGGTAAGTGTAATGTGTTATTGGAGGCGCTAGTAATTATTGATAACGCTCGCTTCTATCGAGTTTAGGGCGTTTCACGCTTCTTACTCCCAAATTTTAAATTAACGTTAGTACATTCACACCGCCCCCCAAATAAATGTTTGTTTAAAATAGGGTCTTGCAATGCGTGTGTAATATCTGCCCGGGAGATAAATGACGATGTTGTTAATGAGCGGTTGATTTTGTTGGTTTTCTTTTTTAAATTTCCGTTTTTTCCCGAGAGTGTCGTTTGGTCGACACCAGAATGCTGTTTTTATATGCAAAAATTACCTTTTTTCCGGCGGTTGATCCATAATTCATCAATTGATCGTGCATGATTACTTGTTCGTATTTGGCGCAATTTTTTACTTATTTTAAAATAATATTGCATTGTTTTTTTATCATTTGAGCTACAAGTTATTCTAAATCTTGCATTCTACATGTTGTGCCTCGAGATTATTGCCTTTTTGCCAGAGGGTATGGGGTTTATTTTCGTGTTTTTGTATTCGTTTGATTGGGTTAATTTTCTGCTTAATGTGCTTTGAAATGTTTTAGATTGATACGGACAAAATATAGTTTGATTGGATTGTAAGTATTAGAGAAGAAAAAAAACATTACAAAAATGTGCAAATGCATTGAATGTGTGAAAAGGAGAAAGAAATCGATATGAAATCGAGCCAATATATAAAATCCAATGGATAAAAAAGAACAGTGAGTTCATTTTTGGAAAACAATCAGATAAATTGAAAAAGCAGTTCACTTGAAGCAATGAAATTGAGTTAAAGTGTTTCTGGAACAGCAATGAAACTTTATGACGCACGATAAAAAGGAATAACAGTAACATAGAGAATTATACTGGTGGAATGAAAATGATGAAAAAATATTAACACGAAACAAGACAAAAAAGGGTTATAATGGACAAGCTGATAATGAGGAAATGGAAACCATGAATAGATGGCAAAATAGATATGGGAAATCAAGTGCGTGATGTTCAACACATAGAAATGAAGGAATTAAATGAACAGCGTATGGACACGTGATCGAGACACGGTGATAATTTGCGGGTTTAGTATGAGTGGCTTGTGTGTGTGTGTTTTTTGTTGTTGTTGTTGTTGTAGTAAAATTGTGTGAAAGTATTGATGCATGAGCTTGTGCCGGTGTTGGTGTTGTGCAGACGTGAGTCGGGAGGTGTTTGCAATGTGATCGTGTGTCTTAACGACTAAACGTTATATTTAGTGACGGACACTTTCGTACATAATTATTTCGAGTCTGACTACTAGAATTTCCATTGAAAAGAGACTGTTGAACCGGACTTGCGGCACCGGAGCCACCATAACCAGTCAGTTGTCTTACCATGCCGGAACCGAGCTGTTGAAGCAGACCGGAACCGGAACCGAGCGGTCCGGACGAGAGCACGGTCGAGGTACGACGGCTCCTGATCGATTGCATGCTCGACGACAGTAGGAACGGAACACTGCTCGAAGTGTTCGGCATCGAGCCTCCCTGGATTGTGGGTAAACGTTGCGCGTCCGTGTGCGGTTTGAGCGGTGTACCGTTGTCCCGTTGCGTGTCGTCCGGAGCGAGAGAGACGCGGTGCAGACGGGTAGAATAAAAAAATGGAAGAAAAACAGTAAACAGGAATGGGGAAAAGAGAAGAGAAAAGCGAAATGCAATTAGTGGTTGTCAGTTTCGGTTCGTTCGATTGTTTCTTCCACGCCGCCCTCGTCACGGGTCATTTGCGTCGTGTCCCGTCAGGGTGTGTGTGTGTATGTCAGCTGTCCCTGTCCATCTTTCAGGGATGGCCAATTGTGCACACCTTTTTTTTTCTTTGCCCGGTGGGTGGTAAAAACTGTCATCGGCAGGCGCGTGTTTTATTGCTCGATTGTACAACGTGGGTTGTGATGAGTTTGCTGTAACTAACTGGCAAGGGTAGGGGCATCTTTCACACTAACGTTATCGCTAGCGACCGATGGATGAGGCGAACGTCCAGAGCACAATGTCTCAGGAAAGCGAAGGCGTTAAGATTTAATGGATTTGACGGTGTGCTCAAAATGTAATACAGTTCGTTCAGAACTGTACGATGGCGGTGTCTACATTCTTCAAAGTTGTACAGTATGTTGACAGTGTAATTTATAGTTTTCTTTGCTGCTGCATCATATCTTCTTGCGGCAAAGATCATAACACATTGCGGCAAAGATAAATTGTTGTAGAATTTTGTCTATATGTGTAATATCTCTTGCATATTTTAAGAATATTGCAATTATATAAAGCGGCTTTCATAACCGTTTTTATGAAAAAAATAATATAAAAATCGTCTTTGGTGGCATTTTAGGTGGCATTGTATATAGTAGCGTTAGGCTGCTCATGAAACTAATGTGTGCTAATGATGCTTTTGAAATTATTTTTGTTTCAATTTATTATTTATGTTTTCAAAACTTAATAGTATTACTTATAGACAAATTACCTTTTTTGGTACTTATACGACCTACGCGATTATGCCGGTCTTTACAGACTTCCTAGACGTATTGTATCACTTTACTGGATGGCATGAAAAGACTATCCGCTGGCAACAGTTTATAAACGAGTTGAACCCATACAGCCTCGTAAGACACGGATAAGTTATCCATAAGGCAATATGTTGAATCATTGAACTTGTGTGTTTACGTGTATGCTGTTACAGCTAAAAACCTGATTTACGTACACATTGCACAAACATTGGTTTCTATCAATGATTTTACACTTGAGCGTATTTTGCCTACAACAGTACAATAATTGATAGATCAGTGAGTTTTATAAATATTAATTTTCACACACGTATCGATGACAGTTTTTTTACTCTTAACAACTACACTTCGGGGTGGTTAGTCACGCACCCTGACGGGACGGAAAACGGTTTTGATATTTTCTTTTGAAATTTAAAATTTAGTGCCAATATATGTGCCAATCAACTTTAGTGTCGTATGGTAGTGGTGGAAGAGAGAATACTAATAGCCAGGAATAAAAAGTAGCTCAATAAAAAAAACAAGCAACGTACCTTGTCAGAATGGAATGATTTTAAATAAAATATACATTACATACACACATTGCAAATGAATGTCAAAAAGGACAACGAAAGGCAATCCCGTCGGGAGTTGCGCACCTAGGGCAAGAAGTTAAAAGCACAGATAATTGGTCGTGCACAAGTAAAACAGGATGCGCTTTACGGCCAATAACGGACTACAATTGTAGTATTGGAGGTAGCGGCAAGACGTCAAAGCAGGATAGCTTGGAGTGAAAATAATAAAAATAAAAACTTCACGACGTCGCCTGCTTCCTGAGAGGAACAGGAACGATCACGCGGGTAACTACATTAAAGCTTCTCATCACGTTCACGCGCACTTACTCGCTGCGAATGCGGTTCGTCTTTTGTGTGCACATGCTGATGTGGGAGGGGGGTTGGTTATGGTAATAGAAATGGATTGTGGGCACGGGATTAGAAATGGACGAATGGCGCTCAAGGATCAGACAATGGTGCTAGACGTGGGCAACAAAAGCAAAACAACCTGTAAACAAAAGCAAAAAGGAACAACCAAGCCATACCACGGCGGTACCGTGCGGCAGGAACGAATGCTGTTTGTTTGCGTAAGGAAATCTGCCTAACATCTTGAAGCGAATGCAAACTTTCAGCGTGCGCAGGCACAAATCGAGCTGGCAGCACACACGACACGGAAGGGAGGGGTTTCAGGTGAACGCACAACTTTCAGCACTGCGTCAGGAGTGGAAGTCTTGCAAAAACTGTTATTCCCTGCTCGGTTTGCACCAGCGCACCCGAGCTTCGTTCGACCGAAAGCTTGTCCGGGCGGAACAATGGAAAAGTAAAGTGGGTAGCTAGTTGAAAGCATACCCCCACCGCTCGCCTGTGCAAAGGGATGTAATAGTTTTTTGAAGAAAAGTGATTTCCGGCGGAAAGGATAAAAATAAAACAAACATGGCAGAGATGGTAGGATGCATTTGGCTAAGCAAAACTTTTTAACGCCAAGACAGGCAACTGACGGACGGACGGAGTGCTTCATGTTTGCAGAGAAGGAAAGCTACTTCCTACCGGATGCAAATACAAACAAAGGAAAATATGATTCGTTGGGTTGTCGGCAATCGTTGCCGGCTGTGAGGCTAAGCTATGATATGCCCACATCTAACCTATCCGCTGGGATTGGGAAAACGGATGGAAGGATGTTGTGCGCCAAAAATCAGGTACGGGTTTGGTTACTTTAGGAAGGTTGGTTTAGGATAGGATAGAAACCTCAACATTCGTTCTACTTAAACGGGAATGTTGAACTTGCAAGGATGCAGTTTTGGTTTCGATCGCGGTACAATCCGGTGCGCAGGAAAGCTACGAACGCGGGACTGTAGAAAGCTATGCCCGGAGACAGCGCTACGCTAGGATAAACGGCTCGGATGAGGGAGGAAGAAAACACGTAAAACAAGAATTACAGATAGATAGTACTCACGATCATGCTCCGTGCAAGCTAAAGAGTCAAACGGGAAGAAAAGCGTATATTTGTTTCTGCTCATTTTTCGTAGTTCAATTCGATGCGAAACGATTCGATTTGATACGGAAGGAGTATTCTACTAGCCCGTGTAGTTCAGCTTTATGCGCCTAGTGCAGGGACAGTGACTGATGATGGTGCCAGTGTGTTTGCGTGCCCTCAACGCACTCGCGCTTGTTTTCTGATTGATTGTTTTCTGTGTGAGCGTGTGCCGTACGATGCTGAAAGTGGAACACTATTGCTCCTAGGCAGCAACGGTGAAAGCCTTTGATTGGTAGAGGTGCTTTTATAGCTGTTTGATGCCATTAGAAAGATTGCTTCTAGAAGTTTTCTTTTTGTTGGTAAGTTTAATACGACATTGTTAATCTATAAATTGAAGGTTATAAACAGGATTCTATACTCTTAATTCAAATTTCGTTAAATAGCTCAGAACTTTTACATTTAAATTAAATATTTTTCCAACAATATCCTGCTCAAAAGTATTAAAATAATTGAAAAAATCTATTAATTTTGAATGTTTATGAAAGCATCTTATATTGTTGGCATTTTATTTGGAAAATGTTGAACATTTGAAGTAAACTGAATTATGAAACAGAAACGAATAAACGCAAGCAAACGTAATACAATATAATGCAATATGCATTCTCTTTCATAGCGCAATATTATCAATAAATGTGAAACCAACTGTACAAGAAACAGTATAACAAAAGCTGAAATTCAAATCTTGAAAACGTAACCACAACTAAAGCTTACAACTGCAGTGAATCAACCAAGACATGTAATAAAAACATTGCTACAAATGCAAAAGTAATAAAAGCAACAAGGGGACGTCACGGAACAATAACTCGAGACAATACAAAACAAATGTTTAAAGAAAAAAAGCAACAAGTATGTCGAACAAAAAGCAAACATTAACAAAGAAGGAAATATATTTTTTTACAAATGTCGACAAAGGCTTAAAAGAGAAGAGAGTGAAAGAGAGACAGACCGAGAGAAGCAGTCGAATGGCTTAAGTCGAAGTATAAAGTCGATCAACTGGAATCGGATTGTGAGAGTAAACTTAAATATGCTGATTGAACGAACGATGAAAGTGGAGTAACACAAACACAAAATCGTAGCGTGGATTTGTTAATTGAATATGCCAACATTGCCGCTTCATACAGAACAAAACACCAACAAGAATGTCGTCCTATATAGTGAAAATGAAAAAAAAAAGATAATTGACTTCATAATTTTGAGATAATTACAAAAAAAAAATATTTTTCCGCATTCGTTTTACTTTTTAAATAGAATATTATTTACTTGATAGTAACTGAAATAATTCATTGTTTATAGTTTGTTATGTAGTTTTATCTATAAAAAAATTCATGTATATCAATTTTCCACACAATGTCAACACAATTTTAACAACAGCACATGTGTGCTACAATGTTAGCAGTAAACTGAAATAGAAGTAGTAGTTTTTTTTATTAATACCACATTCTATTTTAGTGCTGCCGCACCAATGCCACAATGGCGAAACTTTGTCGTGCCATAGAGGAACGAAAAACAAAAGCTTCCCGGAAGCCAGCCTGGATCGTTATCGACGGGACAAAAGTGAATGGTGAAGGTAACTCAGCACAGGATAACACAACGAAATGGCATAGCAAAAAAAAAAAAAAAATGAATGCCATGTAGAAAAAGCTAACATTTTCCCGGCCAAATGTCAACAGGTGCCGTCGGTTCAACAGGTTAGGTGTTAGAAGCAGCTTCATACACCTTTGCGGAATGTTTGCAAAAAGTGCAGCCCATGCAGGCGTGCACAAAACACACAAAAAGTACAAAAGTGAGAAATGCCATGAAAGAAGCAGCTGAAAAAAGGTAGTTTTTGTGTGTGTGTGTGGCGTAATAAACGCTATCTAGCGTGACGATGATGCACTCCAGTAGATAGAGTGGTGGGTGGTCCTTTTGTTTTTTTTTTTGTTTTTTGTTCTATCCGAGGACCAATTTTCATGCACAAAGCAACGATAGGGAAATGGATTTTTTCTTTGTTATCATGTGTTCGTTGGGACAGGAACAAAAAAATGGCCAGCCGACTCTACTCATCTAATCAATCAATCGTTCGAGATGGGCTGAGCGAAAGATAGACGTTAAAAGCCAGGGATATCGTGGGATAATTGCTGACACGTAACACTTGACTCTGATGAGGATGGGAAAAAAGCAGGAACAAGCACAATATTCTTTCGATAAGCACAGCTGGATGGTGGAGCAAAAGGAAGAATAAAACACAACTGGTTCAATTTTTGTGGTGGGAGTTTTGGTTGTAGTTGGTTGTTGTCTTTGTATTCAGATGCGTCTTGCGTCGAACGTCACAGGAAACGTAAGAGAGCACTTCAATCGGCACATCAATTTTGGACGTTCACAAAAAACAGACACACAGACACGAAAAAGAAAAAAAACAGCAGGCAGCAAGCACGGACAAAAGGACACGTGAGAGCAGAGACAGCGTCACAGAAGGTTTTGGACGAGACTTGGGAACAGTGACAGTAATAATGCATCAACTGTAACGAACGGGAAGTAGACACAACAGTGTAGTTAGAAACAATGGGCGCGTTCGTTGCAGGATTTGGGAACGTTAACAAATGAAAAAAATCACAAAACAAACACAACCAACGGCTCTTTTCGAGCTTAACAGGCGAGACAAGACACACGAAAAAAACGCCACACACACACATAAAAGTGCAGAAACAAACGACCACATACGCTTTGTTGCGAATGGAGGTGTGCCGTGATCAAACATGCCCTCAAGCAATCCGGGCTTAATTGACGATTGTTTGGCACCAGGCGAGCTCAAGCAAGTACCCCACTGGTGCCCCAGCACACCACAACACATACACAAACGTGCCAAATCAAAGACAAGAATCAGACACGGTAATCAACACGGTGTGGGACACTAAGGTGTCCAGACAGACGGACACATCGGTGCTGGGTCCGAAACAACCAAATAGTAGCGTTCGGGAAATTTTCAATTACCACTCGTGTTTTCTCCATTGAACTTACGACGTAAGCGGATGAGGAAGGCACAGAAAGGCTAGAACCGGAGCCCCCTCGAGCGCTGAAAGCCTGCTTTAGTGGATGCAAAGTGGGAAGGACGTCGATGCAGCGTTACCCCAGTACCGCGGAACCCCGACGACGACCACGACGGAAACAAAGAAAGGAAACATAGGGACAGGTCGCCGGGCGTAGTGTGAAACAGAACAGGATGTTGTTATGTGGCAAAGAGAAGAGAAGAAACAGAAAAGGAAACATTACGTTAGTTTGTGCTGCGAACGGTGGACGGCCGGGTCCCCATCATGATGGGAAATTCTATCGATTCCCACATGCCACTACCACCTGTTTGAAGCAAGTGGCGTAATTTGCAACGTCAAAATGCCTAATGAAGGATGTGTGTGTGTGCGTGTGTATTTAGGCATTTGAATGTGATCGGGCAAACCATAATGAGTCCTTTGTGATCAGTAGCAAGCAGCACGCATTCGATTGATTACATGATGGGCAAGGATTGTTTGGAAACTCATTAGCCAAATATCTAGCGGAAGGCAGCCTTCTGTGCATACTAGTACACATGCTCATGAACGTGTACCTTTTATTAATAAAGTGAAGACGAAGGGAGAATGGTTATAGAATAAATTACATTATTGAGGCAATTTCAATTACAGTTACTGCTGTGTGTTGTGGAGGGACCGAAGTGAATGTTGAGACATTTCATCGCTCTCGATTAGTTGAACACTGACTTTGAATGGTCGGTTGTAGCCTTTTTAGACAAGATATAGTAAGGTTGTACCAATTTGCCTTCAAGCAGCTTTAAAATACATCATGTCCACTACAAAGACAAAAGCCTGACAGATCAAGGATAAATAACAGCGTATGAGGGCGTAGAAGCTGTGACATTTATTCGTCTGATTATACCAACAGACAGTTGACAGATGTACGGATCAGACGCTGTAAAGCTGTGTGCGATGACTTTTGATAGTGGTGGAAATTAAATGTAATTAGTTTTCCATTCGTGTGTATGTCTGTGACAGTGGGTCTAACTGTCCTGTGGGAGGAAGACAACTGAGTTTGAATGTATTTCTGATACTGGGTTTTAAAATGTCGATAGTGATTTAATATTACCACAGTGATGATAATTTAGCAAGACTGATTTGTGTACACCAAAATGATACGGATGCAAGATGGAAGATAAACAGCAACGTAAGATATGTGTGTTTGTTTGTGAAAGAGAGCTAGGAAGATTACGTATGATAGTAACCAGAAAGAGAAATAAAGAGAGAAAGAGCAAAAAGGACAGAAAGATAGAAACTAGGCACTAGGCATTATAGCTGGCAATACGTGTTACACTAGTGCAGCTTGCACTGCTCGGGCTATTCAATGCTACGTTTGTTGGCCTTTTTGCACTGTTGGTTTTTTGTTTGTTTTATTATCCCCTCTCTCTACTACGGCATCAAGGACTACAAACACATACACGCACGCAAGTACGCACAAATGCTACAGCAAGGTGTAGAGCTTGCAGTCCATCCCATTGCTACTTACAGTCGGTGGTGACAGATTGATGTTGGAGCCTCGTCGTTCCTGCGGACCAATGCTCGAGTGTCGTCGTATCGGTAGCCCTCCGCCCGGGGTTCCACCTAAAAGCGAGGGGGGAGAAATAAGAGCACACAGAGCAAAGCAATTGGTCAGCTGCCATTTGGTGTGTACGGGGTACAAACTGCACAGCTTATGTCTTAAGCTTGCTTTATCCTTTAAGTGAGCTCCGGTTAAAGTTCGCACACCAGGCGCTGCTGTGCGAACAAGGTACCGATGTGTTGGAACCGAGGTTGAGGTTTTCATGTGTCGGGATGGCTAACTCAAACATCAACACTTTCAGCTAGACACTGAAAGCGGTTGCGGTAATCGGTGAATCACTCGAAGGCAACTGTCGTGCTGCACAGAGCACGGAGCTTTAGTAATTTATTGCTTGCTGTGCGTTGTAATTTGTGCAATTATTCAATGGATTATGGTGAGACGTGCTTATATCTATCGGTACTTTTCACAGACCATCGTCGTCGGAGCACTGTATGCTACACTAGCAAACTAACCAGACCGAGAATGGAGTGTGTTAACAGTGAATATTTAACAATCAAAGAAATAAATTAAGTAAGTCATAGTGACCAACAACTATGTAACTATCTTCTTGCTACATGACGTTTGACAAATGCTCCATAGCATTTGTTTCGACGGTATAAACTGCAATTTGATATGTAAAACAGGAGGGTAAGACATAAAATTTCAGAATCTTATCTTTTCCCTAAGTTTTCAGGAAGAAGAAGACAATTTACTTCTTCTTACAGAAAAGCTCTGGCAAAGCTTATCGAAATAATTAGATTTTAATGTTTTTCTTCTGATTTGATGCAATATGTATAACAAGACAGGGGTTGGTCGACAAAACTAAGGATGATTACAATCAGTTATAGGAAAAGGTTGTAAAAAGTGACACTCCTAACAAAAGGGGTTACACTATCTCGCTAGTGCGTGTAAGTACTCACCCGGAGACGAAGCACAAGATGGCGCGATGCGTATTTTCGGCGTCATGAGCGTGTTGTCGGACAGGCGGCGGTTCGGGAATGCGTTCACCACCCGGAGGAAGTTACTGTCCGGCGAGGACGGCGAGCCGCCGAACCACCAGCTACCTAGAGCACCCGATCCTGTTAGAAATGGGGTTACGACACACACACAACTATAGCATGCACACGTTTAGACATTCCAATACCTCTTCGGGTACCTGTCGAGTTCTTCCGTGCCATATCCTCGGCGCTCGACGTTTTGCGCTGGTCGATGCGTAGGTTCGGTATGTTAAACTGCTGCGCGTTCATGTTGTCCGAGGAGAACTGGTGCCGCAGCGGCCGGTGCCGATCCGGCGACGGGAGCGATAGATTGTCCAGCTTCAATTTGTTACGTTGTTGTCTATCTATTTGGTCCAGCATTTCCTGAAGCACCTGCGAACGCAATCCCCCGCCCAGCCCCCAAAACACGAACAAAGCAAAGAGCGTTTGCATTAAAACTTCTTCACGCACGCGGAAGCTGGGCTGCAGCTGGGCGATAGTATGTACACACATACACGCACGCACGCACGCAAACATGCTCGCTACCATACCTCGAGAAGTATCATAAACTGTTCCAGATTTAACGACGGATTCACTGTCTGCGGTAGCAGCGTAGGCATCACCTTGGTCGCCATGATGTTAACCGTTAAGCCATACTTTTTGTCGCACAGCATGATCCGATAGATGTCTGCGATGGGTGGTGAACGATAGCGAGAGAGAAAGAGAGAGAGAGAGAGAGAGAGAAACACAGAAATAGAGGATTGAAGAGAGTGAGAGAACATAAGGCTGCAAAGCTTTGCAGAACCGAGCGCAACACAACTCGTTGTCCGGTTGCGATGGAAAGAAAATGCCATGAATAATTTTACGCCATCCGTGTTATGCTTTATGCATGGGCCGTAACAAACACGCCACGGAACGGCGGTCCAGAGGTGTGGGGTACGTTTGCTCGCTGTTCAATTTGCTTTATTAGTGTATCAACTGGTTTATGACATGATTTCCAGCTCATTAAATTACATTTACTAACGGCAGGATTGATTGAAGGGGGTGTGGTGCGTATGCGAAGAGTATTTTATGCGAAACATGTCAGCCGCTCGGGGAAGGGCAGCTGAGTTTGTTGGGAAGTTTTTTGTTGTTGTATCGGGTGTACCGAGTGTTCGGCTATGCTGTTAGAGCATTTGGATGGACAATGGCTGAAAGTTTGTCGTAATTTTTCAATGTAAAACAAGATGAAGCAAATTGCTTTGAACTCGCTTTGGGTATGCTAATTATTCGCTACCAAATTAAGAGGAATTGTTAGTGGCACATCAGCATGAAAATTGAGCTGGTAGTCAATGAGAACAATAAAAGCATTGTTTGGTGGCACAGATGATTATTATGCTCTAATGCAATAGTTCATAATGAGCCTTAAAAAGATTTTCCTTGTTAAACAATTAATGAAACCTCTGATTTGGTGTCAAATACAGCAACCTTTGATATGCTTGGAATAAATTATTGATTTAATCCATTCTATTTCGTCAGTATACAGTATATAGTATACAGTTTCTTCTACATTCCCTCTATGCATGTATACAAAAAAAAAGATAAGAACTCCAAACATTTGTTTGAGTTACACAATAAACTATCAAATAATTTAAAAAAGAACATAAACAAATAATTGTCATTTTCACAACACAAACAACAAACAATCTTATAAACAAACAACTTCAAATGCATACAAATGGTCGGGAATTGTTTAACCCATACTCTATGTAGTTGACACCAGTCGAATTTGAATTGCGATCTAGCAACAAATAAGGCTTCGGTCAATATTACACCTATAACATTGCATTCAGCAGGTGCACAATATTCTTTCTTCTCCTGTGAACGCAACGCACTTCACCCACTCAGGCTGGTAAAAATAAACTTTTCCGAATCGCAGCACCACTCACCGCTGCCGGCTGTTGCTAGGTGAGTGTAGGATGCACCAGCAGTGGTGAAACAGCCTACTACACCTTCAGGACTATTTTTGTTGACGTTCTGCAAGGTTGCTTCCGATGTGCGTTGGTAGCTCATGTCAGCCAACCGACCGGCCTTGCGCATGTAGGTGGAAAGGATATTTTTATATTTAAATTTTAGATCATATCGCTCGAAGTGATTATCGTGATATTAGACACCCTTCTATTCTATTCATGGCAATAAAGAAGGAACATTTGTGATTCAATATAGTTTCATCATTGTTTTGTCAAATACAAAAGGATAATTTAAACAATTGCAGCGCACGATGTTAAGAATGCTTCAATCCAGTCACTTGCATAAAAAAGTACCCAAAGAATGGTTTGAAATATTTACAATATATTTGTTAAAGTATCTCGAATGATAATACATGGTACAATGAAAATATCTCATATTAATAATATTTTTCATCTCGAGGAGCCAGGACGACCAGGAACCAACCAGACAGTATTGCCGTAAGCAATATTTCGTTATTCGTAAATATTTGTATAGCAAAGGAGAAGAGTGCAAAATAAGACGAAACATATTTCTCGGACCTACATACTCGCCCATGTGTCGAGTATGACCTAAGCCTTGGAGCTATTTTTCAACAAGTTGATGATATTGTGCCTTGGCTTGTACGGGCTGAAAAATTGTGCACCATTAATAATGAAGGCAAGGTGTGTTAAATTATGAAAAGTTCCCTGGAGTACAGCAACTTAATAATTTTGTCTGTTTTATAGGTGTGTGTATGTGGATGTGTCTGCATGTTTCCCTGCCCTAGGCGAACCGGGTTTCATTCGATCGCAGACATTTTGCTGATGTTGCCGTTGAGTATACGTACAAACAGAGCGCATCATTGCCACACTCACTCTCTCTCACACACACATACACACACACATTTTGCATCATGGTTAACGAATGAGATGAGTGGAACATAACCGGGACATTGCGAGAACGATGAGTCCCCGAGATGAAGTAAACCTCGTACAAATACTTCGCAGACCGAGTTGCACCGAATTGCGAAAGCGCACCGAACCCGGCTACCACGAAGCAACATCTATCGTTCAAAGGCTTATTGAACCCTTTGCAATGGTTGGAAGGGTAACCGAGAGTCGGTCATGCCGATTGGCAAGCGCAAGGCCCAAGTTCAATTGCAACAAATAAAACCCCCACGAGTTTACAACCATTTTGCAAAATGCTGTCATCTACCTACAAGTAAAGCCGTTACGGTTCTCGCGATGAGGGCGGGACTGTCCTCGGGACACAGAGCAAGCACGGTTGGGTTGCATACTTACTGACGACGCGCACCACAATATCCGGATCGGTGAGTCGCACCTCGAGCAGCAGCGGCAGCACCTCATCGATTATCTGTCACAGAGAAGAGATGGCAGTCGAACGATGAGCTTTCCCTGGTTTGGTCTAACTTCCTTCCTCCCCGTCTTCAACCCAACTGTACACCGGACAACTCACCTGAGACTTATCCAGCTTATCCAGCGTACGTTCGACGCACTGCAGCACGTTGCCCATGATTTTCAGATCGCTTTGGTTCTTTTCGAACACCGACTTCAGCTTCGGCAGCACCAGCTTCTTGATCGTGATGTCGTCCAGGTAGTCGTACACGTTCGTAACCGCTACCAGGGCGGCACTCTGTGAACGGGAAGCACAAAGCACCGCATCGTTGGGTGAGTGAGGCGGTGAAAACTGAGGGAAATTAATTTATCACAGCTTGCAGCCCGGTTCTGCCCGGACCTTCCCCCTGGAGGGTTCGGGTTTCAGCAAAGCGTTGAACTGAAGGCGGGAGCTTTCAAGAAGTTTTCGTTCGGTGTCTGATGATGGTTTTTTCCTCTGTTCATTTTTCCATTCATCCAATCGCGTTCAGGATAATTGACATTGGGACGGCGAGGATACACACACTTTCTCGGGTAGCTAGCAGAAGCGTTTCCTCGAATCGGGGAGAAAGTTAATCTGCACCAGCAGGCGCTGGCACGGGCGGATGGCGTATAGTGAGACTTTACACGGGATTTGATCTTGATAGGGCTGTGATGGATTCGATTGGACATGCCTCTGGAGGTCATCGATTCCATCAGCGAGCAATGCGATGATGGTGCAAAGTTTGCTGGAAGCGTACCTCTAGAGGGTGGGGTGCATTATGAAATGCAGATGTAAAATAGTGCAAACTGGACAGAAATGGGGCTTATGTTGGTAAATGGGTAGAATGTGCTTTCGGTGCAAGTTGAGTGAAATTTCAATAGAAAATATTACAGAAACCTAACAGGAGATTGAGTTGAATATGAAAATGAGTTCTTCTCTGCAATGGAAAATGGTTGGCATGAAAGAGAATTTCAATTTTCTAGAAATAGGAGTTTTGATAACACTCCATTGAGGATGCATTAATAACATGTAACAAGGAGGAATTAATACTGCACACAGACACAAGGAAAAACACTTTAGAATGTCGAATCCAATCATACAAACCACAACTCCAAAACAAGCGGGAAGTGGCAAATCTTAAACCGAGATTTTAATTGCCCTGAAACAGCACTCTGTTCTGCCTTCCACACAGCCGCATGGAATAGTGGTAGTTCATTTTCGTCCCCGATTACCACTGGATAAAGGGGTCGAGTATAATGTAATTGAATTGCTGCCATGATAGGGCCGTCTTCACAACGTACCTTCATCTTACAAGCAGCAAAACCCAACCGTGCTAATAGCACCTGACACCTACCCGCAAGCCATTTCCGACAAACCTGTGCAGCCGAGCATCCGTTGCTCACCACTCACCTGCACCTGTATCGTTGTGCTTTCCAACGCGTTGAACAGGAGGGGTAAAACTTCCGTCCGTATATCATCCCGTGGTGTTTTCTCTAGAATAATGTGTAAGTTCTCTAATAATGCTACGGTTGCTTGTATAGATTTTGGAGCTACAAAAACAGTCCTGCCGAAGAAATGGGAAAGAGAATGCAAGCGGTCGGTGGAATGAAAGTGAAAAGCACAATGTGTGAGCACAAACCACACGGGGTGTGGTGGGGGATCGAGGATGTGTGAAAGCTGTTTAGATCTAGCATGTAAAGTATATACTCCATGCTGACACAATACACTTTCACCAGATGAACGTGTAGGGTAGGGGTAGGGTGGTTAGTGTTTGGAGGGAGCAGGGAGAACGCATTACATGGAAAAGGGATGCTTGAGTACACAATGGGCTAACGGTACTGTAGGACGGTTCTTACTTAAAGGTAGGTAGAATGATTGCTTCATATTCCGAGTTTGAAGATTCTTGGACCAGGGTGAGGGCGGGCTGCAAGACGGCGGCCAGCACTTCATCAGCACGCATTTCCTGCTGCAGATTAGGCCAGATATGTTGCCACCAGAGTTTCTGTGGAAGAAAGCAGCGTGGAAAAGTGTAAGAGAGACAGAGAGAGAGAGAGAGAGAGAGAGAGAGAGAGAGAGAGAGAGAGAGAGAAAGCGTGGAATAAGCTTGCAGGTAACGAGTTGTGAATCACACAAAACCGCTCGATCAGACCGAAGATGGTTATGACAGATAAATTGAACAGTCATTTGTAGTTTATCTGTTTCAACACGGGCAACACACTTAAGGAAAACTAACAATTTCCTATGAGGAAGTATTCCGGGCATGATGCCATCTGTATCAATGATAACGCTATGCAAAGAGCTGATGAGATTACTGAGCGAACTATAAGGTCATAATAAATTAATTTAAATTTCCACTTTAATTATATTAGAAATTATAATTGTGTTGGTAAAGCGTTGTATATCTCTTTTTCGACGTATTAAATTATCGACGACATTTGTGATTCATTTACAGTACATGTTTTAAGCATTTATATATTTTAGTAAAATATAATTTAGTTTATATACAGTGAAGAAGCTTCCTAACCTATTGTTAATATGCAAAACATTTGCAATATCATGTTTCATATCATATATTTCTTTTTGTGCAAAATTATCATAATATTGTTCAAAATGTACCTCGTTTCCAAGGGTTTTGATGCTGAGCTTGAATTGCTTCTTAAATCGACAGATAATACATATATTCTACGAGGAATACTCTACAGATTGACACATTGATTTTGTAGTCTTAAAAATACATTTCGAAGCGAGCGATTTTAATTGTTAGATTGCTCTTTTTTCTTTAATAAATTTCAACTCATCGTTGAGATAGGTCGATTTGGAGAATAGTGTTAATAATAGTGTTTTATAAAAAAAAGTATTACAATAGTGTAAAGTATGAAATAGACCTTTGCAAATAAAAAAAATATTTCCTTAAAACTATCAAAATGATAAAACTGTCTCTAGAAACGAAAAAAATTGGATGTCGCATTGCGAAACAAAACGTTCAGTGTTTAAGCTGAATAGGAACTCGATATTAATGCAGAACAAAATTCGAATAAAAAATCAATAGTACTAAAATGCTTGAATTACTAAAACTTTAACGGAACATACTTTAAAGCTAATTAAAATGCTTTAAGATCGTATTAAGTAATGGCCTGACTGTAAGGCTTATGATATTAATTTTGATTATTTTTAAAAGTGGATGTAATAGTAACTGTACTCCTAGTACAATCGTCAACTCGTACGACTTAACAACATGCCCGTCATGAGTTCAATCTCCAAATGGACCGTGCCGCCATAAGTAGGACTGACTATCCTGCTATGGGGGGAAATCGATTAGTCATTGAAAGCCAAGCCCACAAGTGGTACAGGCAGGCCTTGACCGACAACGGTTGTTGAGCCAAAGAAGAAGAAGAATGTAACTATTATTCTATTATTTTTTGTATTGATTTGGAGCTGTCAGCCTATCGTTGTCGGTACATGTTTCATTTATATTTTCACTTTTCTCACCGCAGACCTTGCTGATGTATCGTAAGAGTCCGCCGTACGCATGAATGTGGTGCAAAGTGGTAAATTTACGACGTTGTAGAATCGCAAATTAAACGAGTAACAAAAGGGCCCGTCGAAAGTGATGCTTGATTTATAGGGCACCAGCACGATAAACTGATTACTGTGCTTATGCTGTTTTCCTGTGCCAAAACGTTACCGTTTCGTGGGTGTTGAGATGTAAAAAAACACGAAGAAAACACTTCCACCTCTCGCTCTCCCTCACGCGTGCGATGGAGAACGTTTAGTGCTTGAGCGACGTTTGCCCTTGCCAGGAAATAAATGGGAATATCAGCGAAACGATACTGAATTCAATGCAGTCGCCTTTAACGGACAGACGACGTGCGAAAGTCGGACGATCAAATCTAATTTGCACTTTTACATTGTTAACACCGTCTGGATTGGTGGGGATCGCTTACCGGTGGAGCGATTGCTACATCGCGAACCATTCGCAGAAAATCAAACCTCAACCCGGCAAACCACTTGATGCTTTGGCGTTGTCTGCTAGCCTGGATCGAATGGTAAACTAAGCTAAAAAGAGTGCAACAGGTTGATGGCAACACGGGAAAGATGAGCCACGAGTTGTTTCGTATCCGTCACAATCATCGACATCGATCCGGACATCGACAGCACAACCGCCTGAACTCTGGCTCGGGCTATCTTCGATTGCATCGATTGGGGTTGATTGATTTTTGAAAGCTGGGTTCGGTTCGGGAACCATGTTTTTGCATCAAGTCAATTTCCCTCGAGCGGGCGAATGAGCAGTGATAGGTTTTTGAAGCAGTGGTGAAATGGCTTCTGATGATGGTTCAGCCACATTCTACACAAATCGTTTTGTAACTAGGAAGGAAAGAGGCCTTGAGAGGGCAAGCTACACGAACCCTTATTAACCAGCGACGCAAATGAACTGGAAAAAGAGAACGGAGCTGTTTACATCCGTGATTGGTGTGCCGGCTGTGAGCAAACAGCCCTGGAAACCGCATAAAAGATCGATCAACCTGTAAGGCTTGCCGGTTTTAGAAACAACAGCCCAGGCAAAGTGGACGTTAAATTGAATGTGGCCCTTTTATGTGGGTAAGTTGTTTGGGAATTGCTGGTAGCTGTTGTACTACAAGGCTCTTCAATTTGCAAGTGCCGATGTACGATTGCTGTTTCTTGCAGTGCTTCATTTGCCATACGCTGAATAATGTTGTTTCTGTTTGTTTGGGTTTTGTTTACACTATCAAATGAACACGAACCGGTTTCATTAATGTTGTGATTGTACATTACTGCAATAGAAGTGCTATTCTTTATCATGGAAAAGATTTGCGCAAATTATGATGCCAAACCATGAGCAGTTGCTGACTCTCCTGGAGTAAGGCAAGACGACATAGCTGCTGTAGTATATAGTGTGTTAGTACATAACAATGTTATCATTCAACGAAAGAGAAAAAAACTTTTAAAATTTTCGTAAAAAGCATAAACACATAAGAACTCGTTAACACATATTTCACAAAACTAATATTGTTTGCAATATTTGGCACTGAAACCCAAATTGATTTGTATAATGCAAAGTAATGAACTCTTGTCGCGAAATGTAGAAAAAGGTCAATGTGGCAAACACCTTCAACTTTGAAGCAAAAAATATAAAAGTAAAATGGAAGCAGACTGCATATATTTCATTTCAGATAATAAAACATATGATAGTTGAGCAAGAAACCCTTTGGGCAAACAAACTAAATCAAGAAGTATTAAGTTTGCTAATTTAAGTTATGAAAAACTAATCGCGATGGCGAAGCTCATTAGACAAAACGCACATACAATATTTCACAAACAAGAACTAGAATCTGTTCTAAATACATATTCCAAACAATATTTCAAACCTTAAAAGAAACATAACCCATTTGAGTTAGTGCTGAATTCGATTTTGTAAATGCACATCCCGGACACGAACAACAACAATTTAACAATTTCATTTAGACGAAGAACACGAACCTTATTCGTTCAAATGAGTTAATAAGAATTAATGTAGTTTGCCAACATAAATTCTTCTTCTATTGAAAATCGACGTGACCAGTCCAGTAATTAGGAACAGCTAAAATATTAAATGTGAAATTTTTTTGCGAGATTTTAATAAGATTTAACAGTTTAGATTTAACAACTTATTTCAAGTATTTTTAAGATTAAATATATTTTATGGTAATGGCTATACAGTATCTTAATTGGACTGAAATACACTTTGAGATCAATACATGTGCCTTTAGTGCAGTCGTAAAATGAAGCGTTCCTTAGTGTACTCATAATATGGATACATGTTAAATGGGATGGCATCATATGACAAGCGTACGCAAATTGCAGGTGAGAAATTATCAGAAAATCCCTGTATAGCTAATAACGACCATTTCTATGTGTACCGCAAAATCATGAGCCGCACATCAATTATGCATTCTGCGAAAATGCGTCCATCCCGTCCATCGAGTAGATTATATAATTTTGCCTAATATTCATTGACTACTATTTAACCATTAACATTATCTTTATCCGCTACCTGGAAGCGGATTGGCAGATGTTGATTCATTGGAAACATTGTTAAAATCACTCTCTCCACCTGGTGACATTATTGCGATGATACGCAGCGGAGCGAACGGAAGCAATTCAGCACAAGCCTTTGGCAAGTGAGCGCAAAACAAAGAAAGTGCTCGGAAGAAGGCTCGGGGGATAAAGGGGATTGCCCACTTGAAAGAATTGTTTTTACTAACGATCTTTCGAGTAGTCCCGAGAAGCGAAAGCAAACAAAGTAAATGTTTTCCTGAACTTACCCGCGGTATGAACGGTAGAACTTCTCTGAGGGTGCTGCGGTAGTAGTGCGTTTTCTGCGTCGGATCCTTCATGTTGATGACATCGAGGAATTGTAGCGCCTGTACGGCTGGATCGCTGTTCAACGGTGATGAGGGGAGAGAGAAAGAAAAAAGAAAAAAAAAACAACAACACAGAAGAATTAAATGGCAGTAATGGTGAGGGACGGGAAAATGGGAAATGATTCGAAACGGAACGAATGGAATTAGGCACCGAGCGGCGGAACAACACGGACAACCCAATTATGTGCCGCGTGTGCCTGTGCTGCTGTGCTCTGCGATCAATTCGCCCGTGAAACTTGCCGCTGCCAATCTGTGCGTGAGGTTGGTAAGAACATGGTGGCTTTTTTTTCTCTTCGGAAAATCGGACAGAGAAACGATAAGGAAACGTGTCATTCTACCTGAAGTACTTGATGAGCGTTAGCAGCTGAGCCGTTGGGCGAGCTCCGGGCGATTTCTTCAATAGCCTTGTGGTTGCCTCCTGCAGCGGGATCGGTATCCTGGGTAGGATGTTGTGCACGGCCTCATCTAGCTGATGATTTATAGAAAATTAGTTTCACGTCGCTACGCTTTTCTTTTTTTCATCCCCGTTTCCGTTCTCGCACGCTCGCTCCGTTTAAACTAATCACTCACGGGGTAAGAGAAGCTAAAGGCAAGGCAGGCAACACTGGTGTGAAAAGCGCGTAGCGGAAGGTGTAGTATTCCGGGCACTTTGCCCGACAGCACAGCGGAGAAGGCTGCATGACGCCACGGTAAAAGATGGCGCTGGCGACCGTCACACACCGGTTGGCGTAGACAGGATGGCACGGGAACAGCATTGATGGAGAGGTTGGGAAAGGGGGCGAGCGAGTATGTTGTGCACATTGATTGCGTGTGAATGGAACATGTTCGTGTGCGGTATGCAGTCGTGGGGCCGTTCGTGTGTCGTGATGTGGGGCGCTTTATCGCGTGGGATGTATATTTGCAGTATCAATGGGTCGGCTAATAATAGGCTTGCTCCATTAGGGTCGGCGACTCGCCCATGCTGTCTTTGCCAAAGCGCCTCTCCAGTACTAACACACGTGGGAACACACACACACACACACAACCACGCATACACATGGTTAGTGTTTTGTTGAGGAAAAGAGGATGTGTGTGTGTTTTTTTTTTTCTTTGGCAAATAATTTGGCTCCGCTTTTGACTTCCCCGTAAGCGCAAAACCCTCCAAGCGTTCGACGCCGTGTGCCGTATTTTTGAATCTAATCAACAAGCGGCACAGGCAGCACAGTTAATAATAATGTTGTGCTAGTCTTCACCGTTCACCCGTCCGAACACGTGGACGGGCTGCTGGCAGGCTCCCGGCGAACTTTGCCGAACAGGCAAACAAGCAAACCGTCGGCAAACAACGACGTATGGGAGGAAAACCATCCATATACTTCTTCCGAGACGCAATTTCCAGCCGTTGGAGGTGAAGGTGTTTGCTGCCTTCGTGCAATAGAAAACTCCGGCAAACCCCATCGGGCTCGTGTGTGTGTGTATGTGTGTGTTTTGTTGTGTGTAGAAATCATTGCTTATGTCGCGTACATACAACGATGTACATCTCGCACGGTGGAGTGCCGGGAATTGATTTAATTATTGTTGTGAATAAAATGAAAGCTAACCAAGTTAAATAACGTAAAGAAAAGGCTCTCGCCTTTTCATGCGGTGGGCAGGGAGCAGTCAATGTTTGTCGCTGGCAAAGTTGGTGGTATTTTTTTCCCAGCACGTATGTATGTTTAGATATTGTATTATTGGCATACAAAGTTAACATCTCGAGCAAACAAAAGTCCAATATAAATTCATTTCTAACGTTAGCGAAACGACAAGTGTACAATGCTTGGATAATTGAAAATACTACAATGATTGACTGTATAATATACTTTTTTCTTTTTGTTTGCATCGCTTACATATAAAGGTCTATTTTGTCATCAAATGACAGTGAAAAAAATAAACATACATTGTATGTTTAGCTAAAATAAATATAAAACATAGCCTTTTCGTTCGATAATACACCATATTTGGACAACAGATATAAGTAACATAGCAATACCAAAAATATTTTCCCTTCGTTATTTCTTACCTTGTTCGTTAATATGGATTTTCATAACGAAAGGGTAATGGTTTTAAAAAGGCTCGGCCCTTTCCTAACAGCAGCATCTCATATGTATCGTGTTTCTAGCTGAAAAAATTCATTGTTTACAAATTAAATCACCAGCGTGTGAAGCCACCTCTGCTGCTGGGTAAGGCACAGCCCAAAACAATATAATGACATGAGTTTCAAGCTTAAAAGTATCGCTGCACGAAAATCCCATCAGCCACCTTGCTTATTGGAACTTCCTCGGCAGCATTCCTCGCTGCTCGGGTAACGCGTAATGGACGTCAACCTGATTTTGGAAACGAATATTACACCCCAAAACCCTCTGCGCTGTATCAAAAATCCGAAGCATAGCTGACGGGAGGAATTTATGATAACAATGAGTGTACGCGCACTCCCCTTATCCTTTGCAGCCCTGCTGTCATTGCATGAATTATGCGTGCTTTGAAAGTGTTTTTACCTTACTTTTCTGTTGCTTTTGTTATCAACCCAAGGCCAACGTCTTGAAAAATCGCGGGTAGCCGGGAAAGTAACTTCCCGAGATTGCTTTGTACGGCGCTACAGGCGACCCGTTCCCCAGCCCAAAGGTAGCACAGTGAACGCAACCAAGCAGACCGAGCAGCCCGCCAAGTGGAAAGATATACCTCTCTGCTCGAAGGCTGAAATCCTGGTACATAGATCAAAGCCCTAAATTGGATACTATTCACGTGCTGGAGGAAAATTGGAAAAATCCGGTTCAGGGTACCCTGACGCGCGCTACCTCACTTGCAGAATGTGGCACACCGGCATATTGCTTCTAAATGTCTATGAGTGTATGTGTGTGTGTGTATACATCCAACCGTTCCGTATTGGCCCGTGTTGGTTGCTTGGGTTAGAGCTTAAAGCCGTACAAAACGCTTTTGGAGGCAACAGAGAAGCTTAGCGATTGTCATGGGAAGGAGGTATATGCGCCGTGAAGTCGTATCAAATGATGGGACATTCGGTGGAAATAGTTCGCTGAACCGGTGGGCGATGCGACCGCAAAGTGATGAAGCGTGCGTGTAACTAAACGGCAAACGGAGGAGCGCGTACGAGAGCAGATTCGTAGATGAAACCAGATCCGTGCCCGGGCCCGGTTGGGCTGGTCGCGTGCCCGGTGGAATACCAACCAGTTCCATCTGCTTCAGGTAGGTCGAGGTGGAGTTGCCCGACTGTATCAGCGAACGGCCGTGGTTGAAAATGGCACAAATAACCATCCCGAGCGAGAACATATCGCTCAGTATGCTGCAGCTGCTGTTAATCTGGATTTCGGGCGCTGTGGATGAGATGAGCGCGGGATGAGTTTTGGTGGTGCTGTTTTGAACGCTTATGCGAACGTTGTGTTCACGCGGCCCGCGGCCATGCCTTACCCATGTAGTCCAGGTTCGGCTGTACCAGCTTGGAGGCTCTGGTCGACCAGGGTTGGCACGGTACCGGATCGGTTGCGTCGGTTTCGTTGGTGCGCTCGGTGAACTCGAACCCGGCCAGCTTCCAGGTGCCCTTTTTCGTGATCAGTATCGATGATGGGCAGACGTTTTTGTGTATCACCTGGCCGGAGTAGTGCAGAAACGACAGTGCTTCGGTGATCTGCAATGGAGTGAGTACATCATTTTTACGCCCGGTGGTGGATGTTGCAGCGGGACATTTTTTTGATAGAATGTATTTATTTATTTATTTTTCATACACAACCGACGGACCATCGTGTCTAATCGGCTACCTTATAATTAAATTAAATTTATATATCAATGATCATTTATAACATATAAATAGACCTCTAGCTAACATTAAATGTGACGTAGACGCAATTTCTCCTTGAACGTAGAAGTAGACATACTAAAATCGAACAAATCTAACACTTCATTGAACTCGAGGGACATACGTATAATGGGGTGACCCTGGCTATGGTTGTTGCGGGTACGCGGTACACGGAGATGGAAATTGGATCTAAGAATCCGACAGGGAGCGAACAAATTGATGCTGGCTAGTAATGCCGGGGAATCGATCTCTCCGTTAAGGAGCCGGAATATGAAAAGGCATTGGGCGTTTTTACGTCGAGAGCAGAGTGGTTCAAGTCCGAGAAGCAGACACCGCTGATGGTAGGTGGGCCGAGCGTGGTGGGATTGCCATGGAAGGAGTCGAACCGCGTACCTGGTGAGTCTCCGTTGAATGGCTTCGAGGCGATTGATGTCACCAACACCAAGCGGGCACCAGATCGGACAGCAGTACTCCAGGCACGACCTTACGATGGCACAGAAGATCGACTTGACGCACATGGGATCGGTAAACTCGCTACAGGTCCGCGTAATTAGACCGAGTAGCTGATTTCCCTTCGCAACAACGCTGTCAATGTGAGGGCGAAATGACATCTTCTGGTCGAGTAGCACCCCCAGATCACGGATACATGTCGTGCGAGCCAAAGCCGTGTTGAGCATAGTGTATGTAAACGTGATGGGGTGACGGGCTCTGCTAACACCTTGTTAGCATTGCTTGACACCTTGTTGACGGATGACGATTTTCGTTCTGGCCATCACGCCATCTGGCCTTCACTTTTTGGTATTTTTCAACTGAATCATTTATAGATTTTCGTGCATCTAGAAGCCTGTATAACTCGTTCAATATACAGTATCAAATGGGAAAAGGGTGAATAAACGTTCATCATTCTGTCAATGTATAAATTCTATGCTTCATGTTAAATCATGTTAAAATATTTTTGAATGTCTAGTAAAACTTTCATTTTACCAGCATTATTTATATCCCATTCTGTTCCGACCTTGACTGGACGTCTTCATCGGTATTGCACCTTGTAGATGGACCATTTTACACCTTGCGTCTCGTGCCTTATTCAACTTGTCTAGCGTACCGTTCTGTTATACATTCCGTTTAAACATTAAGAGTTCGGTAATTGCTTATTTTCACATTATTTTTGTAGTATATTTTTGTTTTTGAAAAAAAATCTAAACTACATGTTTTGCCAGATTGTTATTAAACTATTGATTATTGAAAAAACTGCTAACATTGGTTCAAATATATGGTGTACAATCGTCTGTCTATATGGTGCAAATACCGATGGAGACGCCCAGTGGTTCATGGTCGGAACCCATAAATAAAAAGTCACAATTAAATGCATAGTTAACGATTGACATCAGGTGAAGTGCTAAAGAATAAGATTCAGTCTTGTCTAAATAACAGTTTTATTAATATGCATATTTCAAATGCACTACCTTCTTTTGCATTGCGATCTAGCAAGGGTGTTGAGCACTCACGAGTTTCGCACAACAGAGATACATAATTTTATATTTTTTATATTTATTTTTATAATTTTTTACATAAAAAAGTATCTGCACGTCTAGTTCAACATTTTTTTTTATTTTATTAATACAAATAACTAATTTAAATTATATTGATGTTTACGATTTTATACGATGCGATTATTTAAATGGCATCAGATATAAAAATTCGAACAGCATCACCAATCCCCAGAGGAAGTAGATAGGGATGAAAATTATTTATATTTATTTTTAGATTTCAATGCCAGTAGTAGTGTTCTAGAAAGGTCATGTAATAAAAGGATGCATTTTTAAAATTATTCGAATATAAGGTATTTATATCAAACACTATTAAAACAAAAATAAAAAAAAACTCCGTAGTACAACACATGTAAGAATGATTTATTATAAAGCTTGTATCCATGCACTTTAATTTTAGAAGGTACATCATATTTTATAACTATCAGTTTGTAAGAAGTATAGGCCATATTTCTTCTTCTAAACGTATTATTTAAGAAGGGATTCGGTTTTCGGAGAATAAATTTAATTTAAAAAGTAGGCATTTGAATTATGATTTTTTAGAACTGCAATTATATTTATGTGAAGATGAAGACGGTGAAGATGCATTTGAGCAATTTTTCAAGAATAAGATTATAAGTATATAGTATAAATAATAGCTGGGACATTAAACTTATTTTGAGACTGTTTTGTAGAAGTTAATATAAATAAATATAAATAAATAAATAAATAAATATCAATAAATAATTAAATAAGATGTATGTTGGTAATAGTGAAGATAAGGTTTAAAAATAAATAAAGCACGACCTGTCATATACTGTTAAATACTGGTATTGCCGTTTTTATTCTAATTGTTTTGTTCTATGTTCTGTTTGTTCTATGATTATGTTACAGTAATGCGATATTTTTTTCAAATTTAGATGTTGGTTATGATTTTGTTTGAAACTAATTTTAGAGAAATATTAATCTTTGTAAGGTTTCACAACATCTATATCACAGTGTAAATTTACTCGGTTATGATTTTCTACATTTCTGTCGTAACTTACTGTACCAGCACAAGAAAATTGTTTGAAAAACGTTAAACTATCGGATTTTTATTATGTTAAATCTATACTAATTTTGTTAAATCTTAATAATTTTGAAGCCGAAATAGAATCCTTCTTCGATAGAAAATATTAAGATCTACTAACAACATATTTTGTTGTTTTGAGCAGGCCCGATGTTTGAATGGCTTGCTTCCATTGTGCAATGGTTGCAATTGCACTTCCCTTTTAGAATTGTAAATAAAATTGGCCTCGAACTGAAAAAGAAACTAACACAGCTCACCGGACCACACTTTTATCCGTAAAAGTAAGCTAAGAACACGCGTCAGAATCGTTCCATTGCGAATATCATCGATTGCGCACTGCAACACTGCCCCAACCTCGGTGTCACTTACAGCTTTCTTACAGCTGTGAAACGTGACTTTGGCAACATGAAGAAATGCCATTTGAAATGATCATTATTCTGTCCAAAGAACAGTTTTTCTACGTCTCGTGGACGGACGGAGGACGTTAGTTCAGCAGTGAGATAAACAGTCCAAGGCAAACTGTTGCCGAGCAGTGTGGAAACCGGTCGTATTATAACGAGCACAATAATAATAGAAGCTGGGGGAATCCGGCCGTGACAGGGAAACAGGAAATGCATTTTTACACAGGTTTGTTGGGAACGGGAAGAAATGGACGCATACACGTGCCCCTGTTGCGTCGCTTCATCTGACCATGGTATAGTTGATTTGCCTTGGTAAAAGTTTATTGCACATCCACCTTCGCATCGTCATTGATCGGGCAGTTGCTGTGTTTTCATTATATTCGATCACGTTTGTGCGAATGGATGGAAGCCATGTCTTGGCAATAGTCTTGATAAAATGTCACGTTTTCCATGCACTTTTGTGGTCAAACAATTATCAATAATTGGTAGATATTTCATAAAGTGATGTCATTGAGGTTGTCATTGCTTCTAAAATAAGAAACTAATTCAGATATGTCAGATCACTCTTAGCCGGATGCTTTGATAACGAAGAAGAATAAAATCTTAAGAATGCACGCAATAGCACATTGACCGTACAAAAACATTTCATCAGCGTTGTGGGCGAAATGTGTTTTCCGTGCGTTTGTTTCCATTTATTTATTGATCCGATTTTGCGTCCCACGTCTCACGGTAGAGGACACGATTCGACTAGGGGTAAGGTAAGAAGTGGCAGAAGAAAAGAAACAAAAAAAAAACGACACGGGAAGCACACAATCTTCCAGTCGAGCGAAACGGAAGCACCTGCCGGTACTTCATCGTCACAGTTGGACGAAGCAATGATACGATTTGAGGAATGCGTTCCCTGCCTGCAAGGTCGGTTCTAACCCCGGTAAAAAAGGTGGCCAGTTTTACGAATCGTTGCTTCCCGGAACGTTTTGGGAATCCTTTTTTCAGCGAAGCTTCGTACGTGTGTGTGTGTACTAGTATTTGTTACCGGGTACCCCCGGGGGAGCAGCTTCTTTTGGGCTGCTGGGGACAGACCGGCACATCGATCCGGGAAAGCTTCGCGGTTCAATGACAAATTGCGGACCTTTATTAATAGGGTATTAGAGGAAGAGTTAGAGAAGCAGTGGGTTAAAGGAAGGAATGGATTTGGCAGGGGCTTGTATTTTTACGCAGAATGGCTGTCGGAAGAAAAACAATGCAGAACAGAAAAGAATATGGTTCCGGTATACAGAAGGACCCTACCTGTAGGATTCCATACTTCAGCTCGATGTCCAGGAACGTGTATTCTTTCGCGTGGGCTGGCCGGTTCGTGGCGACACTGTTCGGGCAGTGTTGACCGGAAGCTCCCGTGCTCGGTGGCCCCGTAATTGTTCCGCCAGCTTCCTGGCTCGCGGAAGCATGAAGAAATCGCGCAGCGTAGAGAGAAAGAGAAAGAAAACAGATTATTCGTAGGTGGAAAACGGCTGGCGGAAGTAATTGGCGGTGAAATTGGAAAATCGAACTGCCGAAAGAAAGGCCTGATTTTTCGCCCTCGTTTCCCAGAAATCGTAACTTTGCGAATTTCTTCCTAGGGGGATATTTGCAATAATATTGCTCACGGCAGAAGTCTTGAGAAAATATTCCCAATTCAAGCAAAGCGATGTTTGCGCTTACGCATGATATTTGTAGAAGGTTTCGAAAGTAGAACAAATATGGCGGAACCCATGTGGTTGTGCAGTGATTATTGAGAAATTATCATTCCGCATCGTCCATGCGGGCGTTCTCCACGGGTACACCTCGGCTGATCAGTGGTTTTGATGGACAGGTTTCGAAGGACTACTGATTACGCTTGTTGCTCCGCAAGGATCACCCACCTCCGACCCGAGGCTTCAGTCGAGGTTTTGGTCGGTCGATCGGCTCTTTACATTGTTCGCCACAGGTAGGTCACGTTTTCTGCACTTCGCCCATGCAACGGACAATACAATCCGGGGAGTCTATTGATAGCCACGACCGTTGATGACGGTCGTTTAGAGCTTCGATAATGATCACCGATGTTGACGATAATGGCGCTAAGGTGATTCATGCCCGATCTATCGACCATCACATAAATCCACCCATAATGGTCACCCATGCCCACTGTGTCGCACCTGGGGGTGGGAACCCGTGGCGCACAACAAGGAAGCAGACCGCAACCGTCCGGGCCTATGTGTACCAACCGGCAGGTGTGAAGGTATGGCGTGGCAATCGGAAATAGCATACCATTTGTCAAAATGCCTGCTGCCTCTTCCCGAAACCATCTAGCGAGGCCATCCATTTAGCTTGTTTGCTGAACCCCATTGGGAGTGTGTGTGTATGAGTATATGGGTTATGTTTGTGGTTTGAGCCGTCTCCCCTGACGTCTCACCCGAAACCCGTAGATCTTTATCTGTAAGAACGATACCAATAATTGATACACCATAAAACCTCGTTGCCATAGGTTCAAGGGGTTTGTGCGGTCTTCTTCGGAGAAATCGAAGCACAATTCACCGCCAGTTGCGAGGGGTTTAGTGGTTGAGTTTGTGGTTAAATTGTTTACGTTGGACGGTGGCACCAACGGTCGGTTGGTCCTGATTTGTCATTTTGGTCAGATGAAACCATCGCGGTGTAGGATGCAGCAGGAGGTGGAGAACGAATCACAAAAATAACGACATATTGAATGTTGTGGTTTTAAAAGCGATTTGACAGCATGGAGTGCCCAACGCTCGTTATTGTGAATGTGCAAACAATGTGCAATTGGTAACGATCTCAATATTCAATCTGCGGTTGAGTGGGGTTGAGTTTGAGTGATTTGTTCTTTCAATGGCGCAGGTGTATGAAATTGTTCACGTGAAGTGTGTTGAAGAGCAAATGCCAAGGGGCCACTCTTGTCAATATGAGTTTAATTGAATTGTATTACTTTATGCTCTTTTGTGTGATTTTTTAAGCCTTTTAATAGTATACTTGGTATTCATTTTTATAGACATGTTATGTGTCATGAGTTTCCGACTTCGATACTTACGATTTGATAGGTCTAAAGCGATTTGACCTGTTTTATCTTTCTTCAATTAAAACATTAACCTACTTTAACAGCTTTTCTACGAATAGCGTACTTCTTTAGACGATATTACACATGGTGTGTATTGTACTGTACAGAAAAATGCGTTGAAACATCCTTGTATCTCTGTTCCTCTGTTCCTTGTATCTGAATGTTCCTTGCATCTCTAGAGTAACTATTATCACAAATAATTTTGTAGCAGCTTAACGATTACTCAACTTCCAAGAAGGTCATGAAGATGGAATAATATGTTAATTCCAATTTCTCCAGTTTATCTTCCAAGATGCAAAGTTTAACAAACGCGAAGACTTACAATGTGACGAAAGGCAACGAAAACAAAAAATGAAAACCAATAACAGCGGTTGATGTTTTATTAGACCATGCGCCATCCTTCTCGTAGTTTTACAAGAGCGGTGAGCACAAAAGTAGAAAATAAATGCTACATTATGAAATCAAGAAGTTATGCTATACCTTTTTTACTTCATGACGTTTTTGTCTATCACTCGCGTCTAAGTTTGGTAAAAAAGTGTAAAAAGTTTTCTACTGCTTCGAGACCCATAAAAATCTCGTACCACGGAAGGTTTTTTTTGGCTCAACTCAGACAGTTTATTATGCTATGTTATTCCTGGTAGGTTTGAGGGTGAGGTCTAAACAATATGCTATGCCTTCAATCGAACCTTTTTATGAATCCATATAATACTGCATTGTTTATTAATGATAAATAATTGTTAAAGATTATTACTATAGAAACATATTATTATTATTATTACTATTATTATTATAGAAAATTACACTTCTTCTTTTTCTTTGGCTCAACAACCGTTGCGGCCAAGGCCTGTCTGTACCACTACTTGTGGGCTTTTCCTTCAGTGACTAATTGATTTCCCCCCATAGCAGGATAGTCAGTCCTACGTATGGCGGCACGGTCTATTTGGGGCTTGAACCCATGACGGGAATTTTGTTAAGTCGTTCGAGTTGACGACTGTATTACAAGACCGGAGAAAATTACACATCCGCCATTATACTTAACGAGAGCACTTCAATTCTTCAAATTATTCTTGAAAGCCCTTCAAACTAATGTCGTAATAAAAATTTCTTGAAAATTCATTAAATTGACGCATCATTCTACTCATCAGCCTTCATTAAAGTTCAGCAAAATCATTCATCAATGTCCATGCAAGCTAAAGAACAAAACAGACGATAACGAACATCGAAGAACAAACGGAACAAAAATATAGAAAATATTGTCCTATTTTTTCATCAAGAAAACTCTACATTTTGATCCCAATTTAGTACCACTAGCAAAATCTTAATGTTAGGTTTTGTTTGTAATTACCCCTATTGCGTCCCGCAAACTTTCTTTCTCGGCCTAGTGAATTAAAACTGACATGGTTTTTGAAGCGGCTAACTTCAAAGAAAAAGGTCAGACTTTTATTCACGAGTTGCAAATATGGTGCTAAAAAAACAGTCGTGCATCAGTTAAGGGAGCGAGAAATTGACGTTGCTCATCTTTGCGCTTTTACAGGGTTTTCCAAAAGAACTAAAGACCGCGGAGCACTTTGACGAATCTGCGGGAGTCAATCGCAAGACTGCGGAACGATAGTTGAAAACGTTGACGATACTGGGATCTGCGGATTGGCATCGTAAGACACTTTTTCGGGCACACTATTGCACCCCAAGGACATATAACTTGAAAACCTAAGGTTTTAAATTTCAAATTTTTAGAATGTGCATCAATAATTAACTCGCTTACTAACAAATGAAAAGTCAACGTTTTCAAGCATCGTTTCGCAGTCTTGCGATTGACTCCCGCAGATTCGTCAAAGTGTTCCGCCGTCTTGAGTTCTATCGGTATCAAGTCGGATAAGAGTGCCGAGAGTGGGAGAACTCACCGAACCATTTTCCAAGTCAGCGCCATCTAATATTAATACTAACAAAACTGTTTACACTAACGCTTATGTTATTTCGAGTTTAACTGATAAAGATTAGGTACATAGGTTAGGTAAATTGGCGAGAGATTCCGGAGCGAATGAAGGATAAATGTTTTTTCACAACAAAAGCAAACTGAAAGATTAAAACAATCAGCTATAAATTTGATTGAACATCATGGGAATGGGAAGGGATCACGAGGATCGGGTGTAGAAAAACTATTTATAGAATTATAAGTAGTTCAATTAACGAAATTTTTTGAAGATTCAAACCTAGTGTTTCATAAAAAAATTGTCACATTTCCTTTGTTCAATATGATTCAAAAAATAAACTGCTGCTATGACAATGACTGTCACATGAATAACTGTCACTAAAAATCGAATTTCAATATACTGATCACCAAAGAGTTTTAAAGAATTTTAAGTTCAACTATCATAACGGCATATATTACCTAGTTCCTAGGTTTATTTTTCGTTTTAGTTGGCGAATAGTTATCAAAAAAGGATGTATTTGTATGACGAAAGTGGTTAATAAAAAAATTATAATAAATTCAATAGTTGATGTACATTCGAAGTTCAGCTATGTAATGCATTCTGTCACGTTAAGTACTTGTTTGATTGAAAAAAAAGTCACTTAATATCGCTGTACTGGTCACCAACATCCCTACAGTTGATTTGATTTCAAACTAACACTACTCATACGCTATTGCAAGTCATTCACATTCCTCGTGCACAAAAACGATATCTTTAAGATATCAAACAAAAACACGCTACTTGAGTAAAGACTTTGATGTATTGGCTTACTTAGCTGCACGTGACTGGCAACTTTCAGCCAAACTGCTTGCATACACAAACACAACAGCAATTGTGCAATCAATCACATCAAACGATGTCTAAATGTGTAATGGCGTTATTGTTGCTCCTTCTACCAATCTACACAATACAGGGAACGGGATTATCTAGGACGCTTCCCGGCATGGTGAAAATTATTACATTTAAACCATACCTTCCAACCAATTTTCCTGCAACGTGTTGAGCGTCCCGCCAGAACCCCGCTTTCCCAGAATGATGCAGCACTGCGAATAAAGGCACATTAGCATACGGTGCTGTAGCATGTGCTTGCATAAATGTAATCTGTTGGCTTTGGTGCGGAAAATGGTTTACTAGTTGCAGCAACGAACGGAGTCGGAGGATTTCATGAGAAGTGTGGTGGTGTGTGTTATTGCTTTAAAAATTCATTACCCTTCGTCCGTCCGCTTTCCTGCACCAGGGCCCGAGGGCCCGGTAATGCAACTGTCGATCCTGACGCCTTGCGCATAGATGGGGGGTAACAATCAAGCGCAAAGTGCACTCAGCGTAGCGAAGCATTCTTGCACCGTGCCCTGGACACGGTTTTGAGTCAGACCTGGCAGACCGTGCCGTTTGCCGAGGGAGGTGCGCGAACCTGCAGGTGGTTCTTAATTCCTTAAATAATCCTTCGTGTAGTCATCCGTGGAAACACGCCAAGGAGGCAAGGATTACAGCTCAGTCGGTGCAGCGCGCACGCTACAGGTGTGGCCCACGGTGCGGTTAGCTGCATCGCGTGCCACGTACTGGTGCGGCGGGTTTATGCAGCATGCCGACACGAATGCTCTCTTAGCTAAGGGAGGCAGCTGGAAGAAAAGTATCACTTTCAACAAAGTACCTTCAATGAGCCGCAAAGGTAATGAGCAGGGCACGCCGTGCGAGCGTACCCATTGTGTCCCTATCAATATCCCACCCGGGTGTACCCGTGTCTGGAAAAGCAGACAGCACCGATGTAAGGGCATGGTGTGGCTCGATAAATTTACCACCACACAAAGATGCCGAGATGCCCGAGACGTATGGTATGTGTGGATTATGCATTGCTGGAATGTATGTTTTTTTTCTTCTACCCACCGAACAGTGACATACTCCAACATTGCTGTCATCCTGAGTGAAATGTTTACAGTACCGATACCGACGGGAAAATGATACAATCCAGGTGTTGGAATATGGACAAGATGGAAACTTTTGCAAAACATAGTTGAACAAGAGTCTCATAAAAATCAACAACAACACAGGGCAATATAGACGATGGTGGTAGTGCTCTAAACAACTTCAACCTGACAGCCAGTCACTTGGCCGGGTTGAATGGATACCGGGACACCATGAATGTACAGCATGGAATGTGCACTTTTCCATCAGGTTTCAAGTGGCAATAGTATCGCTACAAATGCTACATTTTTCTTCTTTCTTTTTTCTTTGCTACACCATACACGCACATACAAGCGTTGACCATTTTCATTGAAACATTTTCTTCCTTTTGTATGGGTCATGGGTTGTTGAGAATTTGAAAGTACAGTCAAGCGTTTCTCCCTTTCCTCGTATTTACAGTGGCCATTTACATACTTGACCGAATTGTTTTAGATTTGATGAGTATGTGGAATGAAATTGTTGAAAAGACAAACGCATTCACCTTCAAAGCGCTTTCACCTGATTCGGATCGGATCGATCGACCGTTGAAGAAGAGTAGAGTGTCCTTGAGTGATAATTGCACGAAGAATGTAGAACAATAATGAATTTAATCTAGCGACGCTAGAACGTAGCGGCCAGTAATCGGAAAGGAGCGAGATGGAGCAGCTCCAATTAATTAGGAATTGCTGCTCGGCCATGCATCGGTGAGTGGGAACGGATCGATTTCTATTTTCGCCTAACGTTACCGAGCACGACCGTCCATTACTTTTGATGCTGCCTCCGGCTTGCCTGGTGCTGGTCATCCAAAGTCCCCGCCCAGCGGGACACAGGCAGTAAAGTGTGGCCTAATGTTGCAGGGTTAAAGGTGTGGTACAGATTTTGGCAGCGCATGGTAGCGTTTCGATCGACTATATTCGCTGTACAGACACACACACCCACCAACACGGACGGCTGACCACGGGAACGTAGAATGGCAGCATGGTGCTAGGCGGCTAGACGAACTAACCGGAAAGGCATCGAAATTAATGAGCCTACTACATGCATGCACTTGGGGAATTTCTGTGCCATTTGGTACGCGTTCACCAGTTTCGATAGTGGGCAGGGGCTGGCTGTGCGGAAACGAGTGAATTGCACCATTCGATGGAAGTGCTACGGATGTAATGTTTGGCTTTCGGTGTGGTTCGAGTTCTCGGTAATTTGGTTGACGAACGATATTCGATATTATTGCTGTAATTTTGCGCCTTGCCATAACAAGTGAAATTATTTATCGTTATGGTGTAGGCTGCACAGAGCACGCCCGTACGTGTGTTTGCACAATTTATTTATTAAAATGAGCTCATTTTTGTTTATGCTTTAGCAAACATGCATCAGCAAATGGTTGCATGATTAATGGTATCAGTAACCAATGGTACAATACGGGATTGGACACGATTACGATATTTGTTATTTGTGCAACTTTAACATTTTTTCGTTTATAGTATCAGTATCAGAAAAACGAGTAGCAAACGTAGTTATTGAATCGTTACATTAAAGTGTTTTGATGTTATTTTATTATAATTTTTGAAACATTGGGCCCCTTTCCGTTTTAAGTTCGTAGGCTGAAATTTCAGCCTGTCAGCTGTTTGCTTTGTATAGCAGTTTTCGAGCAGCTATGTAAGTGGGTATAATATACAGGTGGGATTATCCCAAAGTGTGTGAGAAGGTTGATTTTTATCACTTCTGCTTCTGAATTAATAGTTTAAAAGTGTTTTGTGTATTTGCCCGGTTACCAGAAAAGCAAAAGTTTTCAACCGTCCTGTCAATAAGTGACGTCCTAATTTGGTTACAAAAAAGGTGATATGAGACCACCTGGTTTACTTACACTTTACTTCTAGATTCCACCACCTGATCTCTTTAATGCACCTTGGGATAAATGAAAACATGGCCTTGTT
This sequence comes from Anopheles quadriannulatus, assembly GCA_000349065.1. NCBI lineage: Eukaryota > Metazoa > Arthropoda > Insecta > Diptera > Culicidae > Anopheles > Anopheles quadriannulatus. The sequence goes on along the minus strand of KB667522.1, from coordinate 504,156 downwards.
TTGACATTTTTTCGAGCAGGTACTCGAATCTGATTCTAATTTTGAGGCTGAAATTTGCAGGCTAGCTTTGTGTGTGGTTTTGTATGAAGTGTTGACTTGATTTCAGCCGCCAACTGTAAAACTCCACATAAAAGCAGGCTAGTATCGTGAAAGGCCCCATTATTAGCATCGTTGCCAAACTTCATAACTCATAATAACAAAATATGTTGATACTGCAATGGATGCATGGTTTTCGTTAACCAAAACGCTGCCAGCCCTAGCCAAAAACTCGAAACAAACACCGACCATGTTCAAAAATGCGCTTATTCGTCTTTCACCTAAAGCACTAATGCACCTGGCTGTTCCATTTCGGCGCTCGCAAACAACCTCGTGTTTAACTGTTTGTTTTCTTTCTCCACTCACTGGATAACGAACGCCGCCGTTCATCGTGAAAAGCTCACCGGAACAGGGAGCAAACTTTTCCATCCTTAATGGTCAAACCGAAAGGGAGGAAATTTCCGGAGACATCCATCTATCGTTCCATCTATCCGTCCATCTATCGTGCGCTCATTAGCTTCATTATGCGAGTGAATGGTCATGAAAGGAAATGAGTTAGAACGAGATAATCACCGTTCCGCACGATTGTGTGGCCGGTGTCGTTCCGTTCTGGTCTCGGTCCATTACACCGGTAACAGAAGAAACACTCGAATTAATACCGCCCATCCTACTGCTCTCCCTTGCCATCCGGCGCAATCAGTAATGGAACGAGCACTGAAAGAGTTTTCCTTATTGTTTACGCACCTCCGCTAAAATGTTGGGAGGCAACGTGGGAATGGCGTATTTTGCTGTGGCAAATAGGACTGGAATCTCAAGTTTGCAGTAGCAGCAGCAGCAGCAACAGCGTGACAAACTATTGTCCGTAATATACACTCATTTAAATAAATAAGAATGATAAATGTCCTTCAAGGTAAAACTCGCAGTTTTACTCTCAACAAGAAGCTTCTTGGTATTGTTCAACTCGTTAGTGAAGTCTGCTTACGCTGTCACAGGGAGTGAGTCAGTTGCCCAACAGTTTAACGACCCTAGAGTTGTAAAACAGTCGTCTCGCTACAGCAAACCCAGTCAATTGTTATTAGGTGCAGCTTAAAATCAACATTGCTGCGGGATGATTGTAGAAAGTGTGATAAACTCCGAAAGTCTTTGTTTCGTTCCGTGGAGCGTAGGTATTTTTTGGCTCGCTTTAATCATCCCTACGCGGGCATTCGTTCATTGCACTGTAGCGGGCGACACTCCAGCCGTTTCTGGTTTTGTTGATCTCAAACAGTGTCATTTCAAACAACACAGCTTAACATCCCACTGGCGACGCTGAAACACGATAGCTTAACGGCTAGCAACAGTATCTGAGGTCACTTACCTGATAGGCCAGGATGTTGGCCAAGCTGGCGATGACGGGCTCGGTAGCGAATGAGAGCGTTTCCGAGCTTTCCTCGACCGTGTGCATGATCTGCAGTATCTGTGAAGTAAACCGGGTGGGTGGAGAAAGTATGATAGGAAGGCATAAATATTAAACACAAACGCGTTCCGAATGCACTCAGTTCCTGCCTGGTGCTCTGGTCGGCCAGCCAGAGTGTGCAACAGTAGCGTTGCAGCTTTGCTATTCATTTTCCCCCCTCCCCCTGCATACCTTGGGGTGCCGAAATCGTTCCAGCTGCTTTACCGATGCTCGCAAAATTTCCGTAACCGTCTCCTTCCGCTTTGGTTTGTGCAGCTTTTCGGCCGTCCGCTTTTCGAACACAAAGATCGAGCACTCCTGAAACGGGTCAAAAGCAAAAAAAGACAGAAAAGAATGAAGGTTTTTGTGTTGAATAAACGATGATGCTCATGTTTTAAGAGGATACCAATAAATAGAGTTAACTGAGGAGGATATGCATCCTTTGTATTGCACAAGGAACGGCTTTGTGAATGGATGAGTTACTTCATGGTAATGGTGAATAATAAATAATGAAACAATGATTAAAATTTATTTAACATCTTTTTACAGAGCTCTAAGTAAGGAGGATGTACAGTCTTTCCCCGAATAACGTGACACTTGAGTTACGCGAATTTTTATTTTTGACAGTTCATATGTCAAATCGGTACAGTTATCTCCATCGATTGCCAAATAAAAAATGATTTGCAATTATTTCAAAAGCTTCGTATCACAAAAAAAAACAAAATAACCTAATTTTCTACACGAATTACATAAATAATCTAAATTCAATCAAAAATAATTATTAATTAAGTATATTTTGGCTGTAAAACGTGATATTCGACTTACGCGAAAATTCGAGTTACGCGAATGTTTCCGGAACGCATTTTTCACGTAACTCGGGGAAACATTGTATTTATCGAAAAACCTGCTACCCTGAAGAATGTACGATGTACAATGATTGATATTGATTCATCAAAATAGTTGCAGACGTAAAGTATATTATAAGACACCTGATCAGAGTCAATGAAAATATTGCTTAATATACACGTCGTGCGATGCTTCCGTTGAATGGTTTAAATAACTTTGTTTTGAATCTTTAAATAATATGCCTCCTCGCTGCAGGCCGAGCATGACTGAAAGTATAAACACACTGAACCATGAGCGTCATCAAAATGTCGAACGAAAGCCATGCTTTCCAGTGCTAAACATCTAAGCACGGGATTTCAAAGTATGTACGTATTTCGAACATCGGTGTGCGCCATTGCTAAATATAAGGCAGCGTAAAATATTCCAGGAAGCTGCTCGAAAGTAAGTCGATCCTGTTTGAAATTGTGCGCGCTCACTGGTGTGCGGTATTGCTTTAAATTCGTCAGCCAGGGCTCGTTGAATCGTTGCAGAGGGTGAGCGTTGTTTTTGTTCTTATAGCTGTCTTGAGCTAAAAATAGCATTAAAAATAGCAAAGAAAATCAATACCAAAATACCAATAAAGGTATAAAAAGATTTACGAAGTGTCTCGCATACTGGTGAACGACATTACAGAACCATTGTTGGAAAATTATATTAGAAAATTTAATGCTATGAACACTCGCTTCTATCTGGGACTTTTGAATTTTCTCTTATTAATCGAAAGCAAGTTTCTCATTACAAACAACTTGAATAAAAATCATATAAAATTTAAACCTAGTACAAAGTAAGCTCTGTTTTGATGCGTAATCGTACAGATATTTTATATTACAGTGTTATGCAGTGCTGCTCACGAATAGCATCTGCATTGCGGTAACCGAAACGATCGCTGAAGTGCGTTTCGACTTTCAAGATCTGTTATTTGCCACTCTAACTGATTTGCTTGGCTGATTTTTAGTCGCTTCGAACCATTTGACCGACGATTGATGGATCAACCTACCATTAGTGGAACGATAACGGGTTCCCCCTACCATAGTGCATAGTGCATTACCAATGTGCATTCCAAGTGTGGCAATCCCGGGTAGGTTGGACTCACCTTGACATAACATCAATGAATTTACTGATCCCCTTTCCAACCGCACCCCCATCTCCACCGGGAAACGCATTTCTTGCGTTTAGTGAAACATTTTCCCGCTCGAACCTTGCCAACCAAGCAGCTTGAGACGCAATGTTCCGGACGAGCGAACGTCTTAGTGCTGGGAGCGTTTGTGTACCACGTTTGCCGAGCGAACCGTCCAACTTTGGTGTCGCTTGTAAGCGCGGTGACAAATCACTATGCTGTGATTCTTTGTTGCCCTTTGCTCCATCTCACTCAATGGAGTGTTTGTCGTCGGTTTTTTTTTGCCTTTTTTCTCTTCTACGTCAAACCAGCCATATCGTGCTGTCTGTCCCTGTCTTTCCCCACGTCGTACGCGAGCAAACATTCCAGGCGAGATTTTGCAGAAAGCGGTGGGTGTTACAAACACTTCCGCACGAATAATCAAATTCATTCCGTGGAAAATTGAATTTTATTTCTGTTTTATAGTGTTGAAATATTTGTTGCCTCTTTGAAAAGCGGCAGCATTGGTACCGAGCGGTGCGCCAACAAAAATAAAATACGCCAAACCATTACGGTACCGCAGTGAGGTTTATATGCTTTGCTGTTCACCTTCATGCGGAGCAGCGGTGGTGGAAAGAAATTTTAGGCATCGTCAGCCGAGATTTGTTGCGTACGGCATGAATCTTAAATGGCTAACGAAATGCGTTAAAATTGCGTGAACTGTCACGTGTTTTGAGCATTGTGTATGTGTGTTTTCAAGTTTTTGTACAAGAAAATTCGTGCTGGAGGATAAGCATGAATTTTACCAAAATAATACAATTGATGTACGTGCAGCTTTGCGCTGTAATCAATTCTTTTTATCACTTTCAACATTTGGACCAAAATCTAGGTTTTCTTGTCAAATGTTAACATTGCTGCCTTTTTAAATTTACCCCGGTTCGCTTCCCCCTACTGGTGTACCCGTAAGTTCACCGCTACTTACTTTGACCGAAAAAACGGGAAGAAAAACTCTAATCTGCTGGCGGATTAGCTTTGTGGCGCACAAATGCGCCGAGCCGAATTTGTTGAGCAAATAGTGGTTAAGGTTCGTACGGGTACCTTTTCCGGGGATTCTTCGTTCTTCCTCTCAATTCAAACATGCCTTCCTGCCCTTCAGCCGTTTTTTGAGTTCTTCCCATCACAAACATCCCCAAACAAGGGAGATAGATTTGCAGGATTTGAAATGAAATGGAATGAAAAAAGAAAAGCGACACCGGCAAAGGGATTTGCCGTTTTGTTGATTGTCCGCGCTGATGTTTTCCTCCGGTTTCCCTAGAAATCGTTCGCAACGTTACAGTTCGATGCGACCTTAGCAATATTTATGACCTGTAAAGTTTTGCGTCCCGAAAGCAGCACCGAGTTTAAAATGTGTTTGACTGGCGCTTGTACGCTTCCGGGATTGCTACCGCTTAAATCAACACTGATTTGTTCAATGGAAATCCTTGAACGAAAAGATAAAGTTTGCGCTTCCGATGAATTTCATCGGTTTGCCCAACGGCCGATGGACTAATATGGTTCGTGAATTTGCAAGAGCACATAATTATTTGCATTCCGAGGAAAAACGCCAGAATTTGATGGAGATGGGCATCAATAGATGGCAGTTTGATTGTAAAAATAGTATAAATAAACAGAGCAGAACACTCCTTAAGAACAAACTTTAATTTTGTTGTACATCGAGAAACAAACCAATCAAAACGAAAGACATATTTGTGTCATGAATACAATGTTTTGATTTCATCAATTATTCTAACAAAGTATTTAAAAATTAAAGATTTTATGTGAAATAATATGAACACTGTAAACAATGTCGAAGTTTGTACGCAGTTTATCAGCCCGATAAATCGATAAATATATCAAGTACTGACTGAAGAGCCAATAAAATAGTGGCCTCTCGATTTGCTGCCTCTAAACGCTCATTGATTATCCGCACTATACGTATGATGACTTGGATTTTTTTTTTCATTCAAGCATGCCGTAAGAAACGAAACCTATGACGAGACTGTTATTATGTCCCCGTTTGGCGTGTTCCGTGCCATCAACTCGATGAACATGTTTTGCATTTTGCAGATGCAAATTATCGTCGGTCACCGTAGTAATTGCAATCGTCTACACCTTATCCGGGAGGCGTTTTGAGTGAATCAGCACGATATTGGCCTGACGGTGCTGCTCAATGGAGTGGGTTATCAATGAACAGCTTGAAAACAAATCCTCCTAGCACGACTTTTCGAGAATTTTAATGTTCTTAGACAAATTTTGAGGGAAAGCTAGTTTTTTTACTCATTAAAATTGTTACACTTTTTGTACTGCAATTCCTATAACGTTTCATACATATTTCTAAGCCAATAAAGATATTAATTTTGCTGTATAATAAATCAAGCGAAACAACGCAAAACATTGCTTGTGCAACACAACAAGTCATTAAACAATACAAACAAACAGAATTCTGTCTCATAAGACCTAAATTCTGTCGTTTGTCTTATAAAACTGCTGTTGAATGCATCAAAACAATCAGTCTTTGTATATGTCATATCGGATAATTAATGATATTTTGTAGCATAGAAAAAAATCCAACAAAGGATATATTTCACTTGCACAAATAATTTATTAATATCGATTTGAAACAAACTCATTTGTGACAAAACATGTTCAGTTTTTGTTGGAGCACTGGTTTGCTCTCAGCATAAATTAGAATGTAAAGTAACATAGAAGCTTTACATTAAATGATGCTAAAAAAATGAATAATAAACATTGAAAGATATACATTTTTATTCAAAAAGACGATATTTTTAGCAACACAAATATGTGTTACCCGTCCGAATCCCTACGAAACCGCACAAACGATCGATGTCATGCTGCTTCACGGGCAATGTTTCAAGCACTGTTAAAATGACAGTAAAAAATGAATATACAACGTCGATTAGCGTCAATTGTGAGCGCTAGCGCCTTTCTTACCATATCGGGGTGAGCACAATACTCTTCCTCAGCTCCCGGCAACCAACCGTTGCAACAATGGGTGCACGCACGCCAAAAAGGTAAACGCTTGCATATAAAAGTCGTATGAATAATGGATTACGGGCGGTATTAGTTACACGATCGCATAAACGGTAGAAAGCTGCCCCGGGACGCCCGTTACAATCGTTCGTTACTGGGCCGCCCTGGTTCGTTCGTTAGTTTGTTCGGTCGCATGCAAACAGGGGAGGAACAGTGAGGAAAAGCGATAAATATTATAACCGTGTGTGTGCGTGCTTTTCTTTGGCTCAAACGGAAGGAGCGGAAGCAGAAAAGAGAGAAAGATTTTCCCGAGTTTTTGCAAAGGAACGGCATTGTGTTCCCTACACCGAAAGGGGAGAAGATTTTATGCTGTTTGTGTTTTTTACCCTTTTGACGTGCACAGAAAAAAAAGAAGTGAATCTGAAGCGTTGAAACGTTGATGCGATCACTGATAGCGGACCACCCAGCAATGTCGTGGAAAGCGCGTAATGTGAAAAGGATTTTCCCACTCCGGAAGTGTTTGTGGATTGGCAGCCTGTTGCTGTTGAGCACTGCGCCGGGCCTACCGCCCGTAGAAGGGGTAATAATTTTCCCATCGCTCTTTCGCCTGTTAGTTTCGGCTCGGTGAAAAATCATTTGCTCTCCAGGCACCATTTAACGTGCATCTCCAGCCCAACCCACAGAGAGCGACTATTTGTTGCTTGCTGTCGGTTTTATAATCGCTGCAAAACAAACCCTAACAGTTCGCCCACTGGAGACGCATTTAAAGGGTTCAAATTTAACTTTCCAAGCGATTTTCTCATTAAACTCTCTATTCTTTTTCTCCCTTTTTCTTCCTCCCTACTCCCGTTTTTTCTCAATACCTCACACACACATACACAATAGAAAGCAACCGTAGAGCAGATGATGAAATCGGGTGAAATGATACGGTCGGTTTGCCTGGGAAAAACGAAAGTCGCCGAGGAGCTGGTGAACGGATTGCGCGAGTCCAAGTTCGCGGACGTTAAGGAGCTTAAGTGCTACGTAAACTGCGTGATGGAAATGATGCAAACGGTCGGTATGGAACTTTCTTCCCACTAAATTTCCCCATGCCCTGACCCCACACTGACGCATCTGTTTCGTGCTATCGTGTTCTTGCTGTTGCAGATGAAGAAGGGAAAACTTAACTACGACGCATCGGTGAAGCAGATCGACACAATCATGCCGGACGAGCTGGCGGGCCCGATGCGGGCGGCGCTCGACATTTGCCGCACTGTGGCGGACGGCATTAAGAACAATTGCGATGCAGCGTACGTTTTGCTTCAGTGCCTGTCGAAAAACAATCCTAAATTTATTTTCCCGTAGCTGATGGCAAACAATGCTTGTCGGTTAGGTTGCGTTGGTACGTTAGTCGCCTCGGCGGTATGAACATGGTATATTTTCACTGAAAGCGAATTAATGCAACAAGTCAGTGGTGTCCTGTACAAACTTTGGTGTCCTTATTATACGCGAATAAATATTTTGAATAAGTAACAAAATAAATTTGGTTTATAATTATCAAATACCTTTTTTATATTGTTTATCTTATTAGTCTATTTTACTTTAAAACTGAAAGGACATAAAAAAGTATATTGGTATCTAAAATTATACAGTAGTGAATTGTTAATTGATGGTATAGCTCAATAAAAGTCCTAAGCGCCCTGTTTGAAAAGCCGTTTCGAATGTCTCTGGTACGGTTGCCTGCTCATTGCGGCATCTTAGGAAATGAGAAAGCATGCCATTTGGCCATAAAGGGTGCTTTGGAGGGGTCCTTTTACGATATACCTATCCTACGTCACGATTTCTAACGGGCTCGCAGGCTTTCTGCATTGCACACTGGCAGAACTTGTAGGACACGCATCAACTCGGGAGGTTTCTGTACTCGATCTCTCCTAGAGTGTCTTTGAAGTCTTGATTACGCGACATCTGTGGGGGTAGTGAATTTATTCGAATGATGTTTAGACTTAAATCTAATTATTTCACACTGGGCGCAGATCTCCAGCGTATAGGACAGATCGACCCGAAAGCATGTGGTTGCAGCCTTGGATTGCACGACATAGACCATCTTCTATGATCTCGCGTAGAATACGAGGCTGAGCAACCCTCTATGTTGGATGCAGTCGAAAAACTGGGAAGATATACTATACTTGATATACTAGCTGGGTCGGACTGGAGTCTGTTAAAGATCATCTTTGAGTTCTGTAGAGCTAAGGGATTAGCTGTGTGAGTGTCCTATGGCAATACTATTATGACTAGCGGTGCGGTGGCGTAGATCCCTGGGGTTTTACTGAGGCACTGTCGGGGCGCGGACGTATATTATTGTCGTGCGTTTTGCTATCGGTTGGTTGGCCAGAAGTGTCATTTTTCCCATTTCCACTCTATTTGTATGTCGTTGTGCTACATGTTGTATATCGCTTGTTTGCTTGTGAGTCATTCGTACGTATAGCTGGTGGTTCAGGGAAATCCTCGTCAAAAGCAACGACAAGGTCCTTTTCTAAAAAAGTCTGCAAAAACTTGCAAGAGATACATACTGCTGCTCGAAGCCATGGAAGCTACACCTGATAAAGACCCCTTCTACGTATACTGAACCTTTCCGAACGGACTGGATCTGACCTGCAAAAGATATCTCAGATTTTCGAAGACTACCCTTATGATAACCCGGGCAAGGACGCCGCATGACAACGAACAACACGATATCGACACCTGCCACGTTTACGGACTGCTCTAAACATTCTAAATCAGATGACGACGTAGTACACGATCTCGACCCCAGATATAAAATACATGTATGCAAGATAATGTAGCATAAAATGTTTATCAATAGTAATTTACTATTACTTCCTTTTGGCTGTTATTTTTATGACTATGGTAAAACTTTTATTGCACTAAACATATTGTTTTCCTTATTTACATACAGCCAGAAAAGGCTAGAGGCCTTGGCTGCTCAAAAATACTAAATTATGACCTCAAAGGTGTTAGTTTTGTTCATTCAATCATAGATACACCACCAATAGTTTGACTTCGAATTATGGTGCTTTTGAACATTTTGGCCAAAATATCACAAACAAATTATGAAAATTTTCCATTTCAAACCCCAAATCATTGCTTAGAAAGATTATGTATCGAAAGGCAAAAAACCTTCTTTGAAAATTGGACAATATATTGACAAAGGATAGCGTAAAAGTTGATTGTACCAACAATGTCTTGAACCACTGTAGTAACTGTAACCTAACCTCTCAGCATCCACCATGAATCTTCCTTGGCATCTCAATGATAAAAAAATCTGAAAAAATACCAAAAAGGTCAAATTTGCACGAACTGGTCCCGTTCTTTTAAAAATAACCATAAAAAAAAAACATTTAAAAAACATCTTCAATTCTCAAAACCGTTATCAAATGATTACTTTTAATGAGTTTAGCATTAGCTTAACTCATACCAACACCTTATCAATGTTTAATCACATTTTTTCGCCACTATGCTATGTGTTCATTTATCCGACTTCACATGAAATAAATTTTCCACCATTATGAACACACCGAAAGCAATCATGTGCCGAATATCACACGCCGAGCAAACGCGATCGGCGTTGCTCACCGTTACCGCCCCACGCTCTTCACGCTTTATAATTTTCTTCTCATGTCAGGCAAAAGTTTAGTTCATTTTTCTTCCTCCCACCGTGCTACAAAGTTTCACTGCTTTGGCATCATGTTTCCCCACACTCCCCCCTCCCCACCAAAGCTTAGGCAGCTGGCGTACTGGAATGATCGCGAGTATGTGCGAATGCGTTCCTCGGTTCGACTTTTCCACAGTTCGACCGATGCTACTTATTTGAAAGGAAACAACTTTCAAAAGTCATCAAAAGCTGCTCCCAGTTCCTGCTGCTCCTGTTGGTGTGTGTGTGTGTGTGTGAGTGTGTGTGTGTGTGTGTGTGTGTGTGTGTGTGTGTGTGTGGTGTGTGTGTGTGAGTGTGTGTGTATGGGCGTTCGTGTTTGTGGGCGTGTATTATATTCTTTACCGCGCAAAATAAGCTCGCTGTTCCGGTTGAAAGTAAGTAACGGATGAAAAAAAGCCACATTGCACTAACTAAAGATAAAGTATTTCAGCAGCTTGCTTCCATTTTCGCGTGGGGCTTGATTTTTTTTTATCACAGCGAAACAATTTCAAACTGCAACCTGCAGAGCAATAGTTTCGAATTTATTTTATTAAGTAGGTTTATTAACGAGAGTTGGTGCGTTGGTGTGTAAGGTACAGCGAAAACTAATTTAATCAATTGAATGTTTCCAGTTTCACTGTCTAGTTTAAAGAAGGTTATCCGAAGCCGTATCACGTTCAAAAATGAAAAGATATTGTGATGCGGTTTTTGGCGATACTTAACGTTATAGCAGCATTAATTAAGCTTTTGCAACGCCCTCCCCATACCAATGTTGCATCGGAAAGAATGTGCGACCATCCGGCAGCGTCGTTGCACATTGCTTCGATTTTCCGCCCCGTCAGTTAATTAATTCATTCAACTCAGCGCAAAACTCAGCGTTTACCGCTGCCGCGCCATCGCACCAGCTACAATTTGGTTGATTGCTTCACGTTCAACATTATCATTAAAGTCGTCATCGGGTCGGGGCGGAACATTGTGCTGCACCGCAGTCTCCCGTGCGACACCGCGATCGACAGTCGGTGCGAGGTAAAATGCAAATTTTGCTTCGTCACCTTTTCCGCCTGAGACGCGGGTAAACGCGCGCGCGCGCCCACACCCTTACGCTTTCGATGGCCGGAAGCCGGAAATGAATTTTGGAGCTGCGAGAAACGAACGGAAAGCTTTACTGCCTGGGGATGGGAACGAGCTTTCAAATTTTAATCCCGGTTCCGCATTTGTCGCCCTGGAAGAGTTTCTGTACCGACACTGGGGGGAATTTTTACCGTTTCTATGTCTCAAGTTTTTGGGATTATGATCTTGGGCGGTGAGCGTAATGAATGGCGTTCGTTAGAAAGAAACGGCTTTTAGACGGCACCCTAGCAAATTCCAGCTTCGCAAAAGTTGTAGAAGTTTAACTCACCATTACCAAATTATAAATTAAGTAAACACATTACATAGCAATGCATTCAGTTAAACGTTTCCTAATGCACATTTTTCTGACATTTCGAGATACTTTTCTCTAGTCTCTAGTCACGAAAGAAAGTACATGCGTCATGATTGGTGTATAAATTTAAGATTCTAGGAACCGTCGTCAGTTTCTGACGATGGTTGCTATTTTTTCGCGCCACCGTGTACGATTGATGCTTTCAAAATAAATAACGAGCTACAGTAAGGGGAAGAGAAAAAAAACTATAAGTGAAAAAAAGTTTAAAAATTGATCGGGGATTTTGTTGTCAGCATTTTTCCTCTTCTTCTTCGCCAGCGCTCGTTATAGGAGAGAGAAAGGAAGAAAGAGAAAAGCAACGGGAAGAGAGGGAGGATTGATAGCAAATATCCTACGCTTGTTATTGTTTGGTTCGTGGGTAACTTTAGAGTTTTAATTGCTTCTCGCTGACGTCGATTTTCGCAAGCTTTCCTATTATGTCTCCCTGTTTCGCTGATACAAACTGCAGATATAGCAAATCAGTGAGGGGGGGGGGGGGAGGCGCTCTACACACTTGAAAATATCTATGCTTTCAGGTTTTTTTTCCATTCACGGATTGAAACGGACTCACTTCACTAAGCTCACTTATTCGTGTTTCGTTTAGTCTTTCCGTTCTTAGCGTTCCATACTTTCCTACCCTCGATAGAATATAAATTGACCTATTTGATGTATAAATAATGATTCCCTAGGTAATATCTTATTCCACTTCGGTCCATTTTATATGCTTGGAAGTGATTGTGCAGTTCCACAGCGAAGAGGGAACAAGAAAAATGGAGAGTTCGCTGTGAAATCTACCCTTTTTTTGCTACCGATGGTTTAGCATCCGGTGAGAATTCAATGAATAATTTCATTCTCATGACACTCGATCGAAAGGATTCGGTAGTAGGTATGAGAAGAAAACACAGAGCAGTGCAAAATAAAACCGGATCAACCGGAAGCTCCGGACATACGCGACGAAGAATAGGCCACTGTTGCTACTGTTAGACGGTGGTCCGCAAGGGAGGGAGTGCTCCGTAGAGTGAGTTATCGAGGTACTTTTAGTCAATTTCTAGCCGCACGATTTGACTAATGGTTGTTCGTGAATGTTGTAATCGTGAGTTAGGGCAGCCTGCCTGCTGCACCACCTTTTGGTTGTGATAAATATCGACACGGATTCCGTTTGATGCCAGGTGCTAGGAAGCTGGGTTATTTGTCATAATGATGCTCTGATGGTAAATATGCTAAAATCCACACGTATGTCACATATGTGACGGGAGCATTGTGGTGTGAAAGTTTAGCTGAAAGACAAATTACAATCGGCATGTGTTGTGGTTGTATGTACAACCCAGACGGGCATTTTGCAGTTAAAGTTGTATAAGAGAGATTTATCAAACGTGTAATTGATTGTTTTGATTTTTAAACCATACATTGTACACAGCAGCAACTTTGGTACTTTGTCATTCTCATCTTCTTCTATGCTTTGGGTAATGTCGGCTTTGGGAGGCTTTTTTATCACTCATTCGTATACGTAGTTTTATTCTAGAAAAATAAATAAATGCACAGTTGGCAGACGCAGTTGGTTTCATATAAATTGTGTGTTTAACATCTTTTTTCGAAAGCTTATAAGATATTGGATCTATTACGGTTACTATAAATAAAAGCCAAGACAATAAATTCATTATTTCATTCATTTTTTCTACTAATTCATTCATTCAAGAGAACACTAATATTTTTATGAAATGTTGCTTACATATTGCTACGTTTGTGTTGTGCCAAATCATCTTGAAATCACTCCAATTACTCACAACACTTATTTCAAATTTTCAAATTTGGTAATTAATTAATCTTATTCCACAAGTCTATTTCAAACTGCAACTACTTGAGAATCTCTATATTTCGACTCGTTACTGTAAATTCACTTTAAATAAACTGCTGCAGCCAATTTGTCTGGCACAGCAGTAGAGTTTTGAGCACTAACGAAAAGTTTAGCGGTTTGATCGAGACCGCACGATAAAACTGTGACTGCAGTGATGATTGAATGGTACAATTTGTCTCTGCTTTATGGGAAAACTTTTGTTAAAGGGAAATTCTCGCCCACGGGGTGCCCACATTGCCTACCTTCGTCCCGCCCGCAACGATACATAAGCAAATGAAAGTGTGACATATGTGTGGGTTGGAAATCCCGGCCTACACCTGCCTTTTGCGCTCGAACGATACCCAACTTGTCATGCGATATCGATGATTTCCGTGATGCTTCTTCCCGGTACGCGTATCTTATTAGCGCTGGTATAAATCTCGAGCAAATGTGTATCACAGATGTGTGAAATGGGGTGCCCTGTTGCAGCTCCGGAACCCTTCGATGCGCTGTGCCAGGTGCCATTACTAACACACCACACATATACACACACACCATCAGCATCATCGTTGACGCTAGCGTGCAAAGTAATCTGTCATGGGAAATTATGACAAATATTGTACGATGATCGCCAGTCAAAGGAAGCTTCGCAGAATGCGGAAGACCCCGAGCGAACCGAAGCGGGGTATAGTGGTATTTTTGCTCCACGCTAGTCGCTGTTCGGACCGGTGGGATGTGATGATGTGCACCAACGGCAAGGATTTTGGGTTTGGCTGTGGATATGTGTGAGATTTCTACACTCGATTAGAATTTGTTTGCGAGCCATCAGCGTACACCCTGTCGCCAGCGGATGTGGCAAAATGACAGGAATTTTCCTTTTTACAACCATCGGCTTATCTTGCGGTGCAAAATGACATCACCGGATGAAAACTGGATTTCGTATAATGTGTCACGGTATCTGGCCTCCTTCCCTTTGCCTGTTTCGGAACCACAGCCACCACCTGGCATGTAATTCTTGCCGACGTGCGAACACGGTCGGTGTTGGTCCATTGTCAAACTAGACGGCTACTTGTTGACTTCACGCGTGCCTGCCTTGGGGGCAATACATGGAATATTTTACCGTTGTGTCATATTTCCAGACAAACTCGCACGGACGCAGGGGAATGTTAGGTGATGATGTTACGTGTGAGATATTTACAGCACGTGTAAGAATGTGCTATTTTATTTATGTGAGTAAAATATTGGAAAAAAAGTTCTATTACAGCAAGATGGTTGTTAATTGACGCACATGTACTTGTGTGCCAATACGCTTACAGTGTGCTATGAGTGTAAATAAGGGGGTTGAATAATTCCATAGTTATTTAATACCCTAGATTTATAACATATAGCACTGTTTTTTTTTTCAAAGGTGTAGATTAATGGATGAACATAAACTATACAATTGATAAAACTTAAGATTGGACACATGATTGGACTTGTCAAAAGCTCACTCCTTCAGTTAAAAGATAATAAAGAAACATCATCAAAACTATAAAAAAATATTCATTTGATTGAAACAATAAAATTACTTTTAATAATAATGAATTAAAATTATACATTTTATATTCCATTTAAAACAGAACAAATACATTTGAAATAAAATTCCTACAATGTTAGACAGTACATAGAACGCAGATGGAGGAATGTCTGCGCGATAAAAAATATTATCTTACTCCATGTCTTTATCAATTCATTCGAATATTATTTATAAACACATTAAAAACATTAATCTTTCACGGCGATACATCTATGACTCTCCAATTCTACAGTAAAATGTTGGATTACAATCCATAATTCCACCTAAGTTAGCATCGACATCCGTCTGCTACGTCCCACTTTCCGTCACCCGATACGGTCATAACAATTTCGTTAATATCTTTCCAACCTTGTCTGCCCGGGAAAAGAACAAGCAGTGAAAAGTCTTGCCAAAAGTTGTGCCGAATGATGATGGCCATAAATATGCCGCCACCGAAGCGCAATAATGTTGTAGTGGCCGCGAGAAGTTTTTCATTTCCTTTCGCTTACAGCGTACCCCTAAACATGGGCCGACGCGGAAGAGAAGCGCAATGTACAGAAAATAAACAGAAAATATCCATTTTCCATCGCTTTTAAATCCCACCTGCTGGCATGTTTCTTCGTCGGCTTGGCTATGGTCTTCTGGGAGGTACGGACCAGGCTGCTCGGATGACGACCTACCCCCTCCCCCCCCCCCTCCAGTGCTGTTAGACGCTGCTTTAGGCTGGTGGTTGACTTTTATTGCTTTTATCTTTGGTGGTATAGAAAGGAGGAGAACAACAAAAAAAAACAAATACTACAACAGGCGGCAGGGGAATACTCGGACCGAGTGAATGATATTGGCGTCGCGTACTTATCCTTGGCGTCAAGTTTTATTACTTCTCGTGGCGCTTGCTCGAGCGGGAGGATTTCCAACAAGTGGTTGGCATTTATTAGAATGCGAGCGGATCAATTTGGATGGGAAATGGGCGAAAATGGTCTATCTGTTGCAGGGGACGGCAAAGTGTTGCTCTTGGCATTTTTTGTTTTGTTTTGTCTTTGACATATGGTAAAAAATGATAAGATTACTGATACTAACACAGGGGCAAATGTAATACGAATAGTTTGTTTGTGAATAATCTATAAATCTGTGTAATATAATGATGATGATCTTCTAATGGGTACTGACACTAAAATTATACCAACAATTGGTTTAAATCAGCGGTTGGCAAAGTCCGGCCCGCGGGCTAAATGCGGTCCGTTGCAACATTCAATCCGACCCGCGAAAGGATTTGACTGATTTTGAAAGATGGGAAGAAACGATTCGTACACAATTGACTGAAGATCTTTCAGTGTACCATATTAAACCATCATACTTTTTCTACTTTTAATTAAAGTACTATGGAATGACG
This sequence comes from Anopheles quadriannulatus, assembly GCA_000349065.1. NCBI lineage: Eukaryota > Metazoa > Arthropoda > Insecta > Diptera > Culicidae > Anopheles > Anopheles quadriannulatus. The sequence goes on along the minus strand of KB667522.1, from coordinate 487,763 downwards.
GACAGTGCAGTATGTTCGAACTCGAGGTCAATATCCCCGTAACTTTTACTTATTAGGAATTTTCACCATAGTGGACGAAGACATGCATGATTTAAGTTCTACCTTCGTTTTTCATCAATTCCTCCTAAGTTTTCGCTACAAAATTGTTAGAGTAGAGTTTTTGCATCACGTTGGTGCAGAGAAAAATCGATGGGAGTCAGTTAAAGGATGTTGGACCAGTTTGAGGACTAATGTGTTGTATCGAAATTCTGTCGAAATTCACCTGAAATGATTGCATTGAGTTTTGAGCGTAATTGTTTGCCACTGCGAAGCCAGTGGATGGGATTTCTAATTCCTGATCCTGACTTTACTGTTTGGTGGGTTGCGTCGATATCCCGGTCCAGCTAACGTAGTAATGTAGCCACTTCTCCCTCTGTCTTCATTTCAGCTTCTTTTGGAACCTCAAATTGAACCTGGGCTTTCTTTCGATGCTTTGATTGTTGCCTAATAGTGCCAAGATGTTGGCGACCAAAATGTAGAAACGGGTAAAAACGACGTCCACAAACTTCCGCACGGAGTCGATTTTGGACGCTACGGGGTGCCATTCTTTGGTCGCGCACGCTTTTGATTCACTTTTTTGGCCATCATGGTTAGAGTTCGACTGATAGAGGTGTCAAATTTTGTCTGCTAACTAATGGGATACTCCTACTCAAAGTGCAATTAACGTTTTGTGATTTAAGTTAAACCCATGAAAAATCCACAATTGTTGTCCATTTGCAACCGTTATGTAATATTAACATTATTTTAACACCACAATGAGACTATCAAAATAAAGGTCGCAGACGTAATTTTATAATTTATATTGTTGTACATTGAAAAAAATATTTTTTGTAATAAAAAGTATTATCAATTGTGAACCATACTTTGTCATCCAAGGAATTATAGGAAAACAGCAATAATACCAATCGCATTGCTTGATGTAATTAACCAATTATTTTGTTTCAAAAATTTTATAATGTAATGTATTCAATCCGGTCTCGGTCTCGATAGCCGGTCTCGTAGTACATTCGTCAACTCGTACGACTTAACAACATGCCCGTCATGGGTTCAATCCCCAAATAGACCGCGCCGCCATACGTAGGGCTGACTATCCTGCTATGGGGGGAATCAATTAGTCACTGAAAGCCAAGCCCACAAGTGGGTAGAGGCAGGCCTTGACCGACATCGGTTGTTGAGCCAAAGAAGAAAAAGAATAATTCAATCACAATAATAGAAAAAGCGCATTCTCCAGGCCCGCGGCTTTAGATCATTTACTAAATTTGGAGACCTTTGCCTCAAAAGTTTGCCGACCGCTGGTTTAAATGAGTAAAATAAATATGTTTTCAGATTTTAGTGCATGTTACTTGGTGTTTTAGTGTATTTAATTGATATCCATATTCAAGAGTAAATTCGTATTTTGAATATTTCAATGAGCATATGAGAATCAAAGGCAGTTGTTATAACTTGTGGGACTTTATAGATTTTAATTCTTGAGAGTAATATTTCATGAAACAAGACTTAATTCTAAATTGCAACTGTTAATGAAATACTCCTTGTTTCAATTACTAAAGCGCAATAGCGTCAATAATAACTAGCGATTATAGTTGGTTTACTTTTTGACACCGTGTAAATCTTGCTGTTACTAAGGATAATAATAGAACCTTTGGTTTGTGTTTCAGTTTTTCCTACCAGACGACACCAACATCCCCGGAGGGAGGCTTAGCGTGCATGACTAACTACAACCTAAGTAAATCATCCCGTTTCTTGGTTGAAAGGTGGGCTGGAAGAAAAAGTCAACCCAAATGTCTTTCGCCAGCAACAGTGTCCTACGACCAAAAGTCAAGGGTACGGCTTTATGACTACGAAATTGCGAAACAATGTTGACACTGAATTGCAACGGAGAATGCCCATTGCTATGGAAAGGAAAGCGTTGGGTCTTCCGGATGCCCTCAGGATATTTGGGCCTGAGACTGGGTAGCGTAAGACGAACTGAAAGCCTCCGTATGGAAACGGTGGAAGTAACGTTCACTTGCAGCCGCTAAAGCTAGATTAAAGCTTCCTTGCTTTACGTTATAACAATTGAATGAATGTCCTGTAGGGAATTCTAATGCGATGCTCTTGAGGGTATCGCGGTCAACGGGAACGGTCGCAAGAGTAGTCCCGTAAGTAGCGGATTATTCACACTCTTTGGTTAGAGGAACTGAAGAAAAACAAGCACAGAAATAGAGCCGTTGGCAGTAGTCGTTGGAATAGTAGCGGGTACAAACACACCATTTAAAGGTATGACTGGATATAACAATAATTTTGGGGACTGTTGTTTCAAACATTTTTGAAACTCAAAACTACTAAAATTTGTGCTATAAAACAGGCTTTAACATGTGCTATCATTTTTTTCTCCATGTACTTTTCTTGCTTCACACAGCTACAAGCAGTTGATCATATTTTGATAAACTAATTTAATTACATTTTCCTGTGACTAGCTAGATGAGATCCAATGCTCTGATGTTGCATTAAAATGGGCAGATTAAAATATGCTATAGACAGTGGCATAGACGACGAGCATAATATTTGTATCAAAAATAAAGTCCTCCCTCATGATGAAGTTCATCGCAAGGCTAATATTTCACTTCATTTTTAATGGTTCCCTAGATTGAGTAAAGATTACGGCTTCCAAGGATTCCCGGGATCAAACATAAAGAGCGACCAAAAGTAACCCAAACTTTCCCTAGCTACCTTCTCCTAAATGAGGTAAATGGATTTTCACCGTTTTGCTAACGCACAAAACCCCTCGGAGTGCAATTCGTCAGATTTCATACCGACCGACGGTACAACGATTGCTTAAAAAGCTGATGATACAAACATCAGTTATCCCGAGTAACATCCACATCATCATCATCATCATCGGCGTGGTTGCCCATAAGAATCATTACTTTCACCATTTTCTTGAGCAGTGGCCATGCTCACGGTGCATTTGGGATCAGGAATCATTCCCATCATTCCCATTTCGAAGGTAAATTGACATAACCTTTTTGGGGATGTAGCTACGCTTTTCGGCGCTAGTGCAGAATCCTATTCCTCGACGTATGGATAACGGTCATGGTGTTGTGAAGAGTGTCTTTTTTTTTGGTTTTTCGTTCAACCAACTTGTATGAACGTCTATAAAAACTTATACACCGTCAGACCATAAGACGACGACTGCATGACCGAGACCACATTGTTCAGTGCCTATCTTTTCATCTTCTGCCCGGTTGGTCCTGGGTTTTATTTTTATGTATTTTTTCCTTATTTACTGTACGCTATTTAAGGTCATGTGCGCTTAAAAACATTAAAGAAAGATTCTCGACCAAAAATATGATGCTGCCTGGAATAGCATGTTTTTCGCATATACAAGCATAAGCGAAGTGAAAAGAGTCCAGGTTCAATTACACAAATTTAGATGAGATTGGGTCATACACGTGGCGGTCGTGACAGCAAATAACAAAATGATGTATTTTGATGTTTGGTTTTCATTACTCGCTGTGCGAGGAGAAGCTGATGGAAATGAGCAGCTCTCTGTAAGTGGATTTGTAAAAAAACAATAATGACACCGCTGCCGGAGTTGTTTTAGGGCGAGAGAGGTTCGCCTAACTGTCATATCTTTTACACTGGTTTTAGATACGCAAGCAATTTACAAGTTGTGTTTGCTTGCTGAAATGCAATACGACGAAACCGGCCAAGCATAGTTCACTATAAACTAGATAATACACCTTAACGACTCATCGAAAACCCACCTCACAGAGTTATGTTAAATGGAATTAAGCTCTTAAGATTAATTATCGTTTCATTAACTTTTCTGCTCCCTGCATCTCTTAATATTGCTGCAAACAAACTCACTCACTTCATAACAGACTCAACCCACACTGGCGTAGCCGTTGCGCGTTTTCTTTCCAGTGGGATGTAATTCGATATTGCCCCTGCTGAAGCTTTGATTAATTGGATATTTATGCCGCTAGCGGTGGGTTGCGGAAACCGAACTACAACAATTGATCGAAGATTACCAGATCACCTACCACGGTTAGCGATTGGTGGGCCGAGGGGTGGGTAATGCAAATGAAACGCAAAACAATTAATTTGCGTGAGCGTGAGGGAGCCGGATGGTATAGGAGTACAGGGTGCGAGAGGAATTTATTTTTCTCTACCATCGCTTAATTGATTGGTTCTTGTTTTCAAGCTTTCGGCGAAACAGATTGCCGACAATACGAATTTTGGAGAGGCTGTTGGCAAAATGGACAGGTAAATAGGAGCAGGAGAAGCTTTTGAAATGAATTAATAAACCGAATTGGAGGGGAGAATCGTCGTGTTTGAAAAACAATCAAAGAATATGGAAGCCAAATATTGAACTCGTGATAACTAATAATTTGATTTCATCGAAACACTCGTAACTTATTTCCGTTTGCTGGTCCATGTGAAATTACATTCTGTACTGAAAGCTGAAAGCGTTTCAGGGAAATAGCTCGATTCGAAAGAATTTAACTATTTTGCCGTGGTAAACACTTTCATCTACCCACAGCAGCCAATTTCGATTTGCTGCTGCGGTTACGTTGACCTATTCTCGTCACAGTTTGCACACTATCCAAATCAAATACGAACCAACAACAACGGCAAACCACCAAACCTCCAAATCTATTACGATGCCTTCACTTCAAATGCCACGGAAAACTTAGCCGCCCTCGTAGTCGGCGGCGATGTGAGAGAGGAACGAATTCGCCCAAAACATGACAGCACCTGCCAAAACCAATTGTATGGTAATATGGGTGTGTGAGAGAGAGAGAAAGAGAGAGAGAGTGAGAAAGAGAGAGAGAGAGAGAGAAAGAGAGTGAGAAAGAGAGAGAGAGAGAAAGAAAGTGTATAGACGAGGAGAAACCATGGGTTTTCCGCGACCCCCGAGCTGATGAACGGAACTAATACACTTTGATTTTACCGGTTCGTTAGTAATTGTTTAGTTAAAAGTTTTCCCATTTTCTGAGGGATTTCTAGGGCGGCAGTCTAGGGCGATTGTTGCTATTGTGCCCGATTTGCTGTGCCGGTAACGGCTGTGAACACCTTTTGTGCCCGTCTTGCCCGTCAGGTTTGCCAGTCCGTGGGGAAACCCTACCCACGGATGTGCGGAGGCTGAATGGTGGCAAATTTTAGTCAGTCAGTCGGGGAGCTATAAGTTTTAATTGACTTTACCGAGCCGTTGGCCGTTACCGTTTAGCATTTCGCGTCTCCCGCGTTTTTTTTTTTTTTTGTTTTTGTTTGTATGTCAGGTAGCGCTCTATTGGCGGTGATGTGCGACTGCCCTTGCTGGTGGTCATCCTTATTCGGTGTGCTTGTAAGCAGCAACAACGGCAAAGAATATGACAGTACGCCCGAAGCGTGAGCCACTGAATGCAATGCAGCAATATTTTGCATTAAAAATTGGGACAAAGTTACTGCCACTGGGATGGGTTCGAAGCAGTAACGTACCTGCTCCCTTAATGCACTTTTGCAACATCACTACAACGTCTAGCGGGCTTCGAATGGGGATATTGTTTCTTGGTAAAGTTAGTTCCTGCGATGGTGTGAGTTGAGAGAGGGTGGAGTGTAATTGTATTGTAGCGCCACAGAGGACAGAAAAATAGGAGACGGCAAAGTTACGGTAAACTTCGACTGCAGCAGATATTGTCACTCGCAGGTACTGAGTTGGCTAATTTAAGCTTCATTTTGTTGTGATAGTTTAGCAATGCAATTATGCTGTCAGGAAAATGTTGCTGCATTGTTACTAATTAGTAATAGCTTTAAACTTTGCAGTGGTCGAGGGACATAAGTTATATTTAATTACAAGACGGGCATGTGCTATCTGCCAAATTCCATTTCTGTAGTGTAGCTACGGCAATATGTAGAAATTATCTATGATTAGTTCATTACAATAATCACTTGTTACGTTCAAAAACCGTGTAATTTGTATTTAGAATATTGGCAGTAGAAGTACTATCCATGCTTGAGCAAAACTAAGCTAAGCTTAGCTAAGTTTACAAGGGTTTAACAAGTTAAACGGCATCGCACCGTTGCGTATTGGACGAAAAAACCCATTCCGGACGAAACGGATGATCCAGCCCGAAAAGTCTTTTAAGGCCATCCACAAGGACAGCGGAGAAGTGGTAAGCCCAAACTCAGAAGTCAAGATGGCGTGAGCGGTTTCGGACAATCTTGAGGCAGGCCAAGACGACAAAGCGGTTGCAGCGCCGGATAAGTATGTAAGTAGTCAAAATCATAAAGACGATTAAATAATGAATAATTTTAACATTATATTTACCAGTTTAACCCCTAAGAATGACCAAGTGTTTGCTTTGCTGATGTCAGTAAACTCAATTACGCTTTTTAACACCATGCGGGAGTGTGGTTCATCAGTACGTTAAAATCACACGTTCAGAAATTGTGCCTTACACACATTCTATCTGTTCAATCTAACGACCCACAAACCAGAAAATTAATAAAGCTTTCTCAAAAATACATCTTGTGAGATTTTGTTGTCATCTTCTGAATCGCGACCCACACAAGTGTTTTAATACGAACAATTTGAGCTTACAGGAAAACCTCTTCGAAACCCTGGGAAGGTAAACGAAACATGAACAGAACATAAATGCTTTCTTTTAAGAAACATGAACTGCATTCTATAGCTGTTTCCATGTAAATGATATTGATTTTCAAAAAGTGTACCAAGAAAAAAAGCTTTCGTCATCTGTAACTGGCAACGGGTATATTTAACACAACTATTACACCTTCAATGCCAATCACATGAGAAAACTTACTGCATATACCACGAGTTGCAAAAAGAAACTTCTTTTTTTTTGGCACAAAAATTGGTTCGGTTGTGAAGTTTTCCAATTTCGAACCAAACACTATTGATTGGTAATAAAAAATGGAACAGAAATTCAGTCAGCCAACGAATGAGCTGGTTCCGATTAAACTTTGAAAATAAAGAAAGAGAGAGATAGATAAAGCGTGAGTTACAGCCAGCGAGCAGGGATACCCTTGGGATATTTCCATTTCATTTCGAGTTCTACGGAAAAGTGTTCTTATGCCATCGTTGAGCCAGTGTCAGGTGAAACCCGAACAGCAAAGGAGTAAAACGCTAAGCTCACTCTTTTCCTGGGGGCTAGCAAAAAAATTGAACCAACGAAACGAGGGCCGATGATGCTGATGATGACGACGGTTTAACCTGTGGTTTTTGACTTGCGAGCTTTCTTCGTGCATAAGTGCGATTGAAGAAGGTCGCTTCCCAGCCCCATCGCTGCAACGTTTCTGGGCGAGGATGAGGATTTCCGCCGGCACGTTCTGCTTTTGGTAAAATGTTATTGAATTGCCTCATGTCTTTATTTTTTCTTCCATTCCGACCGCGTATCGATTGGGATCGGCACAGCTTCAATGTGTGCAAAGCAAAATCGCCGTACAGCCAATGCCGGGAACAAATCGAAATCAAAAAAGCTTTTCGCAGTGCGAAATGCTCTTTGCCTTTGCCACGGTTTGTATACCTGTTTGTGGTTTATTGTTTTCAGTCGCGCCGCAAAGCAAGAAGGAAAGCAAGGTCCGCGTCAAAGGCGGACGCATGCCGAAGATGGCAATTTAATTAGCTACAGCGAAATGCGATCAGGCACGCAAGCAGTCACACAACTGTGATGCTGTCCCGGCAGAAACGCTTCAAAGCAGCACAAACACACCGTTGCCGCGAGTTGTTCGTGTTGTTCGGTGACTGTGTGTGTCTGCTGTCTACGGATGCTGTGTGGCGGGTTTATATTTCTTCCGAGGAATTTCTGGCCACTGACGAATTGACTGCTGGTACGGTTAAGAAGTTCGTGCATAAAACCACACACCGCCACGAACACTCGCTCGCCAGGCATGGCTCCAGGGAGGCAAGGTGGAGGCGTGATGAATGGTAAATTGTTAATCTTCCACGTTTGGCTTTTTCCAAGAGGGGACCAACCAAGAGGAAACCCAGGGGGTGGAAGGATGTTTGTGCCGTTTCGGCTTTCCACCACCAGTAAGCACCGACGGGGTGGCATAAATCAGGCCTTCTTTCTCGATCCTGCACACGTACACACACACACACCGACACATGGCCTGGTGAACATGTTTTGCTCGTCTCCAACTTGTGCCGTTACCGACGAGTTGGACGATACGCGCTGACTCGCTCGCGGTACAACCTGTGGCATGTGTCAGGCGACGCCGAAGGTTGCTCCGAACGGGCGGAATGGATTGCCAGGTAAGCCAGCTGACGGGCTGGTACGGGCATATGGCAAGATGGAATCAACACAAAAATAGAGTTGTTTTTAGAGGCACGTTTCATTCGGTTTCTTACTTGTCGCGCGTGTATGTTTGCGCCATGTTCGCGCTTCATCGTACACACCGACATACAGGATGGGGCAAAATTCGTCAGAAAAGCCTGCGGACAGAGCACATTGCCCGACGGCTGCCCGTCGGTTGCCGTCGCTTCAAAGTGCTCACCACACTTTGCGCTTTATTTAGTTAGCTGTTCTTTGTTACTTCTTTTGCGCCAAAAACGCCATTTTCCGCTTTGCAACGGCAACCCAATCAACGACCAGTAAACATGGTACCCATTCGTACTGGAAAAGTTTTTGCACTGTCTGCAGCACGGTAACTTTTACATCAAGCAGCTTTATCCGGCACGCGCTACACAATTGTTGATATGTGTGCGGCGGCAGCCATGTTGTCACTTACGGGGCTCCGTTTAGTCAAGCACAAAACCCTCCTTCCGTCTACGAGCAATGGGACATTGCAACCGAAACCAGCGAAACGCAGGGTCGTGTGAGCTAATAACAGAGTCAACCGGAATGATGGAGGAAGTTTTGTCTCTGTCCGCTAGCGCCGCCCAGTGAGTAATAAATCTGTCACTAAGTTTTTTTTCCCGGCCAGTGCTGGAACTTGCAGTGTGCTTTTGGATTACTTTTGCTTCCCGTACTCGCATGGCGTAGCGACGAGGTGGTAACGGTTCGGTTTGTTGTGACACCCGAAATTGAATTTTCTTGTGGTTAAAACTAGATATTCAGGGCAGTTGGTCCTGGATCGCCACAGTAACCGGTACTTTGGGCTTGGTTAGTTATTATTTATTGCTTCATTAAGCGTAATGTAATCACGTGCATTTGTGTGTGCGGTCTGGTGACTGGTGCTTGCCACTTCTGGGACGTATCTTCAGGAAGTCCCTGGTCAGTGAATAGTATAAAAGCTTTTCACTCGAACTCATCATTATTCTATTTGAGGTTTGCTTTCTATTAGGACGGTATGACGAATTACTCTCCCGTATTCTTGTCAAGGGCAATCTTTTCCAACGGACACTGACCACTACATAGCAATTTGGGATATGGATTAGAGTTACAGGGTTTTTAACATTAGCATTAGGATGTTACCTCATTTGAGACTATTTAATATTAAAAGTACTCTAACATGAATGGTTTACATTAGTTTTTTGAAGTGATAATTCAGCAAACATTTGAGAATTTTGAATAATATTTTCCGGTCTTGTGTTTGTTGTGTGCAGAAATGAAATAAAACAAAATCATATAAGCTGGAAAGCGGTGAATCAAGATACTTGGTATATTGTTTACAGTTGTTGGAAAGTGTTGTGGGCAGTCGTACTGACCCTTGAACTTGTTGTGACAGTTTCGCTGTCCTTAGTCGTCGTTCATGTGTACGATTGCACAGGCCACTTAGTGTATGTATTTGTGTCTCGCACTCAGGACGAGAGTGTTTTGTGAGCAACCGGTCAAACAGGACTCTCGGAAGGGCATAGTACGGTGGTGCGTGGCAGTGCTGCATAATGTCATGAACATCACGTTACGATCATCATCGGAAACAAAGAACATATCAGTGATAGCTTGATGGTCATTGTTTAAAAGTTGAGCTTAATGCCGTCACAAGCATAACCATGATTTTTTGTTGTTCTGTACAGTGCTTTCAAATGCCACTGTTTCAGTCGTGACTAAAACGAAGTGCGAGTCAGTTAACGTACGCAACTGAGATGATCAGAGGTGAAACTCAAACAGTTGATGGACCTATCACATACTTGGAGACATTTTTTGTAGCATCCAACTCTTGTTCAATCACTTGGTCACGACATTTTCTCCCTATGATAATCATGACATTCTTGGGACATACTTGGCGAGTGGTCCCAAGCATTAAAATCAGCATGCTTGCCCGCTCTGTCCGCTTTCATGGTCAGTTGGGTAGAATGATGCAGCATAATGTATTAGAACGAAATAGCAAGAAACCATGCTCATTTTGTTGTTTGAAATCACTTGCACGTACCGTATATTTCTCATGACAATCGTGAAGATCTTTTTCTTCTTTTGGCTCAACAACCGTTGTCAGTCAAGGCCTGCCTATAACATTTGTGGAGTTGGCTTTCAGCGACTTTTGGATTACCCCCCATAGCAGTTTTGGATTACCCCCCCCCTCCCCCCTACGTATGGCAAGACGGTATATTTGGGGCTTGAACCCATGCCGGGCATGTTATTAAGTCGTACGAGTTGACTGTACCACGAGACTGGCTGATGATCACCGACAGAAAATATCGCGACCAAGTCAAGAGTTGGTTTCAATAATGTCATCCAGGATGTGATGGTCGCATCAACCTTTTGAGTCTCACCTCTTGCCATCACAGTAGAGCTCGTGATGGTGACATGATTTCGTTTCAGTCGGAATGTGTCATGACTAATGTCAGTGACATTTTGCAGAACTGATCACAGTAAAAAAAAGACAAAGTGACTGACCTTGGAGGTTGCTCACCAAGCATGTATTGCTCATAACAACTGTATGAGCATTACCTATGATTATCATAATTGAGTACGTGAGGATGACATGGATTTTATTTCTTTTTGAATGTTTTATGACATTGACAGTGATATTTTGCAGCACTTGTGTTCTTGTTTTTATGTTCTTGTTTATATTTATTCAATGATACCAGCCATTGTATCGCGCTACAAATAAAATAAAAAAACAAAGCCAAATGTAGCAGTTACACCAACATTAATAAGGCATGTATAAGATCTATAGGTGTGTTACAGGAATTGTATATGGGTTTTTGATTGATTTCAACGGATAAAAGGCAAAATAGAACCGGGTACATGTTTCTACTACTTGGCGTAACGTTCCACGCAGACATGCCGGCTTATACCGGCTTTCGAGGCGTTTTTAATTCAAACCTGCACAGCAGGATAATCAGTCCATGCTACAGGGCGACGGTCCATTCTAGATTTGAATCCGCGTCAAGTATGTTGCCGTCCGTACCACGGAACCGCCCATCATGTACTTGTTTATATTTCACAAACAGCACCGAACGACAGGCTTTATAAATTTATCTATGAGAGAAGAGATCGGATAGAGAACCAACTGTATAGGATGCTATAACTTCAACTAGTTTCTTATATCGAGTTTAACATTTGTCGTCCCCAAAAGCCTTAAAATTTCACTGTTGATATTTCATCTTTAAAAGCAGTAAAGAATGCAAATTTCTTACCCGGTTGAAGTATGAAACCCATGTATGTTTGTTTTTTTATAACATGAGATTTATTTTGTTGAGATAACATCATTTAAAAATACGTGTTGTAATGTAAAAAACATATAAGCATAGTTTTGAAGCAGAAACCCTAATGCCAAAGTTATGAGATTTATGGTGTTTATTTGCTTGAATGTACGTATGAAATGTATTGTATGTATGATTATACAAAATTCGTTAACTAATATTTGATGCAACGATATAGAAATGGAAAATTCAAGCCAGTTGATTAATGTGACCGATAAATTTCGAATTCAATGTATACATTTCACAACATGTTTATATCAGATAAATGCGCTATGCAAGTTGATTACAACACCATAGTGTCAAAAATGATGATCAGAAATGATAATATGACTGAAAATGTAAAACGTTCCATCCCCATATACATACACACAAACAGACACTTACCTTGCCATCCGTTTTCCGGTAGCCCTCGTGTATCTTCCAGATCAGTTCCGGGCCGGCGCAGGCGACCTGTTTTCCAATTTCAAAGTACTGCGTGATTGGATTGTTATCGTAGGGGTTTTGGGGCGGCGCACTGGTGGTGGCACTTTTGAACTTGGAAAACATGGTCGCGGCCGGCATAACATTTAATTGAAATAGCGGAATGTTGACTGCTTGCTTGGACACTGCGGGCGACAACCGTCGAAACGTCGTGTGAGAAACCGACCCAGGCGAGCAGCCCCTTCCGCCCTGTCGGCCAATGTCAGCGTCAGCAGAGCGTTCCTTTTGCGGTGGGAATGACTACCGGCTCCGGAGCAAAATATCGCCAGAGTCGGTAATTAGTAGCTGGGGTAGAGGCTTGCGATCCGCGTCTATGTACAGGAAGGTGTATGTTTTGCTTTAATTTCGGCCCGCTCCGTCCTTCGACTGTGTGTGTTTGTCCACGTACAGAGGAGAAGCAAGCTATGCCAGGTTCTCCGTAGCTTGCTTTGTGTAAAAGTTTCTCCAGCTCAATCAAACGGCCAGCTCAACGGAGCGAGTCCTGCTTTGCATTTCCCGGTAGACGTGCGTATGGAGTCGTTCGAGTCCGCTGCTTCCTTTCCCCTCAGTGGTACTGGTACGTCCAGCTAACCGTAGACCAGAAAGGTATGATTAATGTTGAGCCTGAATCATCATTCCACCTCAAGGCTCATTATCCCTTTTACGGTCGTTCGGGTCGGCGTAACTGCTGGCGGGCTTTTGATTTGGTAAAAGGTGAAACAATATAAAAATGGAACCGGCACGAATTGGGTACGGGGATCTTTGCGAATCGCTCGTTTTGATGGACCTTCGTGTTTCAAATTAGAACTGGAGCTCGATGCCCGGCCGTATCCTGACACTTCCTGACGAGACGGAGGTTTGCGCTTTAAATAGCACGGGATGGCTCAATTCTACTAGATTTTTTTTTTGCGCGCGCGTTGTTGCACGGTGGTGCTGAAGGATGAGATGGCAAAATGTGTTTTACATTAATGCCGAACGCGTTGACCTTCCGCTGATGAAATGTGATGAAGATTCTAAGGAAAGGGAGCGAGAAATGGCAAAGTTATGAAATGAAATTTAATTGCAATGCAAATAAACAAGCGGAGTAAATGGATTTGCAAGTGTTTGTAATTACTGCCGTAATGTATTAACAGAAATGCTGTAATGTTTCTTGTACTGATAAAAATCAGTGTAAATTTAAACTTCAATAAGTTACATTGCGTTTGAACCAGTTTAATATTCCAAGCTCGCATAAGTGTTGATTCTCTTTGCACTCCAACATTAAAATTGAATGTCATTAGTTTCAGCGATCATTTGTTATAATAAGCAGTTTGCACTAAGAGAGTTTTATTAATATTGTGTTTACTGATGAATCTTTATGCATCAATGATGAATTAACCTTTTTCATCAGTTAACTGAAGTTGAATAGAAAGTGAAATAGAGTGACATAAAACATAAGAGTTAATTATTGAGTGAAATATTCATAAAAAATCAATCTTCAATACACGCGGAATGTTTAAATACTAATGGAAAGTAATAAATTTCATTGGAGTTAGTATACAATTACTTTTGCTAATCAGTTAGATGTAACGTTGTAATAGAATGGAGCAACGTGTTAAATGATACCAAACAAGCTAGCTACGAATAATTGATAATCCAAACAAAATAACATTAAATGCCTTAAGGAGTAAAGCTATTTAAACCCTCAGCAAACAAGTAAACATAAAAAATAACTAACTACAATTTTTTGGTCTCTTAGTTTAAGTTGTCTAACAGAGTATGCCCGGGATATGGCTAAAAATACAGGATGCAAATATTCTGAGAACAAAATCGGTTGATACATAATGTGTTGAAAATATGGCCGAAGCCGTTGTAATGTGAATTTAAATAAAATAAATAAAAAGTTTAAGTATTCTACACAAGCCTGCGAATTGAATAACTGCGTTTTTGCAGTTGTAGAAGGAATTTATGATTGTGTATCACATATTGGGGGTTTTACAATTCTAGGCAGCTTTTTCAAATGGAGTTTAACGCATGAAATCGGCTAAAATCATGTTAACATTCCGTACAAAGCAACACGCCATACTAATAAATGACTCAGAATTTGAACTAATATTAAAGAATTGTTTTGCTAAAGCATAAATATTTTGCCAATAAAAGTTATGTTCAGTTTGATATGATATTTGTAACTGTATAAAAAGTATTATCACCCATTGCAAACAGTAAAGGAGAAAACAAAACAATTTTAGAATGTATTTTCTTATTGTACATAAATGCTGAAATCCAATATGCCGGAACGAAACATCCAAATAAATACAACCCGAATAATGGGTATTGTTCCACTGACAGGATGAAATTTCTTTCTGGCTTATATTATAAGAGGGGCCTTTACTGGTAGTCTTCATTTCAAGGGACACATGAAATATTTAAAAAAATGTTGTAAATTAAATTATAAAAAATCAATCATGTTTAATATATGTATTTTGCTTACTTTTATTGGTTAAGGCAATTTTTTAAAAGAATATTTGTTTGATACAAGCCTTTGACAAGTTTGATACAAGACAGTTATTAACTCCCCTAAATGTATCTCAAATCAAATATTTCCATTTGCAATCAAATATACAATCTGTTGCGATCAATGTTTGAAAATAAGAAAATCCAAAAAGGGGAAAATAAACTTTAATTCCAAAGTTAACATTAAAGCCCCCCTCTTTCTCTTTAAAAGCACCACCTAGCCCCATGTCACCGTGTCAGCGTGTGCGGTTTGATAAACGATATTAATGGTTTGTTATTAAAAGTCCCCGGCGCGAACGTTGCACCTTTGTCCCCTGCCCTATCCGGCGCACTGCCGTACGATAACCTGCCATTAGTCGGGTGCCGGGATTAGCTCCGGTATCAATAAACTGATTAAACAAATCCTTCTTCATTAGCGTCAGCGTGTCCTTGGCGGGGAGCGCACACAGAAATACACACAAGCAAACACACACACGCGCATACAGATATTCTAGCCACCGTCGCTGACCAAGCAACAAGTTCGTCCCCGTCGTCGTCGTCGTCGTCGTCATCTCGCTGCTATAATTGACAGCTCGGGGAGGCATGGAAAGAGCGCAAAAGGGAAAATGGCAGCGAAAGACAAAAAAAGGTACAAGAAACGTACACTGCACAGGTATAATGTGGCAGGAAAAATATGAAAAAAATGGTGTTATACCTCCCAAGCTGCGAGGTTTCGCGCATAAACCAAACGCAACACCGTAAGCGGAAGGATTTTTTGCTCACTCGCAAGGATAGCATTTTGTTGGTCCGTTGCTGTTCAGTTTTTACTTTCATTTTACGAGGCTTTGGATTTTCCCCAAGCTCTCTGTGTATCGACATTTTGCACCAACCCAATCGAGTGAAAATTGATTTCTCCTCGACGGGCAGGCGAATCCACTTTGTCCCCTCGGAACTTCCCATCCGCATTCCGAAAAGGATGCTCGGTCTGCAAGGATTTTTTTCAGACTGTTTTAACAACCGTGGCTTTGCGTCGGCGTGAGAATAAGAGCCTTGTCAAATGGGCGCTCCAGCGCGCGCCTCCGGGGCACGGATGAGAAACAACAGATTAAAGCCATTTATTAAAATTTTATGAATCTATTTCAGCAAGCGGAGCTCCCAGTTCCATCGATGGCTGGGATTTACTGTCTGGTTTTGGGCACAAAAAAGTAAAACAAACCAAAGTCAATCCTTAGCAACGTCTTGCTTCCCATCGAACAACGAAATGCTGGAGAAAGCGCTTAAAATGAGTATCTTTTTATTGTGCCTTTCGTTGGAACACAGCGTTGACAGCGTTGAGCACGAACCGTTCCGGTCCTTGGGGGATAGGATCGAAACGGTTTTATCACACTGTGCTCTCTTCGGAAGACATCTGCGTTCGGTTTTGCAGCAAGTTCTTCAGCTCGTTGGACGATTAATTCACAGAAGACTGATTTCCATTTTGAAATGATGATGTTTCTTCAGATACTGTTGCACGTTAGTTAACATCAATTGAATTGAATTAAATATATTTAATCCTTATCATAAAAACAATGGAAAGGTTAATTTATTTACCGTACAAACGCATCTAGCGTCGAGCTGAGTGTTTGAGCACTGTCTAAACAAACTGATCAGTAGTGGTTAAATAATTCAACAATGTCTAAATATGTATAACAACTCCATCTCCCCGCCAACAGCATACCGTGACGGGAATCATCGATTCTGGTGGTACAAATTTATTTTACGTGCCGTTTTGACTCCTCTACTCTACTCGTGGAATTTTTGTTTGTCAAACATATTTGCCTTTCATGAAAGCCACGACGACGAAGCTTTGCAATCAAATTCGCCGAAACGAAGAAACACTGAGAGTATGGCTGTTTCCTCTTTTTTTTCCTCTATCTGCCTTCACTCTTGTTTGCATAAAACATGCAAACTCAGCCGAAACAAATCAGCCGATCGATCATTTTACGTTTCGCTTGCCACCAGACACGGCAGGCACGGTGTACCGATACCGATAGCGCGCGCACCCTGTTAGCGGCTTTCCACCTTGAAGCAAACGCCTATCTTCATCTGCTATGCTGCCCAAACATTAAACCATACACGCTTAGTAGGAATATTGAGCTTTAATGTGTCGTTCTTTTGTATTGCCGATTGTGGTGCGGTTGTTTGAGCGATGATATCGGGTATGATGGGTGAAGGAATGTTTCTAGTTCTTTTTTTCCTGTATTTATTTTTTTCTTTTTAGATATTTTCAGAAAAGCTATGGGTACAGCACCAGCTGACGAAGGGGAAATTTCACGAGTCAAAAACCAAGACCTCGCCGGTGGCCGGCTGGGGATGGACGAGCTCATGAAAAATTCAGTGGGCCACCGATGCGTCGAGGGCTTTTTTGCTGATACTTAATGGTCGCCCCAGAAGGTAGAGCCGGATTGCACAACAGGACAGGGCACAGCCGTTTTGTGAAGGGAGCGTCGCTGGTGAGATAAAAGAATCCCTCTGGGGTTGTGTGCAGTCGTTAGTGCTAACAGTGTTTGTTGATGAAAGCTCAATAATTATGGCTTAGGGGCGGGTTTTGCATTAAAAATGTAACTGGGTATAATTATAAATAAAACGCAAAGTACAAAACTGATCATACCGTCTCCGTATTATGGCAGGAGCGTATCACGTGAAGTAAATAAAACTAGCAAACACGTGTCCAAGATGGTTTTGTTGCTTGTTTTGCCCGATGGTTTTTTTTGCAGCTGTATTTGAAACGATAAATATGGACATAAGAAGCTTTTTTGGAAACATATCATATTGAGGACTCCATTCCTATCGATCGGCTATCAGAAGCAGGTAGTACACTAGACACGACAATTCGAGGGGAAAAATAAGTCACACATTTTGTTTCGCTACACCTAAAACCATCCTTTGGTAGATGTTCTGTAGCAGAAATGTACGGGGAAAAAAGGATGGTGATACATAAGCTGCTTTAAAAGCATTAGAATGGAACATTGGTAAACTCAGCTTCAAACATGCATGTTAGTATTTCGTTATTTTAAGGTGTTGTTTTTTCACAATCCAAGACAATTTGTCTCGAGATTCCAGTCAGGTGAATTGTCTGACAAAACGTTTCAACTCTTGTTTCAACATATCTTTTTACCTAAAACCGTGAAGTGTAAGCCTTTGGTATTTTTGCTGTTCTGTTTTTAGTTGTTTCTGTCTGTCTCGCATGAATATTTTCTTTAAACAAATACATCATCACCAATTTGCCATCCACGACGAGTCTCTTAAGACGGTTGACGTTGACTCGTAGAGTAACAGACCAAAAAAAAAAAAAACGCTCCGAAGGATCTCACTCCACCCGCTAGATGTGGATGATCACACCAAGAAAGATGCCATCAGTTCTGGCATAACTTCGGTCACCATTACGCCTAGTCCCGCGCGCAGACTAAGAGATTGGCCGGTGAATAAATCATGTGCTCCGAACGTCAGGCGGCACCAACGCTCTCCATAAACCCCTGCCATAGAACCATCTTTGTGCCAGGGCCTGGTCGCACAAACACACACACACGTATTGGAAGCGAATCCGCAGCTGACTGGTTTTTGACACAGACATGATAGACGCATGATGGCGAACGAGAAAAGCCAAAACGCGTTAGTCAAGGTCCATGAAACCACCACCGACCAACTGGCTTATGTGTTTTGCTGGCAGGTTTTCAGATCTCCGGCCATCCCACACCCTACCGCCGCATGCTCGAAAACATGCGTTTCTCAAAACCGAGCCTTTGGTTAGCCACAGCTGCCACAGTCCGGGTTCCGCGGTTCCCCCACGCGGTCACGCTGCCTGACACCGGGTCTATTCGGAGGCTCCAAAAATAGGCTCGCACCGGCACAGGAATGAACCACGCTGCACATTGGGAAGCTCCATGAAAATGGTAATTATTTTCCTCACCACGCAGGAACGAGGCAATCTGCTGTCTGCATCGCTGGGAGGCGTAGGTTCTGTGGTATTAAATTCTGTTCCGTAAAGCCAAACTTTTCGATAGAGGTTCGAGACCAATATGGGTCGAATGAATGGCAAAGGCTTCGGGTGGTGCCGGTAGAGCAAATGAGCTTGCTGGGATGGATGATTAGTATTGTTTTTGTACTATGCAGGGAGCTATGCTAATTACATATTGCACTGTGCACCGTGCTAGCGGGGCTCAGGTTGGGATGTAATGTACATGTCATACAACAAGTTACGTAGGTATGGTTTAGTCACGCCATTTTTTTACTATGATAATTACAGTTATATGAATCTTATACGAAAGAGTAAAAGTAAATGAGAATGGCATTTTGCTACACAACACACGCAATCTTCTTTTATGATGATTTCAATATGTTTTGTTTTTAAGAGTACAGAATTCGTCTCACAATTGGGAAGTCAAAATGAAATTTATTCATCAACAGAATCGACATGTACCCATGTCCAAAAACAATGTAAATCTTTTTCAGAAGCTAAACACACAACAATAAACACCACAGCTAGTCCATCTTTTAGGCTTTGTTAGGCACAAAATTGGCAAAACTAAAAATTGAACTACTTGCACTGTGTTTGAATGCGCCTTAATTAATAGCGCATTTATGTTAGCTTACAAAACTGACATTAGAATTAAAATATATTCAACATACTTTTGTCCTTCTCAGGCGTATTTTTTGAGTTAGCGGTGGAATTTCTTATCATCATTGTCATGATCCTATCACAGTTTTTTTGTACAGCGTGCATACAAATGCGATGTCTTGGTGGTAATTGAAGTCGTCATAACAAAGCGTAAGCTATAACAAAGAATGTTCTCGAGACACGCGGTTTTTGCGTTCCAAAGGAATCCACGTAACTCAAATATCCGTGTACGTTTTTCGGCTAAAATACATTTGATAATTCCGTAGTTTTGATTCAATATATTTAAATTAAATATTGAAATATATTAAATATATAAAGTACTTTTATATATAGCTCATGAATTTAATACGATTCGTGCCGAAAATTCTAATATTTCTGATTTTAAATCGGGTTTAATTTTCTAACAAAGGGGGCCTTCACGATTCTAGTTAGTTTTTTGTATGGACTTTGACAGTTGGAGGCTGAAATCATGTAAACAATCCATACAAAACCACACAAAAAACTAGCCTGCGATTTTCAGTCTAGAAAATTTTAGCCTAAAAGCTAGAAT
>KB667522.1:447755-466136 GCA_000349065.1 Anopheles quadriannulatus | reverse complement strand
TACCATTAAATTACTCTTAAATTACCGGTAATTTAGCGGTAAGATAGGGGTAAATTAAGTCCGATTTGTCTGACTGGGGGGCCCCAAAAATGTAATTTATACTTCAAGGGACATACCATATCTGCTATACAGAACTTATTATAATACACACTATCAGACATAGACACATTGTAACACACTTTGGAAAGCCAAACCACACCATTGTAACGCATTCATAATAACACATTCAGTAAATCTGATCTTACCATAGCAACACACCCGGAAGAGTTCAGGCCGTCCATTCATAGAAATAACAGATGTGACACACTTATCAAAAACAACCGAAACGCACAACACAAGCAGGAACAGCTTATGCATTGTAACTCAAAGCAGGAACAGTAACTTAGTGACAAGAATCATCGTTCTTAACTTCATTTGAGTATAAATAAAACCAACTCCGATCATGGCAGGTCAGAGTCGTTTGGACTATCAGGATTGGACTATGCCCATCCTACAACTATCGACGTCTCGTTTAAAGAGTTTAGTTATGTCCCCCTACCCAAGGTAAGGCCTCTAAACTCCAACGTTTTCAGTAAGGGAAATCTCATAAAGGTTTATATGATCGCCTGGACGATCAAGTGTCGAAAGTCCGCTTCGAAACAGTATCCACTACAGTTATGCCTATATCGGCAAACGATGACCTTCCTTGACGATGTTTGAAGGCCACCCTGGCCAACGCGAGTACAAAGTTAATACAGGGCGACCGTAAAAAAAAAACAACAAATATCACTGATTTGACATTTGATGTGTCAATTTTAGAAAACCGCATATCTCCAAATCCACGTAGGTCGACAACCGTGTAACTCGGGAACAGACTGTACTGATAAAATTTTGCACAGACAAATGTTTGGCATCAATGTGGCATTAATAATTGGCAATCAATAATTGATCATAATTGTAAAATAGTAAATTCATCATAAGATCAATTTTAAAATTTATTTAATTTTTTTTTTTTTAGTCAGCAACCGTCAAGTTTTGTAAGCTCATCTTCAATTAAGTTTTCATTTCCGAAATCGTTCAGACACTAGAATGTCATGAGCACTTTTCTACGAGTTTAACACATTTGTCTGAATTGTATCCCTGTTGTAGACGGTAAGCTAGTAAAAGTGTTAGCAAAGTCTTGTGATCGAAAAACTATAAATTAAAACTGCTGCTATGACTTAATTTTTCTTCCACAAATCGAAAGATTTTGGGTGTACTTTGTACCATAATAGGCCTTGTTAAAAGCTACTTCATGTTTTCATCATGGCTACAACATTGTGTAATATTTTTCATGAATCAAATCGCATCCAACTCGGAACAAACTGAATAAAAAATGCCAAAAATTTAATTGAATTTCTAAATATACATATTCAAGCTCCACCATACTGACTAATAGAGCATTGTTCATCTGCGTGATGTTCGTTAATGTTTCAGATACTATATCCAGCTGTTTTTGTCGACAAACCCAACGTTACAACCGGATGAGTCGAAAAATAAATTCATTAACGTTCGAACGAGCTAAATAAAGCCGGTGTAAAAATTAATTATCAACCGGTGTGTACTACATTGTACCGCTCACATGTTTCTTGGTGGGTTTTCAACATGCGTTCTCGTTCATCTCTTCCCGCCGAATGCGGTACGGACTAGCAGAACCTTTCGCAACACCGGACAAACCCATCGCCGTTGTCTTCCCAGTCCTGGTCGTTTTGCCTTTCCCCACACGTCGTAACCGTGTCCTCAGCACTCGTTCAAAGCAAAACAGCCCATAATGTTCACTTAATTGAGTTCGGTTTTATTTGCTTGACCGCCGGGTTTTCGTTGTTTCCACCGCACCGGATATCACAATGTCTTTTTCAGCGTGATTCCACTGCAAAGCGGCTGTTGGCATAGGGCAGTAGTAGTATGGATATGGGCAACAACAACAACAGCAGCAGCGGGAAAAAGGCCAGAGCACCCGGAAAAGGTCGTCACTATGGTTCGTTCGCTCGCTTCGGCCGTTTTTGTCGTAAAGTAAAACAAACGTGATTATATTCACGTTTATTGTGACTATTAGGTCTTGATTGGTGCGTTGCGTGGGATAGAGCGAGTTTACTTCCCCAGCCCGAATGGGACCGAATTTTTGGGGTGCCAGCTGCTGCGAACGGATAACATTTGGGTAAGTTTTACCCCGACCTTTCAATGGCAAAAGCAATGGCCACTACAAACTACTATTAAAAGGTGTTGCATGGTTTCATTCATTCATAATGTTTGTTTCCTTCCATTCCCTTCACTTCCGAGCTTTTTGCTTCATATGTTCGGTGGCGATAAGGCGATGGTCGTACCGTTTGACACACTGTTTGTCGCTGTCAATTAACAAAATGTTTCTCCGTGAATTAGCAGTCTTAGCGTGTGAGAGGAAGGAATTACCCATGCCATACAGCGCCAGGGGACCAGGGGGGAAAGGGCAATGTAGGAAGCAGCGATAACAAAGTCAACCAGTGCAACCAGTGTCGTGATGTGCCAAGGCTGTCGGGTGTGTGATTTATTGCGCGATCTATGTACTTGTCACCATTAACATGGAGAGATTAATGTACATGTAATGGCTGTTAAACAGTGTAGGTTTTACTGGTAAAAGAAATCAGCATTACAGTGGATGGAGGAAGTCTCCTTCAATCAAGCTTTTTTCATGATATTATTTGAGTAGTTCAGAAGAAGGATTTTTCCCATTTGGTGCGAGAAAACGAAACCAATGCGCCGATAATGTCTTGCCAAAACGATTTATAACAATGCTCGGGCAAAATAAAATGTCTGTTTTCCGCGTATATTTTTAAGTGATAGGCGCGGTTTTTTCCTGTATTTCTTTTTATGGTACTATCTAATGGTAATCGATTCGCGCTTCGTATAGCTCAACCTAACCAAGATTACTAATTAGGCTAGACCAAGATTAGTCTTTAGGTACCTTACCACGCTATGCAGGAAGATTATAGAGATTGAGAAAATTGCGTTTATTGCATTCTGCAAATTTGATATTTTAGTCCAGCAAGTGTTGTGTTTCATTTCTCAAGATTTTTTTTTATTATTTTAGCATTATTTATCTTATATTGTTTTTATATGATTATTGATTATTGACTATTCCTCATATGTATAGAGCATTTTGATTCTATATTTAACAAATGTGTCAAATGGTCCCTTGGATGGTACTAAACTAATGACCAACAGGACATGCTCGCTGTAAGGTTGATCATAGTATGAATCGAGAACCCCGGATGCTATCATTCGGTAATTTTTGATGAATTAAAATGATAATCAATTCACCATGTAATTGTGACATACGATTGGAAGATAATATTTCGTTCATATTTTCTTTCAAGGGATAAAATGTACATGAATAAATATTAAATGTAGTCTGCAGCAACTTTGAAGAATCTGAAGATATTTTCCTCTATACAGCAACTATCCTCAATAATGTTGCTAAAACTCATCCAAAAATTCAAGCAGTGAAATTCAAGCCATGTTTTAAACACTAGCTTTACAAAACATTATAAACTTAACGAAAGTTTAGTTATTATGATTATTATTTTTAAAAAAATAGGTTTTTGGTTTTACTTCAAAGCTTTAAGTAATGCGGCCTATACGAACCATTATGGAAGGTTGTTATTATGTTACCATAACTCATTTAGCCACAAACAGTTCAAAAGAATAGAATTTGTAGAGCTCATAAAATGTTTAATACCTGAATTACTTTTAAATATTTTTGAAGTAAGCTACAAAAAAAAACATAAAACATAACCGTTCATGTCAATATTATTTCGTTAATTTAATACGACACAAGTTTAAATGAAAATACTGGTATTTGTACCTCTCGCGAAGTATTTAAACCTCATAATTTTTGATGATCTGTTCATTTTTAAATCTTAAACACCATGCATCTTCTTCTTCTTCTATGGCACAATAACCGTTGTCGGTCAAGGCCTGCCTGTACCACTAGTGGGCTTGGCTTTCAGTGACTTACTGATTACACATAGCAGTCCTGCGTATGGGGGCACGGTCCATTCGGGGCTGAAACCCATGACACCATGCATACCAGAAAATAAAATTTTACAAAAGTCCATTCAAACGCACCTAGATTCTTCCAGCAAAATAATGAATACCCACATTAGAGAGACCGAAAGCGTATCCACCAAAAGCAGACTATAAACCATGTCCTGGACAAACCTTTACTTCTGTCCTGTACACTGTGCACGGTAAGCACGCGAGGTGAGCAACATTCTCTAAATTACATCATGTCACCTGTATTCTCTATCGAGGTAAACCATCCAGAACAGATAAAAAACAAAACAAAAACACACAAAAAACGCCACCTGCATGCTGAAAAAAACACCCACAGTGGGACCCGCAAAATAAACGGTTTTCCATTTTGCATTACTTTTACGTCCGTATTCATTCATCGTTTCGATGGTTTCCCATTAATTACTGTCAAGTTGCTCAATCCTCCTGGGTGCGAAAAAGGGTTCTTTCTCTTTTTGTTTTGCTTTGCTCTTACTGTTACAATGGTTTCACTTCCTCGTAACGCTCTTTTTTCATCCTTTGGTGCACAGATCGGGACAAAACGGGACTAGTGAGCTTCGTCGGATTTGTTGAACAAAAGAAAGGGATACAGACGCGTCTGCGAAAGGGAGACATACTGCAACTAGAAGCTTTTCATTGCACCGTGAACTCGTTATCTTTTTATCAACACAATATTTTTTATATCAGCACACACATCCAATTTGTAAGTAGATGAAAGTGAACCATTCAATGAATGTTTTATTAGATTGTGCTTACATCGTTCTGTATTCTGTTTTTGTTCACTATAGAACGCATTGTACGCAAAGCAATGTTGAGCAGGGTCTTGTCTGTTTATCAATTAAATTGGTATTAACTCTACAACTTCAATTCATTTAGTAACTTTTTTTTGTACATAAAAATAAAAACCACAAGCCATTTCATTCGTGCGCACAATTCCTTCCAATTTCCAATCGAT
This sequence comes from Anopheles quadriannulatus, assembly GCA_000349065.1. Lineage (NCBI taxonomy): Eukaryota > Metazoa > Arthropoda > Insecta > Diptera > Culicidae > Anopheles > Anopheles quadriannulatus. Next base: position 461,113 of record KB667522.1, on the reverse strand, counting down.
GGACGTTAACTTCAGCCCAGAGCGAAGCAACTAGTGTGCAAAGAGAAAAAAGGAAAAGGGACAGGAAGAGAGTAAACTGAATGCTTAAAGGATTTCCTCGCTTTGATGGCCGCTTCGATGGAGCAACGGTCGGTAAAAGCGTAACCGGGCGCTCGGTACCCGGGACAGTTTTATTTTCTTCTGCTCCCTTTCTTCCTACCGGAAGCGCCATCCCGCCGACAATGGCAGCACGGAAATCGTCAATCCCGGGGCCGCCTCGAACAATCCGTAGGGCTTTGCCGTGCGACACGGGTTGCACTCGACTCCGGTGGAGCTTAAACCGGACCAGAGCCGACGCGTTTCCGAGCGCTTCACACGAAAGGCGAAAGGGAGCCAGGGAAAGGGAGGGTCCTTACGAGGATGGATTTCCCGGCCCACCTTCGAGCGTACGTGCGTTTCTTAGTGCCAAGAAAGGCGAGATAAAAATAAATCCTCGTCTGTTTTGTTGTTGTTGTTGCTTTCCCCCGCTCCCGGAAACGGACATTGGGGAACCCGGGAAATCGTTCGCTTTCGGTGACGCACCGGTTCGTTGTGGACGCACCGGTGAAGGATGCTGCTATCACTAATCAAATTGGGGGATTTTTAGCGAATCAGTCTGTCGACGTGCGAGCACCAAACGGCCTTCACCGACCATCACCACTGGGGAGGCTTAACGGGGATAAGGTTTGTGGGCGACAGTTGTGAGCGACGCTGGCGGTGGCTTAGAAGCGTACATGCTACCGTAAACCGTCGCTCGAAATAGAAAGATTCCTGCCGATCGGCTACACTGACGCGGCTTTTTCCCGAGACGCTTGCTCGGCGGTGCAAAAGCCAACAACCAACGACGCAGAAAATGATTGCGTTTTAGTTGGGATTATGTTTATTTCCGGCTTTCAGGGCTGGGCGAAGCTCTGAAGTAATGGGTGCAGCTTCATCCGAGTGCCCAACGGATGGTAATTTTAAATTCCGTTGCTCACAGGTGCGTTTGTGATAATGAACAGCTTATTTTAACCACGTCGAACCACTACTACTGTCAGACGTCAACTTATCTGTAAGGATTATTGCAATTACTGTGCCCCCGGATGGACATACTTTCCCAAGGCGTCCAAGTAGCAGGGTTTGAAAGTTTCACTTTTTGATCTTTCAATTATTCTTTCTTCCCATTCCATTTGCCTCATTTTCTAAAGCAGCATCCGGAAGTACAAAGTCAAACAGTGAAACTTAACTCTCATCCCTGCGAGCTGTACGGTTTTGTGGCCGATAGATAAATTTGCTCAGGCCATGGGGCAGTCTAGAAGTTTGCACACTGTAAGGGCTTTACAGTATAGGTCGAGCGGCCATCATCATGGGACCGGGGAAAGGCACTATTCTGGAGAAAGTTTCACAATATTCGGAAGCGATACAGCTTCACACACGCACACCGCACACACCGGCTCCTGGGAGCCATTAGTTGAGGCTTTAACGCGTATTACCTACCGACATGAAATATCTGTTTAGTTAGCTTAGCTTTGTTGATGCGATTATTTATTGCAATAGTTTTGGGGCAAGTTTAGTAAAGCTATGCATTGGTTGATTTCAGCTGAACAATGTATTCAAATATTTGAGAAATCATCCTCCCGTGAAGGCACTTGTATGGTTTGATAACGTAAGGCCATGTAATACAAAAGATTGCATTTATTTCCCGATTTATGATAGTTTTAATAAATTTTGTATTTTCACAACTATTTTTACTCTATCTTACTTTTCAATCTTTTTATTCATTAAACATATTTTGAATAAAAAATGTATACAACCTCTCTGTTGCTTTTCTAAGCAAAACCTTTTCCAAAAGTAATTAGTAATGATGGATCATTGGTGCTTGATGTTTATTATTTATCTCGTTACTTCCTGAGCGAACCAACTGAGTTGAGAGGAAGGGGGCAATGTAAATATAAATAGATTTGTTGCATGCAGCAAAATCAACAGGTGTATTGATTGAACTTTAAGCTTCAGTGCTTGCAATAGAATGATTATTTTTAGACAGGTCAGCCTTATGTTTAACAAATGCATGACATTGGACCATACTGTGACAGGTCTATCGGACTAATTTGAATAGACACAGGCATACAGGTATTTTTTACAATATTTTTATTGAAGGATGAGAGCTCATATTGACGCATGACCAACTACATTGGTATGGTTTAATCCTTCTAGGTCGATAGTTACACGTACCTAAGAAGAATACCACATATAAAAAATATTACAAAAATTGATCGACCATCGGATGGACCTAAAATTAATAAATGTGCATAATGATACTTTAAAGCTCTTAAATAAATGTTAAAAAATGTTACAAATAGAAAATAGTTTTTGAATCTAGTACTGATAAACTTCAACCATTTCTCTTTCTCGATATTTAATCTTATCATAACAGTAGGGGTAAACGGGGCAAAACGAGCATGCGGGGTGAAATAGTCAACCTTTATTTAAGAATAATTTTACATCAAGGATAATTTCCAATGCTCACAATGTATTAGCTGGAGTGTTTTATGAACACTATGAACGTTTTATAACCTGTAACCTGTAGCATGTTGATGCAATTTTTCTTCTTATTCTTCTTCTTTGGCACAACAACCGCTATCGGTCAAGGCTTGCCTGTGCCTGTACCCACTAGTGAAGTGAGCTTGGCTTTCAGTGACTTATTGTTTACCATAGCAGGATAGTCAGTCCTATGTATGGAGGAACGGTCTATTCGGGACTTGAACCCATGACGGGCATGTTTTTACGTCGTACGAGTTGACGACTGTACCACCAGATCAGACTGGCTCATGATGCAATTTTTACCCCTTCAAAAATAAGCCATAATCAATGTCACATGGATGCGTGGTAGTTTTACGTGGTGTATTTTAAAACAATAGCATTTATGTACAATTTGTCTCGAGAAAGCAAGACCATTGAATGCGTACTTTTATGAATATAATAATAATATATAAAAATGCTTCATGTGGAGCAAAATATGCATATGCATTTGATATAAGGCGCTTGGTGAGGCTGTGGTGTTGTATTTGTCCACAAAATATTTTTTACTAATGCATAGGTTCAGGCACAGCTTCAAAAGATTCGATTTCGTCGATTGAAACGTGTAAACAGAGTTTTAATTTCAATAATATATTTTTGAAAATTTTGAACAACTTTCGTGAACAGCAAAGCAAAAGATAGGAAGAGAATACATTTTACGAAACTTGCGCAAAAGTTTTGAGTATCACCTAAGCGCTGTTGTTGTGGTCCATATTGCCCCAGTGTTTTGACGATTCACGTGTTGTTTACAGATGTCCATTTTGGCTCATGTCTATGCCTATTTTGCTCCGCGTGTCAAAATAGCATCTCGTAAAACATCAACTTTTATTTATCTTTTTTTCATATATTCACATAATTTTCCGATAATGTTGCAATTTTTATCTACAGATAAATGGTGAGGACATATAAAAATGTAAGAATATTTGTGTTGGAAATTCTAAGAAATATTCAGTGAACTAATTAAAATGCCCATTTCAAATGCCCCGCTTTCCCCTATGTCTTTTTTGTTATTATGGACAACAAATCCACTAAAGGGTTATGAATTATCATAAAAAAAATAAAGTAATGAGAAAAATTTAACTTACAAAATAAATTAAATCAAATTGGAAGATATTAAAGCGCTTTTGCTCCGTTTGCACCCTATCACAACCGTTGTTGAAATCAATCTAAATTAACGTTTAGTAATAACGTCAGGTCCCTTCAATACTGCACGTCTCAGTAAAACTTAACGAAAAGTCAACAAACCGGAGCGCTGGGGATGCCCTCGTCCATTCACTAATCCACCCATTAGCGAAGCGTACTGTCCGTGCAAGCGCTTGGTAGGACCATCGCGCGTTTTTATTACCGTCCATCAAATCCAAGACAGCCCAAACTCCAATAGCAAACGCACTGCGTCACAACGCCCCGACGCTACAGTAATCAGTGAAGAGAGTGAAAGAGAGGTGGCCCAAGACACAGGACCGAAGGGCGTAATGTTTGTATAGCGAACCACAAAACCCACCACGACTACTACATTTGGCCAACTACTTCCCCTTTGCCGAAAGGGGACGGGTGTGTGTTTGAGTGCGTGTGGAGGGAATAAAAACGGGGTGGGCATGGTTGTTTCATTAAAATTTAATTAAAATTTCATAATTCCACCCAAGCATTGTCTGTGGCACCGCTACGTCGGGAGTGGGGAAGGAAAAAAGGGCGCAAGTTCATCAGGCAATCAGGGTGAAGGAGGTTGGTAGGGATGGCGTTGGCCTTCTCACCTGCACCTGAGTGGCGGAGATGAATGGGTAAGAAAGGCTAGCCAGGGAAAGGGAAGAAAATGAACTGTACTGTTTCGGAAGCACACTTTTCCGCATCGTCTTCCCTCACTAACGGTGTGTGTGTGTAAGAGAGAAACCGGATGTTTTATCAACATTAAGGCACACCGGATGAATCGCGAAAGTTTCACTTCCGCTTTGCTTAAAAGTACGAAAATCGATGTTTGCTGACATTGGTAAGTGGGACGCGGTAGAAGGATAAGCAAAAAAGAGATTATTACTCGAAGCAGACACATCGTTGCACAAGATTTATTTGAGCCGAAATTAATCTGCAAAATGATACGAAAGCATCGAAGCGTAACACAACTCTGGTGCAATTTTCAGTCATATTGAATAGAAGAAAAAAAACTTCCTCTCAACTAGTACGACATTTCAACCTTAAGCACTGAAATTTCATGTTACCTTTTTTTAAATGTGCGCTCACTACCAGTGCTGGCCTTCCCGGTGTGAAATTAATTACAGTACTTAATTAACTTTTTCCATTCCGTTTTTGTACGGCTCCGAGGACGATTCGATCCGCAACCGAAGTTCTGCGCTTTGATGTTGCACGGAAGTATTCGGAAACTATTCTGGAATGCTTGCGGCACAGGCAACAGAATCCGATCCCCTCCTCTCCTTGCCTTTCTATTTGGGCAGGAAACGCGTTCGTCGTACACCGCAACACTGCTGCACAGCCTTTCGATCGTGAAAAAAAAAAACGAGCGCGAGCGCGAATAAAACTTACACCGTCCGGCGTTGTTTAGAGTCGTGCGTAACGGCGGAGGGCAAAGCTCTATAGAAACCACAAATCACCGACGTAAAACCACACTGATACCCTCTCAGATACACACACACACACGCGCACACACATACGCGTATACACTCTCACTCACTTACTCGCAGCGTGAAACCGCAAGACGACGACTGCGAGACACGGCGGGAAGAGGAAAAAAACGATAATTAGCTAATTATCATCCAATTTTAATGGTTGTCACTTGGATGCGGCGCTCGGCAGCACATAGCAGGCGACGATGAAAGGATGATCGCAGCAGAGCAAAAGGTTTTCTGATGTCTTTTTTTGCTGTTGTGGTTGGTTTTTGTGCTTCGTTTCCTGTGCGTTTATTTTTTGTAGCTTAATTAACTGAAAATTCATAAAAAAGATACTTTCTGTACGCAGCTCCTTATAACAACACAGATACACACACACACATGTTCTTTGGAATTAATGTTTAATGGCAAGCGGTTTCGATGGCGTTGGCAAACGGTGGGAAAATGTGAAAATAAAAAGAGAGAGAGAGAGAGAGAAAGAGAAATCATCTGTCGCTTCACTGGCTGCATGCGACAAGCGGTTGTTCAAACCCGGGACCACCTGCAGTTTTCCATCGAACGAGGTAAGTGGGGCCGAATTCGACCAAAAAGTGCTATGATCGATTCCAAGAACGAAGAAACGGGGAACGAGGAACCAATCACTAAGCCTTCACGAGAAAATGTTGCCTTGGTCGCGTCTTTTGCTTTCCGTCTTTTTTTGTCAAGGTTCGACCATTCACCGCACTCGCACGAGACACGGTGACCAGGAGGACGAACCAGGACCAGGTGTGACACAAAATGGTCAAACAATTGTGCTGATTAATGATGAATGATGGTTTCAACTTTGTTTTTCATCTTGCCTCCGCTCTCGTGCACTGTTTCTAGCGCAATGAGAGGAAAATGATAAGGGAAGAATTTTCACCTCTGGCACCGTTAGCACCGCTAAAATCGATAACATGATATTGGAAGGTCCTTTTATTCTTCATCAAACTCGGTGACACAGGTATTTGACTTCGCCCTCATGTTTTTTTTTTGTTTCCTTATTTCGTCCAAACCCCGGTTCCATGAAAATGTGTACTTTGGCAGAAAGATATTGCGATGAATTGTTTCGAAGCTGCTTATCCTCTAGCAAAGGGGGCGCGATGGGGTGGGAAAAATTCCGAACGATGGAAAATTTCCTGCCCCATCGAGATTGAATGCCACGGGTCTATCTTCTAATATCATTCCCGTGAGCATTCGTTATTAATCACTCTTAAAGCACAGTGCGCTTCGCTCTGCTGGAACCATTGAAACCTTTTGCACCTTCCCGGCCCGCTACACAGCACTTGGAATCACTTTAACTTTAATGCATTTACATTTCACTCTGCATGCTCTCTTCCATAATAAGTTATTCCCAATTGCTCCGTTTTATCCATTTTTTTTGCTACACTTCACTCCCTTCATACATGCCCACCAGGTGAGCAAGAAAAAAAAATTGGCTCCCCCATACCCTCAAGCACAGCCACACTTACACAGTGGAACACACAGCGCTATGTTCCGATCCTTTTCGAACGAGCTGAGCACCGCACGGTTCGATGTCTTTATCAAAACTGAACGCTCCGTGCGAACGGTTGCGATCTCGTTGCGCGAGGATTAAACGTTCGCTCTCCCTAACCTGGGGAAGCAGTGCGCTCGTTGCAATGCTTCGACGATGGAGCCATTGCATTAGATCCTTCCCCTTATTGCCGGGAGGGATCGCCCGGACTCGGGTTTCGTTCTCGATGTGAGCTAATGGTGGGATGGAGGATGGTGTTCATTCGTGCAACAGTTTTTCAGTTTCCCGGCGCGATTGGGTTGAACAGAAGGACGCTGCGTAGCGTTGAAGGGATGGAAAGTACACCTTAAAGGTGAGGAAAACAAGACCGAAAAAACAGGACTATATTAACATCTTCGTAAATTAAAAAGCTGTTTATTGATTTGCTTCAAATTGCCAACACTATTAAATAAAAGCAGTAAAAAGTGAAGATGAAAACATTAAAAGAGATGAACAATTTAATTCAATGCAAATATAAAGAACAGCAAAGATAATAATTTAAAAGAAATGTCATAAAACTTGTATTGTAGACTAGACTTGGGCAATTCGGTTCATTTTGACGAACGTGCACGTACTAGTTCTTTCACTAAGATTAATTGAACATGATTCGCGATCTATTCGTTCGTTTCATTTTGAAGAAAATATGGTAAATTGTTTCATTTTGCAAGAAGAATATTACAGGGTTTCCCACAATTTATTGGTTGGTTCCCATCAAGTTTTGGTTGGTTGCAATATTTTTTGGTGCGTTCCTACGATTTTTTGGCCGTTTCCCAGAATTTGTTGGTCCAATTGTATTGATATCCAATCAGAAAATACCAATCAATTATGGGAACGAACCAAACATCTATGGGATTCGATCAAAAAATCGTGGGAACACACCAAAAAATCATGGGAGCTGACCAATAAATCGTGGGAAACCATGTATTAGTGTATTACATCTCGAAAACTAATAATAAGTCAAGTCAAGCCAGACCAGAATGATCTTTATTACGAGGGATAGGGACGTTCTTTTCACGAACGTCCTGGTATTACGGTTCACGTTCATATTTGCATTGAAAGAAAATATAGTAAACTTTACTAAATTTTAATCTATTACTATTCCTTCAATCTATAAAACTACCAACAAACAAAACAAAATAATTCATCAAACTCTTAACGTCAGCAATGTGTCAAGCTGACATGTAAAGCATTGATCTACTATTCAAAAACAATTCAGATAAAACATGCATTTCGACCTATTTTCTTTACGACACTAGTCGAACTTGCAGTTGCTATCCGTTTGCGCTACAGTGTATTGAGATTCGGCCACAGATAACGTGATAACTTCATCCTGCCAAGCAAGACATTTCCATTGCAAACTACTTGTTGACTGACGCTTCCAAAACGCTGCAAACTGTTGATGATGGCTAGCAGCATGAACCTTTCCCAGCCCCGGCACGAAGCATGCCATCAGCGCATGTGCCATGGTTCGGGTCGAGCGCCAGCAGAAGACGCATCGGTTTCCAGTCGGGTCGCAAGTTTATTCACCCTTACAGACCGATACCGACTACCTGTTAATCAAAACAAAGCTACCATGAGCTACCGATGTTCGTCCAGGACGCGCAATTTGCACGTCGTACACATCGGAACGGCGGAAACCCACCAACGTCGTATTTTTGTGAGCTTTTTCGACCGTTTTGTTTGTACTATTTGCAAAGCAGGGCAGCTTTTATTCCCGTGTGTTCTATTAAATTTGTGTACCCCATTTTTGCTACGTCGTGTGCGGGGTTCCTAGAATGTTTTCGGCAGGCCAGCGGTAGCTACCGATGGTAGACGTCCGATGCGAGGTCATCTGGGCCTGTGCAGCCGGGTGTTTTGGAATCGGCGGCATTCGTCCAGGGGAAATAAAGGTCAGCGCAACGAAGCAGCCGTAAAGCGGGACCTTTCATTCGTTTTTTTTTCGACAAACTGGGTCAACACAGCAGCGGTTGTCGACGATGGTGACCCAGCGCAGTGTGTGAGCGTAAGGAAAAATAGGTGAACGTTGCTCAACATGATGGTGACTGGGCGATATGTTTCCATGAGATGCAACAGCTTCCGCCGCCGTGTTGTGCTGGCCCCGTTGCTCCTTGTCGGCTCGCCCCACTCGTCTGGTTCACGGACAAATACAAGGCATGCAGAGCGAGCCAATGTCCCCCTTTTTTGTCGGTCGTATGTCCATTTTCTGCGGAACATCGAGTGTTAAGTGTACCGGAAGAGTTCGAACGCTGCACGGTTGGTTGTTCCATTTTTCGCATATCAACGACTGTGAGGATGATAATCTAGTACGAACGCTTGATATTGATTCCTATAGATATGATAATGTAGTAAAATTTCTATACAGTTTTTATTGAAAGTAAAATGCTATTATTGTATAGCTATAATTGTTTTATATCCATTATCAAACTGATCGATATAGTAATTGTATGAATCAGGCATGCTAATGCTTTACATTAAACATTTTACATTATACCATACAGTTCGTTTGATTTGCCAATGTATGCCAGCGGAAGCCATTTAACGACTGATAATAACGAGTAAGCACAATACCTACAACATCACCATCGCCACCACAAGCTTCCCTGTAACGGAACAAATTTGCATAATTAATCCACGGATGATTTATTAATTATTCTCGCAGCTTTGCGCCCGATAGCTCAATTATGTGTGAAAGCAGATTTGCTCGAAGCCGTTTTTGGTACTTTTCATTAAAAAAAGAAGAAGAAAAAACGCCACCCAATTCAAGAGCGTAGGTCGCGGTTAATCGTAGCGCTTCACCTAAAGCTTCATGGCGGCCGAATGGATGTACATTTTTATAGCGCGGCTGCGGATGTTATCGGAGTTTTTTTTTTCACAACGATTTCTCCAGGCGAAACGTTTGCGGTAATTTTATTAGCTTTAGTATTATTCCAGGATAAGCAGATATGTTTGCCATTGCCTCCTCGTCAGTTTTTATGGATTCTTTTTGTAAATTTTTAATAACTTGTTGTTTTTAAGTCGAACAATTTGGAAATTGTGATTTTAATTTTGAAGTAATTAAAAATGCTATTTTGAAAAATGTGTTAAATCACTTCATGTACAATTTGTTTATTTATTTTATTATTTTTATCATAGAAATATTTGCATATTCTTATTATAAAAAGTTGTTTATCTTTACAATTTGTCCTTATATTTAAAAATAAACCAAAATATGTTTATTATTCACAATTTTTGTTCAAAGCAAAGCTTTTTGTTTTAAATCAGGCCGTTTTGTGAATTTTAGAAGGTCTAAAATCCAGAACCTTTTGTTTGGTACAACTTTGACTTCATCACAAAAAAACTGCAAATAATGTAAATAAATCCAAAAAATAAGTGTAAAACCTATCGTTTAATGGAGGCGCCTGGTGTTTGATTTCCATGTCGAAGAAAAGAGCTAGCTTTCTTTGTATTTGTAACACCAAGTCGTGGCTAGTCGTTACAATGAGACTGCTTGTTTTCTATGGTACAAATTGGCCAGTGTACATAGCCCTGAGGTATGCCGCGAATAAGATACCGCGTATGACATAACTGTTGGCTTTACATTGATGCATATAACTGTGGCTTTGTGTAAAATGATATTACGTGCATTTTTCAGAGGTCTGCATGGCGTTGACTGTGCATGCTTTTTGAGACAACAACCAATTTAGCCATTTATGAGCTTCGATGTGGATTACTTGGCCTAGCAATAGTAGGATAAGCAGTCCTACCTATAAGTAGACTAGATCTATATAACATTTAAATGGATGATGGAAATATCAATGTGCCGTAAATTTAATGATTGTGTCGCGAAACCACAGAAGACCCATTACGCGCCGAGAAGGTAGCCTTCCTATGTTTTAACATAAATTATTTATTTATTTTTATTATTTATTTATTAATTATTTGCAAATTTTATTAATACTTGCATTAAAAGTTGAGATCTTAACATGATGTTACTTTATTAGTTGGATTTAAAAAAAACTGATTTTAACTCATTTTGGAGGAGATTCTTCTAGTTATAGGGTTTTATTCCATAACTCATATTACAACTGAGTTTAGAAACTTATTTCACGTATGATAGCGAAGAATAAATAATTCTTCTTCTTCTTCTTTGGCTCAACAACCGATGTCGGTCAAGGCCTGCCTGTACCCACTTGTGGGCTTGTCCTACGTATGGCGGCGCGGTCTATTTGGGGATTGAACCCATGACGGGCATGTTGTTAAGTCGTACGAGTTGACGACTGTACTACGAGACCGGCTCAAATTTGTTGTTTAATAATTAATTATGTTGTCTATATATTGTAGTAATCTAGTAATCTATATTGTTTCATTCTTATTAAATGTTTAACATTGGTTCGACAACATTTAAAATGAAAGCGTATTGTATAGCATGTAACAGTGATCTGTTTATCTCTTATGAGATGTGTGAGATTTATAATTGCCATTAAATAATAATAAACAAAACCTTACACAAAATATATAAAATCACCATAAATCAGATTTTATCTAAAAGCTATTTCTATTAACTTTTTTAAACTAAACGTACAAAAATAATTCAAAAAAAGTTCATTACATGTATTATGATGCCAAGAAGTTGTGTACTTCCATAACAACCACATTTGCACCAACATTTCATTAAAGCTAATGCAAAATATAAAAATGAACATAACGATTGAAAAACTAAACCCACTTGCAAATGGTAGCGATTCATTAGCATCATCTATATTACCTTCCCTACGCAGAGACACCTGCAAATGAAACACCACCAGAAACCCAATTTTCCGACAGGCTTTCGGCTTACGTTTCAGTATTATCTGCGGTCAGTCGGTCCGTCACAATCAGTGTCACTAATTGGTATGTACAGCATAGTGTGTGCTCTCTTGAGACAATGGTCGGCTGAAGTTGGGACGGTTTCACCTTTCCCGGGTTAAAATGTGCTACTCCCATGTCTCTGGAGGCACAGACCGACCAAACACCAAATGGGGCAGCAAACGTTCGGTTTCATCTTATGCTCTCGGTACGTCCCGACATACGGTCCCCCAACCAATTTCGCACATTGAGTAGGGTTGTGCGATGTGCTTGGTTTTCGTCTGCTTCCCATACCTCACGCTTGTCCCGAACCCGAATGAGAGAACTTGTGTACCACCAGGTGCTTCTAGGTGTATGTGTGTGTGTGTGGTTAGTAATGTTCTAGACATCCGAAAACCGCCAGCCCAGAAAGATGAGAACTACATTAGGTCGTATCATTGCCAGATGAGCTAACATTCGCCAGGTGAAGCTGCAACAGGTGCACCGAGAGTGGGTTGACGAATCGTTTGCCCATCTCTTTGGAGCTTTAAACTGTACATGGAAAGAAAAATGATACCATTGTCTACCTATTCTTCTATACTGGTCTACGACCAGCCGGGCGTAATCACTACTGGCCGGCTGTCATTTTCATTGTGGGCGATATGCAGATATGCCCACATTTTTAGTAGTGTATTTGCATGGTGTTTTCTTGCACCCACTCTAAACATCACCACAACCACCTAACGTATGACGCAATTTGCTATTCATTGGATTGGAGGTAGACCGGTGCCGGAAATGAAAGACAGTCTTCATCTCACCCAGTTGCCATAGTCGGGTTATCGGGTATATACGTTATGTTCCGAACACATTAAGTGAAAGCTAACAGGTACTGAATTTACCGAGCAACCGATAGAGCTCATCATCTATTGAAATACCAATCTCTGGTAGAGCAGAGGTCGCAGTAGTGGTGTACCAAAAGCTAATACTGTTCCTACACTTTCCCTGGTGGTCGCAAATGGAGAAATCAAATTACCTTTTACTAGTTGGATGGTAATTGTTTATCAAAAAAAGTAATGTAAAAAATGGATTTTTTTCTAAAGATATTATTAAATGGTTAACAGACAAAATTAGAACTTCTTCCTTTTGGCGTAAGGACCTACGTGGTCAGGCTGGCTTACACAGGCTTTCAAGATTTATTAAGTACCACGCAGGCGGATAGTCATTCCTTGCTGGCGAAGATACGGTCAATACGAGGCATGGGTCAATCCCGTTATGAGTTCAACCCTTATATAGACAAACTCAAACTCGTCCGGACATGCAAATAACACAGATAATTATACGCAGATATTTGAAAATTGCCAAAATAATTGAAATATAGTGTTTTTTGTTCTCACAATGTGCTCTGATGACCTTTTTTAACATCCTTCTCAGAACGCAATATCACTTTTGTATTGAACTGTCATTTATCAACACCACGGATAAACGGACAGCCGGATAAAAGGTACCCGGATAAACGGTGCTCCACTGTATGCATACAATGTATGCTCAATGTTCTTCAAATGTGCTAGCTGGTCAGTCGGACTCGTCAGCATAATAATGAGAGAAAATCCTGTACTAAAATATTAAACTGCTAAAGATTTGAGAGCCTGATGGTACGTTAAGTTTTTTTCAGTTATTTTGAAATATTATAAACAGTTTGGCTTTTGAAGAGGCTCCCAGCCCAGCAGTACTTTAACAGGTTGGCTGAGAAGTCCCCGGTCTAACAAAGAAAAACACATTTTTTGTCAAAATTCGTTTTTATTATTCAACATCGT